>OZ038484.1:35974287-36046787 GCA_964036315.1 Acanthosepion esculentum
TAATTTTAGAACTAGTCAATGTGCCCATAGCTTCAGGTGTCTACACATCTATGTAGCTCATTTCCAGTATGAAATTTCAGATTTTAAAATGGCTAAGGGTAAAATTTTAAAGTTTGAACAGGGCAGGATTGTTGAACTTCAAAGACGTGGTCTTTCACAATGAGCCATTGCAAATGAAATTGGCCGTAGCAAAACTGTCATTGCTAACTTCATTAAAAATCCAGATGCATATGCTTCTAAAAAAATCAAACGGTCACCCCAATAAAATCTAACCATCTTTAGATAGGCACATTAGTTGAGAAGTTAAGAGAGATTCAAGCCTAACATCAAATCAGATAAAAGTGAATACAGATGCTGAATGCAGTTCTTGAACAATTCAACGGCATTTAAATAAGAAAGGGTTTAAGAACTTGAAACGGCTGCAGAGGCCTCTCCTTCTCCATAAAACCTCCCATTTACAATTTGGAAGAATGTGTTGTTTTCAGACTTGAAAAAATTCAATCTTGATGGCCCAGATGGTTTTCAGCATTACTGGCATGCAAAAGATGTCCCAACAAGACACAGTGGAAGTGGATCAATTATAGTCTGGCGTTCATTTTCGTACAATGGAACTCAAGTTACAGAAGGTAAAATGTCGTCACACAGCTGCTAATGATAGTGACATGTTAAGAAAGGCATTGCTAATTGCTGAAGGCCCTCATGTATGTGGAGAAAACTGGATTTTCCAACAGGACAATGCTGCAATCCACAACGCTCTCCAGATCAAAACTCAATCAAGAATCTTTGGGGATGGATGGCAAAGGATGTTTATAAACATTGATCGCAATTTGAAATGATGGATGCTCTTTATGCATCCTGGGCCAGCATCCCAAGCACCCTCAGGCAAAAGTTAACGAGTATGCCAAAGCGAATTTTCGAAGTAAGTTGCAGAAATGGAAGATATACTGAGAATTAAATTGTCGTCGTGACTTATTTATTCTGTATTTGCTATTTTTATTTACATGGTCTTTATGACCAGCCAAAAAAATCCTTTTTTCAATGTTTAATCAATTAAAAGCCCAAAATGTTCACTTGATGTTGATAAACCACATTTTCTAATTAAATGTAAACGTTTTGCAAATATATTTTGATTAAAGTAACAGTATTTTATAATTTTTTTAACCATTTTGTATCTGGTCTTAAGATTTTGACTAGGAGTGTGTTTTCATATATATATATATATATATATATATATATATATATGTGTATGTATGTATGTATGTATGTGTGTGTGTGTATATATATATATATACACACACACTTTAGAAAATCCAATCTTTGACATAAAACATTTACCCCCAAAATGTCTTAATTAAAAAATTGGTCAATACAATTTCCCCAAAAATGAAAATGTAGGGAAGTTTGATAAGTGTGTATATGTATCCTAGTTTGGATGTGTGTATATATATATATATATATATATATATATATATATATATATATATATATATATCTCAGAAGTGTTAATATCAAAGATTTTACAAGCAAAAGAATGTATTTTAAATAAGATTTGGCCATTTCTATAATCAATGCTAATTTATTAATACAACCTTAAACTGATACAGTTTATTTTATGCTTGATTGAAGATCAGCCACGTAAGTTATGCTTCTCTACAGAAGATTTTTCTTTCTTTTTTCCTAAGTAATGCCAGATATTTTTGGTTTATGACTTGATTTGAAAGAGTTTTTTTATTTTTTTCAGTATTTCTTCTTCCTTCTCTGCATCATGGCTGGAGAACTTGCAGCTGGAATCTTGGCCGCTCTCTACAAAAAGGAGGTAAAAAATAACTTTTGTCTGCTGCTTCAATTTCAATTTTTTTTTTTCTGTTTTATTTTTATAGTTTATTTCCTCAGATTACTTGAAACATCTTTGAAGATTCCTATAACTTTTTTTCCACTTTGCAATTCTGAAGAGCTGGTTCTACTTTATTCAACATCCTTTCTTCCATCTTTGAGACAAAATTCATCATGATGTTTTTTCTACTACAAGTAGAAAAAATTTTCTTTGATTTCTTAAGCATTTGGTCATCTAGTAGTTCAGGTTTGAGGTTGATCAATGAGAAAATAATTTATTATAAATAAAAGTTTTCATAAATATTTCCTTGATCATTATTCTAATTTCAGTTGAACCTGTACATATTACATGATTATTAATACCAAATTTAAAAAGTCTGATTGCTGTTATTAGTATGGGGTGTACCAGCTAGCCACAATTTAAGGGCTATTTCGTGTTAGGAAGAATAATACGCTTTAGCCTTCCAATAACCGGACACCGATACTAATATTGGCATTAGTGTAGCCACTGATACACTAACACCGAATGAGGATACAGAAAGACGAAATACGGGACCGTACCCGACAAGACATTTAATAGTGCAAACAAATTATATACACATATTAAAAAGGTTTACATGTCCCAAACACAAGATTGTTCATATAGTCCAAAGGATCGAGGGTGTTTAACGAGAACAGAGAAATGCCATACCAACTTTAGGGGCGCTGACTGTCCATAGATGAGTTAACAGGACTTCTTTCTCCACGCTAGGCTGGGTACCAGCAGACCAATTTCCATGTGTGTGGACTCCGGTGGTCGCAAGTAAGAAAGGGTAGAGCTTCCTAAAACGGAAGTGACGAAAGGGAAGAAGGGACAGGAGAGTTCTCGTCTCTAAGGGGCTGAACTTCCGTTAGTCCGACCCAAGGGAAACAACTGTAGCCTCCCTACACTGTAATAATTTCCTTGAAACTATTCATTATTTGTAGAATGGAAACTATTAATCCTGCCATTAGCAAACAGGAAAGAGTTCATGTTCATTGACCAGATCAAATCACTCCGGTGATCAAATGGGAACCAGTGTTTTCAAAGTTAAGTGGCATTGAGCCTGCTCATTACTTAAATGGGGGACTATGATCAACCTCTTACAAGCCAAAAATCAACTGAACAATCATTGACTGGGTTGAAGTCTCTCTCTTAAAACAGTTTTTCAGAAACTTAGACTTATCAAGTCTGTTGTTATAACTTTCTGGTAGTTTTCTTAATTTTGTTTTATTTAAGATAGTATTGTAAGTTAACATCTTGATTATATCCATTTCTAGTTACATGTGTTTAGTAGTTGTTGCTGTTAAGTGTTCAAGTGATGTGGTTTTCGTTATTTGGTAAAACTCTTTATATTCATGAGTGTGCAAGGGATGTAATGGTTAATGGCTCACAGAATGAGAAATACATGAACTTGTTCCATTCACTTTTGCACAAATATCCTTGAAAAAGGGGATGAATCTGTTCCCCCCCAGCTATGGATTAAATAACAGGGCAGACTGGACTCTCTAGAATTAGATGCCAACCAGTATAGGACAACTCTGAATTCAAAACCATGTGTCGTCCTCATGGGGCATGAACTGTAACTAAAGTCTGCTCAGTATAGTTTCAGTATAAACCAGAAGTTGGCTCAGTGAGTATTGAAGAAACGCAAATGCACTTGAACCTTCTCAGAAATGAGCAGCCATTCTGAAGGTGAGAAATCACTGATTTGCAGTGTGTCTTCATGTCGAAACTGCTCTGATGATGATGATTTTTATATCCATATGAAAACAGTAGTTATTACCATAACTTAATCTATCAAGTTTTTACTGGCTGGTATACATATCTACCTACAAGGCAAGATATTTATTTTGATGACAATTGGCCAATTCCAACAGTTTGTGATTTTATAAACTGAAAAAGAATTTGACAACAATTTTGAAATTCATTAAACTTGTTTATGGAAATCAAATGTCACAGGCTGGCACTTTGCCACAGTGGTTTATTCCATAATATAACACTTTGAATTTGACTGGCATTGCTCTCAGATCTGCAAAGTCTGCTTGCTTTATGGAAAATTATTGACATGAAAAATGTATATTTTCTATGAGTTTAAAGAATTAATTCCAATAAAAATTGATTTCCATTGCTGATGACAGAAACAAGAAAAGTTTAAGGGTATAGGCAACAATCCATTATAAGCTTGACAAGAAAAAAAAATGGTTGTACTTGATACTTTGGAATCGAAAGTGTATTTTTAGGTTGAATGATCCTTCGTAATCTACACAAGAAACTGGACTAAATATGTCATCCGCTTCAAGCATAATGAGACTGTGAAGATATATAAACAACAAAAAAACAGCAGCTGTCAGTTTTGTACACTTGAGAAATAAGCTGGACCCAGAGAATCATTGATGCGGTAACTCTTTGAAACTGGTACTCTGATGTGGCAACTTTTTTTTTTTTTGAATTGGTACTCTTGGTAGAAATGCCACATAAATGGGAAATTATTTTTAATCAATTCACTCCAAGGAAGCTAATATTGCCACTAAGATGCAAAAGGCTACTGGGAGTGAAAGAAAATAATAAAAAAAATTTATAAGGAACCAGAAATCCAATCCTAAACAGGAAACAAGGGATAAACCTCTACTCCTATTCAAAACACTAGGGAGGAGTGTGAACTGGATGATAGGTGAAGCTGTTTATTCCTATATATATATATATATATATATATCTCATTATAGTAATTCATCAAATCTAAAAGAATCCTCAACAGAATGAAAAAAGCACTAGACAGCTGTTTGGTCTTATTTGGGACTCATCAGCAGTGTGCATCCACTACCAAGAATCAAACCCGGACTGTTACAATACAATGCAAGCGTCATACTAGACCAACAGGCCTCAGTGATGAAGAAACTGAATAGACTCGATATAGCACTGCTACTCACAAATTCCGTGGTGATACTCATCCAAGTATTCAAACCCAACAGGTTGTGCCCCAAAAGCAACATCTTCCTTCCCTTTAGCTGCTCACCCACAGAGCATTAGCTGGGTCAAGCAAGGATATACAAGTGATAGAATTTTGGTGGATTAGAATAATCATTATAGTAATTCATCAAGTCTAGAAGAATCCTCAACAGAATGTAGAAAGCGCTGAACAGCTGTTTCATCATATATATATATATATATATATATATATATATATATATATATATATATATATATTTTGTGTGTGTGTGTGTGTTATAAAACCTAAAAAATGTCATGTTGACTTAACTATAATAACTAATGCATACAGATACAAAATACCCAACATAAATAATTCAACACCACATTTAATATCAAGTTTCTATAGTCATTACTTGTATATTGGTTTTCTTTTGGGAAATTACTATATATTGGAAGTATTTTTTTTTATTGCAATTACTGTGTTTATTTTAACTTTAATCAGTTTGTTATATTAATTTTTCTATAGTAAGCAAAACAAATAGTTTTAATTTATAGTTAAAGTTATTCCACTTATTTTTTATATTTTTTTTTCCCCAATTCAGTTGCTTGAGCAAAAGATGACTGTTAACCTGAAGACATTTGTCAGGACCAAATACAACACTACCAACAACCAGATCAGTTCTCGCACATGGGATATTGTACAGATGGAGGTGAGTAACAACATATTTTGATACAAGATATAATAATACGGCCGTCAAAGAACTTTGATATATGATAAAGTATCATCATCATGGAACTTTGTTCATATTCAGTTTTTTTTGGTCTCAACTAAAATATCTACATTTTCCAAGTTCATTGACACATGAAGTCTTACATTATGATCATGCTGTTCTGATAAAGAGCTGACATATAATCTATCAAAAATGTCTCAGTGTATAATGGGTCATGTCTGTACCCCCAGTAAAATATATTAGTTACATGCCGACTTAAAGGCCACAAAATGTGACCCAATGTCATGTCAAATCCAATTTATGCCATTTATAGCTAAGGGGAACAATTCTGACTACATTTAAAATTGGCTTTACTGGTATTTCTACAAATCCCTAAAATATACGTTTACACTTTAATTTTTTATTTTTGTTAGTGTGAAAAAGAACTGAAAAAAAATTAATCTGTGCAAATGAATGCGAAAGGAACATCAAAATACTCATTCACAATTGTAATGGTTTCTGAAAGCAGAGGAAAGTGATCCTTTGAAATCTGGGCTGAATCCTTCTGTTAGCCGAGTGGCTTTTATCAGGGAGAATTGGTTTCAGGGCACCCTCAGGGTGTTCTCTGCACACTTTTCTTACTTTAATGTCTCTTGCTCTGCCACAGTAAGTAAATTTTTTATGTCAGGACAACAAAGGTAAACATGGAACTTTGACAATTTTCTACAATCATCATCATTTATATTCAGGATATAGGTGATCATGACTCTCCACATCTTCCTGTCTCTTGTAACTACTAGTGACTCTGTAATGAGCACAGAGATAACATCAGCTGAAATGTTGCTTTTTACCAGTTCATAAATGATACACTCACAACATCCAAATGCAATTTACCAACATTAGATTTTATTTTTCACTTGCTCAAAATGAGTCCGATGTTAACTTTCAGGAGAGAAATTCATTATGCTTTCTTCGTCTCACATTTCCCACTGACATGCAGTGGAACTGTAATTATTTTAGAATGTCTGAAGACCAACTTCTTGAGAGCTCCTCTCTGCGGCTGCTCGGTCTCACGCTGTCCGCTGATCTGAGATGAAACAAATACATAGAGTCAGTTGCATCATCCACTGCAAGGAAAGTTGGTTCCCTGTGCCAAGCCAGGAAATTTTTCTCCGTGGAATTGATTCTCCAAGTCTATAAATCGACCATTCGCCCTTGCATGGAGTATTGCTGCCATATATGGTATGGAGACCCTGCTGTTTGCCTCAGGGTTCTTGATAAGATCCAGAGATGGATATGCAATGTAATTGGCCCTGATCTGTCATCTCGTCTGCAGTCGCTCTCTCACAGACGCGACGTTGCCTCGCTCTGTCTTTTTTACAAATACTTTCACGGTAATTGCTCCAAGGAGCTGCTTTCGCTAGTTCCTAGGCCTCATGAATTTAAATGTCCCACGAGGCTGGCATCCCGTTCCCACCCCTTCACCGTTGAAACTGTTAGATGTAGACGTCTCTTCTACTCCAATAGCTTCATGTCTCGCACATCTCGCCTATGGAACTCCCTTCCCTATTACTGTTTCCCTGACAAATACAATCTCCAACGGTTTAAGTGTAGCATCAATCGTCATCTCCAGTTGCCTTGATCTATCCACTTCCCTTCTCCACATCCTTTCACCTTTCATTCCTATCTGCTCTCGCTCCAAATCTTCTGTAACCCCCTTGCCTTGATCGATCCACTATCTTTCTCCACATCCTCTCCTTTACCACTCCTATCTGCTCTTACTCCAAACCTTCTGTAACCCCTTGCATGCTAGTGGCTTCCGGCCTTGCTTGGGGTGATAAGCTTAAAAAAAAAAAAAAAAAAAAAAAAAAAAAAATTACTTAGTGAACCAGCTTTCCCAGAAGCAGACTGTCGTGCCAGACAATTTTTCTCACCAGAATCTATCTTGTGCATATATTAATCTACCATTCATCCATGCTTTCAATATTGCTGGGATATCTGGTCTGGTGCTCCTAATACATATCTTAAGATTCTTAATTGACTCTTTGGATTTTGTGATGTTATCAATCTTGACCTGACATTTTTTGACTTATGTCATTTTCCCCACTAAATTGACGTGGCTTCCTTCTGTCTCTTCTAAAAACATTTTCATGGTAATTTTTCTGAGGAGTTTAAATGAATTTAAACATACTACTAGATTGGCAACTAGCTCAATTATTGTTGAAATAGCTAAATGCAACTGTAGGTTCTAGTCTAATAGGTTCTTTTCATGCACATCTTGCCTGTGGAACTTTTTCCTGCTACTTATGATCAACAATTGAAATGCGATGTCAGTCACCATTTTCTATCTTCCTGAATCTTATTCTTTTATTGTCCTGTCTCCTCACTAATGTCTTCTCATTCTCTTTCATTTGCAGTAACCTCTTGTGTCTTAGTTGCATTATAACTTATTTTCTCTTCCTTCCAGGGTAAGTGCTGCGGAGTCATGGGACCTAAAGACTATCTGAACAGCACTTGGTATGAAAATCACAACAGAACTGTGGTAAGTAATTGGGTCAATTACATTCCATCATAATTGATCTACTTTGATTTAATAATTATGGTAAAAACAATAATAGCTTGGTTCTCTGCCACAGCTAAATAAAATTCAGTGACCGAGTTTCTTTTTCTAAAAAAGAAAAAGGTATGTATATACATACACACTGGACTCTCCTGTCGTTTTTAATGTATGAGGGTCAAACAGTTCAGTTCTTAGAGCCAACAGCCACATCATTTGATTATAGTGGTGAAAACTTGTACCAAACCAATGGAAGAGTTGAATAGAGAGACCTGGTGCACAGTATGCCACAAAGTCCTCAAATGACCCTCTGCAGGTTTTGAATTCAGTGTTGTCCTTCTCCTAGACTGGTTGCTACCTAAGGCTACAGAACAGAGTCTGTTCTGCTAATTCCTCAATCTGAGCTGCAATCATATATATATATGTGTGTGTGTGTGTGTGTGTGTGTGTGTGGGCTAACATTTAGACAAATAAATGCTTGAGACTACCCAAGACTCAGCTAAATTCTATTAGTTCACTTAGTATAATTTGGTAAGGGTCTTAATTAGAATTCAAACTATTTTTGTATAATAGTAAAATTTAACTATTTGATAAATATTTTACTGGTAAAAATGAAACATTCTGTTAAAAAACAAAAAATACTGTTGAAATGGTTATGGCAAATGAAGTATATGATGAATCAAAGAGCAGTTAGTACGAAGTGAATATTGAGGATAAAGAGGGTAGATAATTGACCTTTAGGTGAAAGATTAAAAGATCAGATAACGATTGACCCTATAATAATAAGCAAATACTTACTGCACATCAACACGACATATTTCTCATGTTAATTTTATGAGTCTACTCTTCCATGCTGGCTCAAGGCATATTGGAAGACAGCATTTGAAGATTTTGCTACAGTATGTTCTGAAGTTGAGTACTACTAAATTTAATCCATTCTGCTATTCAACCCATAGATTGAGGGAGAAAAGAGATGGATTCGTCCCTTTCCCAAGTGAGTGAATGAAATGAACTCAGCTTTCTGATTTCTCGTTCTGAGCTGATATCCATTACACTACAATATACATCCTACAGTCAATAAGAAATGAGCAAAAATACGTCCAAATAAGACAAATGACTTAAAACCAAAATGGCTGACGTGTTGGAGATTCAGTAAATTAGAAAAAGTTGTAATGGCTGAAATTGTTCACATTATGTTCAATAAAAATTTTCTTGCTTTGTATTGAATAAAATGCTAAAAATATACAAATCCTTTGTTTAAGCATCTGTTCTTCCCTCACAAAATTGAGAAATTATCAAAGTCAAAACAAAATTCAAGGAAAACAAACGAGGACAGTAAAATATAACATTTATTCTCATGAAAAGACAATAAATTAATTAGTCATTCTAATGCTCAAAATAAAAGGCAGTAGTGTCCCAGTTCTGGTAAATGTAAGTATTACTTCAAGACAGACTACAGGCCACTAAAAGAAATTACTCCTGGATTTCTAAGTAATAAGTTACAACTTAAGAAAATTAAAAACCTGAAGACATGAGTGGTACAGTGTGTGTGTGTGTGTGTGTGTGTGTGTATATATATATATATATATATATATATATATATATGGTATGCTATATTTAGGAGTTAAAGTGCTCAATAACAGTGATAGAGCAAGTATAAATATTTAAGTGGGCATTGAGGTCAACACCCAGCAGCAAAAGTCTTAAGCACAATCATGAGGCCATGACAATTGTGCTTAAGCATGAAACAGACTTGCTGCTGGGTGTTGTCCTCAATGTCCACTTTGTGTGTGTGTGTGTGTGTGTGTATATATATATATATATATGGATATATATATATATATATATATATATATATATATATATGGATAAATTACACAAAAATGAATTTAACATTGACGTCTCATTTTGACAGACATATTTACAAAAATAACTTGTAATACAAAAGAGCAAATTTATTTGATGAAAATCGCCATTGGCTTCAACCACAGCCTCTAGATAACTTCAGAATCTCCTGCAACTCTTCTGGATAGTCTCCTCTAAGTTGGTGAATGCTGCCATAATCATTGTATTCCATTCAGTTGGTGTTACAAATAGTTTTGTTGGTCTCACATTCAACTGCGCCCCACGCAATAATCAAATGGGTTGCAGTCTAGGTAATTAGGTGGTCAGATGTAAGGGGTAATTGGCTGACAGCCATGATTGGGTTCTCCTGCTTGTGTGGCATGGTGCAGAGTCCTGTTGTCAGACATAGGGTCTTCCAGTAGCCACCCTCTTAACCCAAGGCAGCCACTACCTCCTTAAGCTTAGGCATGATGTAGGCCTCCGTGTTGAGTTTGAGGCCCTGTGGGAAGATGGATGGAGGCTTAACTTCGCCATCACTAGTGGTCATGCCAAACACCTTCATAATCACCATTAGATTATCCAACTCTTTCTGAATTCGCTACACACTCTCCTCAGACTGACACCCAAACACTCTGAAATGTTTGTAGTGAAGTCTTCAGTGTGAATGCCAAGAAGTACAGCATGCTTTTTTTTGCAAATTTCTGGCGAAATGAATTGCGTCATTGTGCTCTTTTTCTCACAGAGTGTGCCCAACTGACCATACTATACTGAGCAGTTGACAAAATCGAAAACGACCAACACTCATATGAGAAATTAATATGAAATAGTGACAATTTACCCATCGCACCATATATCTCCAAGATGTTTGTGACCAACAGACTAGTTTTCAAAAAAAAAAAAAAAAAAAAAAAAAACAGAAAAAAGTACCAGTAGTAAAATTTGTGCTAATATTCTAAGTGTTTCTTCATGGTTAGTAAGAATGTCACATAAAGGTAAGGTTATAATTTTAATTTTTTTGGTTGTGATTTTTCATTTTCCCTGCCAAAATCTAGGTCCATCTGATAGGTTGTCAAATATGGTATATTGTACGTGTGTGTATGTGTGTGTATATATATATATATATATATATATATATATGAGAGAGAGAGAGAGAGATATGTTATTTCTCTATAGCAGACAATGAACAATATGTTATCTATAGTTAAAATTTAAACTAAAATTTGGATACACTTTTCTTATATATGTATCTTTGTGCAGTAGTATAGTTCTTGATTTTTCCCCCCCTTTAGAAACTGCCCAAATCCTGCTGTAAACTTGCGAACAACAATCCTTTGAGCCCAGAATATGAAAATGAGTCAGGTTGTGTGGAAATGCTGGAGGATTTTAACAACAAGGTAAGTTTAAAGGCATACCCGCCAGGATTTAACCCCCTCTCCTCTTTTCTGTATACCAGCTCATGTGTTTTTTCTGTGGAGTATATTTACTTTTGAAAAATTTGCAGTATTAGCTTTTTTGGAAGCTATAAAATTTGGTAAATATAATAAAATGGTATTTTCAGTAAGGAAATTCCATTAAGTTTAAAATTTCTTTCAAAATGTTTGTTTTAAGCTGATGTCTTTGAAAGTGTGGGGGATGCAAAAAAATTTTTAATGTATTACAATAAAGAAATAAGAACAGCAAGTCTCAGGATAATTTAATTCGTACAACAGGAAGAGAGAAAAGTGGACATCAATACTGTTTTCTTTTTACATAATATAATTCTATAAAAGTACAAGGTTGCCAAACTATTTTATTTTTCTTCTTTCTTTACCAGTATAAATTTTCTCATTTAGGCCATAATTTTGACCCTAGTATTAAAAAAAAAACAAAATAAACATTCTAACCCAATTCTAATTCTCCAAGGAAATATTTAAGAAATAATTTTAATAAATAATCATTGAGGAAATAAAAGGAAATTTTTTTTGTTTTTTTTAATTTCATTGAATTTTAAACAAAGATAGTTTTAAAATTTATTATCTTTATTAGATGATTAAAAAAAAAAAAAAAAAAAAAAAAAAAAAAATCAGAATACCTTAATGGTATAAAGTTTATGAAAATTTAATCATAATTGTCACTGGTTTCAGTTTTGATATTTACCAGAGAACACCCCACTGGGTTAGGTTGTGACACAAGGTCTAGGGAACCAGAGCACAAACACTCAGGTCACAAATGTGGGATCAGGCACAAAACTTGTCTTAGCAGGACATAGCTGGTCAAGGCCATGGAACAGATATTACAATTTGACAGTCTCTGGGCGACCACAGAACACTAAAAAAAGATTTTCTAAGTGTAGTACGGCCGAAAGTGTGAAGCATGCAGTGAGGATCGAACTCACTATTCAGTCATAATAGATCTAACGAGACAAGCTTGGTAACTATTAAACCATGTCAAAGTGCTATCACTGGTTTCAGTCTCATAAAAATACCTGTTCCTATTTTTTCCAACTTTAAAATTGAAGACGCCAGTCCAAAGCTTCCAAAAACAGACGCCAGTCCAAAGCTTCCAAAAACAGACGCCAGTCCAAAGCTTCCAAAAACAGACGCCAGTCCAAAGCTTCCAAAAACAGACGCCAGTCCAAAGCTTCCAAAAACAGACGCCAGTCCAAAGCTTCCAAAAACAGACGCCAGTCCAAAGCTTCCAAAAACAGACGCCAGTCCAAAGCTTCCAAAAACAGACGCCAGTCCAAAGCTTCCAAAAACAGACGCCAGTCCAAAGCTTCCAAAAACAGACGCCAGTCCAAAGCTTCCAAAAACAGACGCCAGTCCAAAGCTTCCAAAAACAGACGCCAGTCCAAAGCTTCCAAAAACAGACGCCAGTCCAAAGCTTCCAAAAACAGACGCCAGTCCAAAGCTTCCAAAAACAGACGCCAGTCCAAAGCTTCCAAAAACAGACGCCAGTCCAAAGCTTCCAAAAACAGACGCCAGTCCAAAGCTTCCAAAAACAGACGCCAGTCCAAAGCTTCCAAAAACAGACGCCAGTCCAAAGCTTCCAAAAACAGACGCCAGTCCAAAGCTTCCAAAAACAGACGCCAGTCCAAAGCTTCCAAAAACAGACGCCAGTCCAAAGCTTCCAAAAACAGACGCCAGTCCAAAGCTTCCAAAAACAGACGCCAGTCCAAAGCTTCCAAAAACAGACGCCAGTCCAAAGCTTCCAAAAACAGACGCCAGTCCAAAGCTTCCAAAAACAGACGCCAGTCCAAAGCTTCCAAAAACAGACGCCAGTCCAAAGCTTCCAAAAACAGACGCCAGTCCAAAGCTTCCAAAAACAGACGCCAGTCCAAAGCTTCCAAAAACAGACGCCAGTCCAAAGCTTCCAAAAACAGACGCCAGTCCAAAGCTTCCAAAAACAGACGCCAGTCCAAAGCTTCCAAAAACAGACGCCAGTCCAAAGCTTCCAAAAACAGACATTGTAAAGATTAATGGAAGATCAAAATATTTCTGAAAAGAAAGCAGGTTTTGGTGTTAGTTTTCTTTAAAATTCTAAGATATATTTAGAAAACTTTTATTTTATGCTCTACTAGAAATTTTTAAGATACTAAGGGAGGTAACTTTAGATTTTTTTTTTAAGTAATCATTATATAGTAGTGGATAAGCTGATTCATGTAAAGTGCAACGCCTGAATTTTTCGTATGAATTTTACCTCGAAAAAATTTGTTTGTGTATAGTACAACCAGTCACCGAAAATGCATGATTTTTAACCTCTTTAAAAAAATTACCTGTGTATAGTGCTACCCCCTATATGTAGCAGAGAAAAAAAAATTGACCATAAAAACTTGCACTACATGTTACTTAATGATTTTGTATGTCATGGATTTTATTTATTTTCGCTCAATTGGACAATTTATATTTTTGTTTCTATTTTAAAGGGCTGTAAAGACGAGATGGAGAAATGGGTTAGCAAACATATGAATATTCTGATAGGTGTGGGTTGTGGAATAGCACTCTTGGAGGTAAGCACACATGTTTTAATACAATTTAATAATTGTACCTTTTATAATTTGTAGAATAATGTTCCCGACTAATGTATAGTAATGAGTTAAATTTAATTCCAATTTGAGAAGAAAATTAGGTTTTGGTACAATAAAAACAACAAAGAATTGCTTCACAATTAGAAAATAAAATTAGAAATGAGAGTACAAAGAAGAGGGAGAGGTAGTAATCAAATACTTTACAGAAATTACACATTTGAATATTGACAAAGTTTTTGGATTATTTCAAGAAGGTTTCATGCCTTTTTTAAAACTAAATTTACTAGCTCACTTATTTTCAATATTCAATAAAAATAAGATTTTACCTCTTTTTGCCTAATCTACCTTACTGGCTAACGGTAATCTTAGGGTTGGCAGATTTTAAATTTTAAGAAAACCCTTTCTAATAAAAATTTAGATGCTTTTCCCAATAGGTTAAATAGTTTCAACATCCTAGCTTAGAAGTTAATTAAACCAAAGATGGCATGAAACTTACTAATTATTAAATCTAAAGGGTTGCTATAAACTTTTGGCCTATAGTGTATGCTAAATGCAAATAATAACGTTGCAAAAATAGGTTTCCATAATGCCTTAAAAACTATGCTGGGGAGACATAAATGTTAAATGAATCATCAGTAGTCAAGTCTCACTCAGTTTAATTTCCATAATTAAATATACAATCTGTTAATATTCATTTTAAATGATTTTTTTAAAGAATGTTAGAAGATATATATGAAAGACAAGACAATTTTGTTAATAAAAAAAACTCAACACAAATTGATATAGAAAAACATTAAATATGCAATAATCAAGCTTATGTATTAGAAATGTAGAATCTGACTTCTACATTTCATGGATCACACCTAATTTCCATCAGGATGCTATTTAACAACATCCTGATTGGACAACAAATATTTAAATAATATCTTACGTATTTTTCACGTGCAAAGTTCTAAAATCTTGTGCATATAGGCTCCAAACCAAGTTTTAGAAACTGACATTTTCTGATTGGTTCACTACTACCAAGGTCATATTTATGTTTATACACAAGTATTCAAACCAGAGAAATGCCAAAAACAGGAAAACTTGTTAATCACATGATAGGCTCGAGAACAAGTAAATAAATGATACACCAGCGCATCTCACCAGTGAGAATGTGACCAGCAAACCAACTGAATTTACATCACTATTCTGAGGCTAAAAGTTACCCATTAACATAATCTCAGCCTCTAGAACATTACCTCACACAGCAGCTTTCATTCATTCCTGCAAGTGAATTAAACTAATTACTCAACTTCACCAGTGAGAATCACATTGCTAAACGAGTCCATGACACTCAAATTATCTGAAGTTTTAAAGTTAACCTTGTTAACATAAAAACAAACTTTCAGAATTCACTCACTCATATCACACTGGATATCATTTATCACACAGCAAAAGTTCTCAAATACAGAACATTGTTTCATCCAGAATCCGTTTAAACATTTATTACTTTTTGACAATATAACGGTCAAAGAAAGACAACTTTAGTTTTTCCCAATTTACACTAGGAATTTATATTTCACAAACACTGTTTAATTATCTCATAAACAAAATTATTCTTTCACTGACTCTGGAACTTATATTACTACAGCTACAACAAATCTTTCTTCAAGTAAACTCACACACCACATCTCCAAACACCAAAATTAGAGTTTACACACAATTAAAATAACAAAGATTTTACTCGCAAATCTTTACTCATTTCAGCCTAATGCATTGTATCTTTTTAAATTAAAATATTGTTTGTTATTCAGAAACTGGTTTTGTATTATTTCTCATACATGTTTATCATTTTGTTGAAGAACAAACTTAAATGTGTGAGGATAGTTAAGTTTAACACGCAGCCTAATTCAATCTACAATTGGTAACCAACGTCAATTAAATACGACTACCCCACTTCAGAAGTAATGATGTCTGAGTCACAAAACAGTGAAAATTGTTTTGCGATTTCATTTTAAAACATCAGTTGGTTAAACAAGAGACTGACGATGCTCATTTCGGCAAATCATAAAATCAATCCAGATTTAGATGGATTGAGAGAAGAATTTTCATTGAGTTTGGAAAAACAAAAAATAATAATTAAATACGACATATTCACAATAAATGTATATCTAGATTTGTTGCTTTTTAAAAGCATACTTCTCATTGATATAACAAAATCTGTTAATACAAAAAAAGCAAAAAAAAAAAAAACTGAGGCAGATTTCTCCAATTAAATTTGACCCATAACCTATACTTATCCTATTATTATTGATCCATAATTTGAAAATTAAAAGAATATTCCTTTTAATGTAAGAGTGATCTTTTGGCAAAAGGTGATCAAGTAAGATTTCACATATTTACCCTGTGTACTCACATATCACGTGACCTTTGAAGCTAATTTCACTACAGTAAATGTATATATTGTCATCCACTGACAGACTGTTTTGCTGTATTACAGCTCATCAGTGTGGCTAGACATCCGACTGCCTCATGCCAGGAACGAAACCTGACTGATACCAAATCAGTCAGATTTTACCCGAGTTATCAGCGCTCAGTTGAAAGGAAGGCAAATTTTTACATAGTTGCTCTTTGAATAAACATGCCAATGACGGATCAATTGATGGAAGAGCTTTGCAATATTCACAGCATCGTAGCCACAGCCAGCAGTACATATGCTAATTTTATATCTCTTGTATGATGTTACCCCCTTAAAATTAGCTTCAAAATTATGTCTTCAAAAGTTGCATAATACACGAGTATATACAATAATCAAATTATAAGATACATTTTAAACACAAGAATCAAATTTGAAATCCTTAAAAGAAAGCTTGCAATGTTTTTAACTTTATTTTAAAAAGGTAGAACGAAAGTAGAGGGTGGAATGTTAGCTTTAGTTATAGGTCATCTTGGTTGTTATAAGTAGAATAAGTGGCCATTGTTAAATGTAAATGGCAGAACTGCTGAACATAAAGCAAGCAAACAATATATCCAAGGCAAATTGACAGTAACATGACAAAAAGTTCAAACTAAGAATTGGTGTTGACACATAAGAGTAAATTTGGGTAAATGAATGTAATGTTCTGACTTCAAGACAGACCAGGCCTGAGTCCGATGAGACCAAGAAGTGGCCTATCTTATTGGCTGGGGAGAAATCCCAGCATGCCATTGTGTGGTTCTTCCTATGAATTGGGGAGAGGAAAGTGTTTTGCAATCATTCCCAATAAAGATTGGAACAAACATTATAAAACATTTCAGCGCTTGCATGCTCTCTCTCCTTTAGGTTCTTTTTTTTTTTAATATTCAGTAACCTTAGTTATTTGAACCTAACCCTTTATTCAATCTATGGAAGGAGAATGAGAACATTCTGTTTTCCATGTTTATATCAAGTCCAACCAGAGAAACAGTTACACCAGCCAAAATGTGTGTATATATAACAACCAAGTCGAGTATGCCGATTTGAATAACAAGGTATATCATTAGATAATTATACATCTCAAAAATTAATAGATTAGTTTTTTTTTTTTAGTTTAACGAGAAAAAAATAGAAATTTGTGTAAAATCTTATCACTTCAAATACACTAAGAACAATAAATAAGGCTAGTAATCTAGCAAGTTTATGAAATCTAATAAAGTTTAAAAGTTAATTTTTTTTAAAACAGATATATATATATATATATATATATATATATATATATATATATATAAAAACATCAAAAAATTTTTTTTTACTTAATTTTATTAAAAAAAAATTGAACTCAATCACTACACTTAGTTTGAAATTTTAAAAATTAGTATTGAGTTTGTAAAAATTATTCAAATGAAAATATTTTATTATAACTGTCTATATTTCTGAGATGAGGTATTATGTACACTATTTACATTATTCAGACTATTGTCCTCATTTTTGTCACCATATTTATTATGTTTCAGCCGTTGTCTGCTCTGACCTTCAGGTGGTTGGAATGTCTAACTGAACCCTTTATTTCGTTCACTGGAGTAGACTGCTCTAGTGCCATGTTTAATGGATGTCATTTATCAGTTATCTCCTGTTAATTCCCCTCTGCTAGTTCTCCACTGCCTTAACTGGGTATTGAACTCAAACTCTTTGGATACTGTCACTGGATCTAACCAACGCCTTTATCCACTGATAACTGATATCCATTAAACATGGCACATGGAACTAGAGCAGTCTACCCCAGTGAGCGAAATAAAGGGTTCATTCCAACCACCTGAAGAAGGCTGGAGCATACAATGGCTGAAATGTTGTAATAAATATGGCGACAAAGATGAGGACAATAGTCTGAATAATGTAAATATTTTATTATAAAATATCAAACTAGTAATCATCTGTTTTTGAAACTACTACTAATAAATTTGTGTGTACTTTTCAATGTCTGGAGAGAGTAGAAACAATGCAATTGTATAAAAAGAAAAAGGCTGTGAGATTTATCAAACATTGGCAGCAAGATAGGCATCAATGCTGAGATTTTTTTTCTTCTTTTCCAAATGAAAAAAAGTGCCTTTGCCATGTTACAGTGGAAGTCTTTAAAGTAATTATTAAAGATATTTCTTTTGCGCGGTGTAATTGACAAAATTCTCAAACAATTAGGAAAGGGAGAAAAAGAACAGGGCAAAATAATACTAAGCAAGCAATGTATATGCATGTCAAAACTAGACAAAGCAACGGCAATAATGCAAAAGTTTACAAAGAATTAGGTTCATTTGCAAAAGGGATACAGTCAAGTGGTTATAGCATTCTGACAAAGACAAGAAAGAACAAAAATATGGGGGATGAGAAAGTATTGCCCATTTTTATTGGTTAGGAAGAAATCCCATCATGCATCTATAGGATTTGTCTATAAATTTAGGGAGGGGATGTTCTTAGTGGCCATTCCTGGATGATTGGAACGAACACATTGAATAAAAAAAATGTATTCTTTGTTTCTTATTCCTTTTTAAAAAAAAAAAAATTTAACTTAAGTTTCTTACAATTTTCTTTTACCTTCTACAGATATTTGGTTTGCTCGTCTCCATTTTCCTGTGTCGAGAAGCAGACAAAGAAGCGGCTTCCTGCTGAAATACTGTCAAGTGTTGTTGTTGTTGTTGGTGACGTGTGGCCATTCTGCCCGTAACTGTTGTAATTCCTCCTACTACATCTCCTCTTATTATAAAAAAAAAAAACAAAAAAAAAATCACACCAAAAAAAAAAAAAAAAAAATCTTCTATTTCATCATAATGCCATTTTCACTGCTGCCACCGCCATCACCACTGCGACGTTCTCTCTACCCTTACCCCACGTTGCTGTGTCCTTGTTTGGGGCGGGTGGGGCTTTTACCTTGGTCATCCGCAGTGGCTGGCAGTGGCTGCTGCTGATGCTGCCCCCACTGCCCACAGGACTCTTGCTACTGCTGTTGTCATATGACCACTTGATTATATCACATCTGAACTGGATCATCATGTTATCACTTGTAAGTCTCTCTCTTTCTCTACAAATCTCTACCAGTTTGATAAACTTAACTAGCGAATTGGATGGGAACTGCTGCTAAGATAAGATACAAAATAAAAAAAATAAAAAAATAAAAAAAAGGAAGGAAAATAGATATATATATATATATATAATAATTTTTCATAAACAAATCCAAAGTGTAGATGGAAATGTTTTCCTGGATTCCTAGTAGCTTTGATCTTCAGCCATATTTGTTTTTAATCATTTATAAACTGAAAACCATTTAGCAACAATCTTTTTCTTTTCTTAAATAACCAAGTATTATAAGATAATTTCACTACTTGAGATGATGTTATTTAATAACTGCTCCCTTCTACTCTTTCTGAGGGCCTCTGCTTCAAAGATAATCTTTTCCAGAATAAAATTAACAGCAAAAGAAACAGGTTTGTCAAGGTTATCATGACAAGAAATAAAAGAAAAATAATCTCAAAATATTTGTACTTTGAATTTTTACCCCCCCCCCCAACAGCAAATAATTTCTAGTTTTATTATGTTAAGAGTTTAGAAGAAAAAAATTATGGCCAGATTTATTTGTGGAGTATGTGATTACTAACTAAAATTGAAGAAAAATTACATTAAATTGTATCTTATTTGTTTTTAATGCAAATAGTTTAATTCTTTCAAACATCAGGGCTGGGACAACATTGTGTCAAAATAAATCCTAAAACTATCTGGTATCTTATTAAAATAATATTCTTTAAAATATTAAATTATATATATATATATATATATATATATATATATATATATATATAATATAAATATTATTATTATTAAAATAATATTCTTTACAAATATCTGGCTTATTCATTGTTAGGTTTTAGGAGCTGTTTTTTTTTTTTTTTGTTTTATGAAAACCTTCTGGCTTTACATGTAAATCAGAACTGGCTGCTAGCATAAGAGAATTTGATAAAGAGAGGGGGACAGTTGAAGACTTAAGTGTTGTATCCTTCTCTTGATGCTCATTTTCTGCAATTCTAGTTAATCATTATTTTTCCCCCCCATTTAAACTTCAGATTCATCACTTGACTATTTTTTTATAGAAAAAGAATGATCAATTAAAAAAAAAAAGTAAAAAAAAAAAATCATTATCTTCATTTTTCAAAATAAAAAAAACAAAAAAAACTGGTTTCTTGGGGTGGTAGTATGGGACTGGTGTGTGTTCTTAAAGAAAGTTTTTCCATCTTTGCAACAGTTAACAGTGAATAGCCATCCCACTTTTTTTCTTTTAAACATTTTGTTAATCTGTTTGTTGCTGGGTTTAGGCTGCTTATTTGAACCGATTCCAGGCTAGGTTCATGCGTCAACAAAAAGCTGAACACTGGAAACACAAAACAATCATGCACAATTATAAGGAAAAGAAAAAGTAAATTGGCGGAGTTAGGGAGAAAAATCAGGGGAGATAATGCAGTTCAGAAAAATTGAATGAGGAAATCAGGGGAGATAATACAGTTCAGAAAATTGAACGAGGGAGACATTTAATTTTTTTAAGACTAAGAGAATGGACATTAAGTATGGAAAAAATACATTTTCAGTATCTGTCACTGATATTGTTGGCAGATTTTTTCACCCAAAAAAATCTCCGGTGAATGAGTGGACAAATTGACAGTGGCCAAATTAATTCGTTTTTTACTTTATTTCTCTTACAATAATCTCAAATTATGCCGGATTTTAACCTTTAATTTAAATACCTCTGTTAAGGAATATTTTTTAAGTTATTTACTGAGGAGAGATAAAAAAAGTGAAAGAATTTTTTTTTAGGAGAAAAGAAATTGAAACAAAGGGGGAAAATTTATACAGATTTGGTCAATTTCTTTGTACATAAATTTCCACGTCAGATGGAAACGTGTCACTTACTAAAAACAATGTTTGACCAGTGTTTAAGGAAGCAAGTCGGTTCAAGAAGACATCAAATATATATTTTTTTTTAAATTTTGAATCTATTTTGTGTCTCCCTCCTGGTTGTTAAAATTCCTAATACTTTTGTGGTTTTATATATATATATATATATAGTTATTTCACTTCCCCTGTATTCCTTCCTCTAAGTGGATATCTGTGCAGTGTTTCTGATGACGTGACTTTATCTCCTACGAGTCCTGGTAATATTGATGTTTTGGGTTGAATGATGGTTAAAGAGGTCGGTTTCTGTGTTCCTGAGCCCTTGGCATCTCCATTTGCATAAGTGTTGTGGCTCATCTGGTTATGACACCATTCACATAAAATTTGTTAGTTCAGGTTCAAGCCGAAGGAAAAGCTCAGAAAATTTAAAAACATGCAAACTAAAAGTAAAAGACCATTTGTTGTATTCAAATTCATTATGGTTTGTTGGACAAGTCTTTCACACACCTGCCAATTATGATCAGTCTGTTTATAGGATTGATCAAACTGAATGAGGGCAGAATTCAGATCTTTAGGTTTTCATTGTTCTATAAATAATAGCAACCAGAAATGAAAGATTATCTCTTAAGCACTGAAATGTTTAAAATTTTTGTTATTGCTAACATTTCTCTGCTACAGTTCTAAACCATAGTTTTACAGTTCAAGATGTATTCTTATCTAAGAGTCTGGTGAAAGTTGTCTCACCCAAAGAGAGGAAAATTAATACAGGCACATGCAACTATTCAAAAAATGTCTTTCTCCATGTATAGAATATATACTTTATTTAAAAATATCCAATTAAATTGAATGTTAACAATTTTTTTGTAATATTTTAATTGTTAATCAGTACCTTCTTGTCAAAGGTCCTAATGAGTGATTTGAATATTACAAAACACTGTGTTGACATTCAACAGGACATTTTTACTTATATTTTAATAATTATTGTCACTCTAGTCTTATATTGAGCACTTTGTTGGCAGAGGTTCTCTAAAATTTGATATATATTGAATTTTATAATTTGACATTTGCTAGTATTAGTAACTAGCATTTTTATTTTATTGGGTTGGCCAAAAAGTTAATTTGGTTTAAGTAAATTTTCTACTTAAAAGGCAAACAAATTCTTCGGCCAACCCTATAGCATCTGTTTAGAAAAATATTTTGTATTACTTTTTAATCTAGTCAATATCTTGTGACAGACACTTAAGATCATATTCTTTGTTTTATAGAAAAATTAAAAAAAAAGAACTGATAAAAACCGACAATTTTAATAAATGTATATCAGAAGTGATTTTTGTTTTAATGACTTTATTTATTTATTTATTTATATATATATATATAAGCTTTAGGAAAAACTAAAACTAAAAACTAATCTTTTAAATATGCACAAACACTGGAATGCATTTTTATAGCTGGGATTCTAAAATTGCCATTTTAAGCTCTGTGTTTTCTTTAACTGGAAACTTTCACATTGGCTAAAATAGTCAGAACTAGCTTCAACTCAGGGTTAAGCATCCATTTCAAATAATAGTAAAAACTTTTGGCTATAAAGTGTTGCTTGTAGAAAATTTCCATTTATTTGTTCTACCTTTTCAGTATTTGTCATCCACATAAATTTTTTAAGGTAAATGTCATGGCTCATCTGGTAAAGATGCTTCTTTAACCCGCCATATTGGAGCCTCATATCAAGTCTTTTGCACATCCATGCCAATTGCGGTAATGGCATTTGCACATTTCTAAAATCTATAATAGCCAAATTTCTTTACTGTTCATTAGACTGCCAATCACACTCTCTCTCTCACACACACACACAGATCTGCACACTTGTATAATACTGACCATCACTTTCATGAGACTATACAAAAAGTGCCTCTGTTTAAGTGTTAAAGCAGCTTCATACCAGAACATCATAATAACAATAAACAAATCCATCTCCTTTTTGTAAAAATAAAATGGTTTCATATTCTTTGACTGTATCATTATCATTGTGTAAACTGCAAGGTATTTTGAAGTTTTAGATCAGAGGCTTGAGGAATAAACTCAATTTCTTCACCCCTAAAACTAGAGTGATAAAGAAAATAGTGAAATGGATGAAAGGGAGATTGCTTTACTCAAACATTGAATTAATAGAATAATTTCCCTCTGTTTAAATCTGACTTTTGCACAAACAATGTTTTAGTATTTTTTTTTTTTTTTTTTTTTTCATGAAGCCTTATAAGCATTGCTTTTAGATCTTTGATGTTTGGAAGCACAAAGTCATTTTTTTTTTTTTTTTTTTGTAGGGGGTTGGACAAAAATGTTGTTATAGAATAAAAGATAAAGATAACAACTGGGGTTATTTTCTAAAAATAACAGAATTAATAACCAATAAGGATGAAAACGGTTTTAAAAAGAAAGAAAGGATCTTTCATACGAGAAAAAAAAAAAAATTCCCGATTCACAATATATAACATTCAATTCTAAATAACAATGATCTTAAAAACTTTGGTATCTACAAAACCCCATACACCTCTGGTTTTTAGCAAAGCAAATTACACAATTGAAATATGCAACAAAGACACTTTTGGTCCTAATATATTACTCAAAGACATGGCCATCTTTAAATGTCTCTTATAAATATGTGCGTGTGTATGTATGTAGATATAAAAATTGTAAATACTTGAACTTATGAAGTTTTATAGTTAAGTAACTTTTTTTTCTCCTTTAAATCCCCCCCAATATAATTAAACATTTACCTTCGATTCATTTACCTATGTCCAGGACTAAGATTTAAACATTCCTTGCCCTTTGTACACAGTACTAAGCTTGTCCTATTGTATGTGCTTTTATACCAAAATGTAGAAATCTATCAATCCTTTTCTCTAAATACACATTTTTATTTATTTATATTTAGTGTAGATCTCTGTGGCAAAAAGTACTTATATATAAGTATGCACACAAATGGGTGAGGCAATCATATTTTATATTATCTCACAGGTACAATTTTGTAATCATTCATTACATGTTCAGATCAAAGGTGACTGAACTCTGTAGGAATCAGTTGTAATCACATGCAATTTATTTAGTGTTATATAAACACAAATATTTAATTCAATAGCCTGTTAATAAAATAGATTTTAGAAAAAAAAATTAAAATAATCATCTTAATGATGGGATTCTTGCTGTGAATACTTTACACTACAACTGAACATTGTTTTGGCAATTGACAATTCATTGCTAATTTTAATATAGAAAGTATGCAGCATTTGACTAAAAACTTTCCATAATGACTTTACAAAAACAATATAGTTTATTTTTTTTTTCTTTACCTAGAAAATGAAGCAGATTTTAATATGGTCTATTTCAAAATATACAATTCCAAGAAACTGTTTACATTTTCAATGTTTACATGGTTTTTGATTCTTAAAGCTTATTAATCAGCAGTCAAAACATGTATAAGTTAATAGAATTATTTTTGTCTATTAATAACATTATTCAGGCTCTGTCTTCCGAGATTGAACTTTGTATTTGTGACGACTGCTTGCCTTGGATGTGTTCTATGGAACTGTCCTAGTTGATAATTTTTTTTTTAGTGAAATAAAAGTATTGTTACTATCATAATTATTATGCTAGAATAGGTTATTTTGTGTGTGTGTATGTATATATATATATATATATATATATATATAAATTTATTGAAAACAAACTATTAACAACAAAAAAAATGTCCTTAGCAACTAGAAGAATTTAGAAAACAATTGTATTTTCAGTTGACAATATGAATATAAGTGTTTTCTAAATTCTTCTAGTTGCTAAGGACATTTCATGTGTGTGTGTGTGTGTGTGTGTGTATATATATATTATTATTCTGTTAATATAGATTTAACCTCAAAATAAGTTAAAGTTCAATAAGGAATATGATTCGTTTTAACAGTCTAAAGGTTAAATTTCTTTAATATTACCCTATTCAAAATAAATTTTAAAAAATAGATGCAAGAGAAGATTCAAATTTTTTTTTTTGTCTATTCTTTTAAGATAATTTTAGAACCATTGCTACCTTAAGCATCTGTCACAAAAAGCAATCAAAATTCTTTCTGGTGTGGTCACAATATTATGGTCATTGATCAAAGCCACTTTCTGCAAGCTTCATTCTTCTGCACTTTAAAAACAAAAAAAAGTTTAGCTTCTCATCACTACCATATGTTGCTACCTCTGCCAACAGAATTTATGCATTTACGCTGGTTTGTTCACTTTTCTTTACACAATATTTCCATAACTTCTCAGTGAATTTCAGTAATAATTTTGTGGGCTACAGGCCAAGAAACTTCTAGGGTGGATCGATAATTTTTTTCCGATTGAGAGATATTGCATTTAAGACAATAGTCTCAAACATATCAGAAAAAAAAAAAATCAAGAGTTACCTCCCTTACATCCTATCTACGAAGTGATTTTCAGTTATGGTGACAATGGCGTTGGCAGAGGAGATTTCTGATTGCTTTTCGGTTAAAACACTTCCAGAAATTTCATGCCATTAAAGTTGAATCAAAGATGTTAAAATATCCAAATACAGTTATTTCATGAAAATTTGATTTTAAAATAAAATTTAGTTTGTGCTGCAACTTTCAAAGCATTTTTCCAGGGTTACTGAAGATTGTAAGGCAAAAAATAAAAACATTTAAAATGTTTAAGATAAAACAGTTACTATTGACAGTGATGTTATAGTTTAATATTCAGATCCCATTAGTGATTGTTTAAATATTAAGTCAATATTAATTATTCTTTAACAATAAGCATAAAAAAGCTATTGCATCAACAACTTATAAAGTAGATTATGAACCTGTCTTATAATAAATTCAGTCAGAGAAAGAATATCACCATGGTTGAATGGTTGTGTTCTCAAAGAACAGAAATCATTTTCAATTTTTATTGGCAGCTAATCGATTTGGCTTTAATTTATATATTTCTATAGCCAAATGGTTAAAGCATTGGAATATAAGTAGAGGCCATGGTATTGAGCATGTTTGCATTGATCTAATGATGATTGAAGTTTCTTGGGCTTGCTCAAAGAAATATATTTGGAGGAATTAAATAATTATTTAATAATTTTATTTGGATATTTTTTGCCTGCACAAAATATTTTTATGTAAAAAATGTTCAAAATTTAATGTTGATTTTTCTAAACTTTGATTCAGCTTTAAAAAAAAAAAAAAAAAAATGTAAATGTTTTAAGATTTAATAAATACCACTCTTATGAAGACTCATACCTAAAAAAGTGAATTGCAAAAAAAAAAGGTTGATAAGTACACAAAAAATACAAAAAGTAAATTTTTATTTTATTTTAAAGCATTTATTGACTATATACATTCATTGAATATATTTGAATTGATTAAAATCTGAAGAATTCCCAGATTATTTTTCTTTTAAATCAATTCCAGCATGTTCATCTTTGAAGAAAGAAAAAAGAAAAGAAAAAGTCTCTTGATTTTTTACAAATTTATAAAATAAATGCTCATTTCCAACCATCTTAGAAATCTTTATTCTTGCTAATTTCCAATCATTTAAAAGAAATTCTAATTAAAAAAACAAAAAGAGAAAATCTGTAGCAAAATCAGATGGTCTATAGACACAGCAGAGTTTAAACAATCCGCGCTAAAAATTTGGCATAGGAACTAATACTTGCCATCAAGGGTTCTTTCTTCCCATTTCCTTTCACTACAAATGAAAAAAAAATACAGTTCTGGGCATGAGTTGCACAATGACTTGGCCTTAAGTAAAGAACGCCATGTCCCATTTTTCTTTCACTACAAATAAACACATGCAACACACACACACACATACACACACACATATTTATTACCTCTCTGTTTAATTAATTTGGTGGGAAAAAAAAATTAATATACTTTACTGTCATGGTTGTTGAGGCCTGTATTTTCAATGTGTATACCAAATAATGTTAATTCTTATCCCATTTCCATCATTGCAGTGAGTTAAACAAAGGGAAAAATACCCAGAAATTATGTGAATGTCTAGAATACCAGTTAATTTTTAATACATTTGTGGTGATTATTTGCAAGTAACTGGCAAAATCTGAATGTTTTTCTTTTTTTCATCTTGATTTAGAAAATTTACTTATTGAAAAATTAACTAAGTTTAATCTCTTATGAAAGAAAATTGTTCGTTTAAGAAAAGGCAGTTGCATTTTTTTTTTTTTTTTATGGTACAGCAACCTGATATTTTCTTTTTCATTGAATAAATCTGAAATTATGCAACACATGAAACTGGATTCAGAAATATCTGTACAGTTTTAAAGAAAAAAATTAAGCCCATTTAGAAAAAAAAATATTTTCATCATTCAACTGAACTATTTAAAAAAAAAAAAAAAAAACACACCGGAATGTTAAAAAAATTATACATACATATGTATGTATATATCTTACCAACAATCATTGTAAAAGGTAGTTTTCAAATATTTCATTTATAAGTTTGTTTTTTTTTGTTTTTTTTTTGTTTTTTACTTTTTTCTGCTGTGCAGATAAAAAAATAATTAAAAAAAAAAAGCTTTCAAAATTTTTATTTTATTTTATTTTATTTTTGGGCCAGTTTTTACTTTGCAAATTTTTTTACATAAACAAAGCAAAAAAAAAAAAAAAACAGATGGAAAGAAAAGTAACCAACCTGGGAAAGAAAGACAAGAAAAGAAAAGTTAGAAACTAGTGGTGAACTATATATATATATATATATATATATATATATATATATGAGAAAAAATAAATAATAAAATAAATGAAAAAGCACTGCAAAATTTGTTATTGACTACATTTTGCATTTGTTATGTACAAATATTTGCTAATATGTAATTTAGGTCATATTTAGTCAGTACACATTATTATTATATTACAATAAACTGTACATTTTTGTCTGATGTAGAAAATTAATTTTTTTTCTAACATTTAAAAATATTTTTTTTATCAGTATATACATATATATATGGAATACTCACAAACAAAATTTACATGTTTGTGCAGATATATATATATATATATATATATATATATATATATTATATATATATCTCTTATTCAAATTTGTAGATTTTTCCAGAAAAATATTTTGATGTTTTTATCCTGAAATCCTAACTCTGCTGCTGTTGTTGTCGAAGCCTCCCTTGTTCATTGTCTTCTCGACATATTTGTACAGCTTGCATGACAATGGTGGGCCATGTGAATATTGACTTTCTGAACTTTTTTCAGGATATATATATATATCTTTTTTTTTTTCAATTCTCTCTCATTGACCCCATAAAACCAGCATCAACTTTTTTTCTTTTTTAATTCCAGTCTACTTACATCAGAATGTACATCTCAGTTAAGTTACCACCATTGGATATCTAAGTCTGTCAGTATCAAGGTTGATTTAATATTACTACTACCACTATTATAGGACCTCAAATGCTAAAAACAAAACAAAACAAAAATGGTTCATTATTCTTCATGCTCTATTAGCAAAACTAAGACCTGTGAACCAAATGGAATACAATTACCATCAATACTATGTACATATAATTGTTATTAGTAAGATTACTAAACTGCTAGTAAGTAGTTTTTGTAAGATAAAACTGATGTCGTACCATTTCGAAGAAATACGGTTTTATAGTATCATCAGTTCTAAATCATTCTTCCTTGCTTTGGCAGTGAACACGTGTGCTTGTAAAATCTACATTGAATGAAGGGGGCTAATCCAGTAAAGATGTATGATTTTTAATCTGTCATATCCAGCGACATGATTAGTTTGAGTCTTTGTCTAGGATTAGCCTCCTTGATTTCTAAGGAAGTCAACACATCATTTTGATTAGTACATTTAATGACCTTTCAACTCTTGCTGGGTCATTGTCAAAGTCAATCTCGTTTCTCCTTTAATCCAGGACTATATAAATCTTATATATGAATAAATGGTTTTTAATGTTAGTCTTTATACATTCATTACTATCGAGAACATTACCGTAAATACAAAAAATGTATAAACCTATGACAACTAGAAATTGTAAACGGTATTTTTTTTTCACTTACTTTTTAAGAAGTATACATAGCTATTCATATTTGACTAGTTTTTCTCATCTTATTTTTACTACTCTTTGTGACATCCATATCGTAGTTTTTTTTTTTGCTATGACTGCTAAGCAAGCAACACAGATGAGAAATCAAGAAGTAGCCTCCATTATAACCTGCTTCTTTATTTTTAGTCCCTGTCACTTAACAATTGTAGTGTTGTGAAAATATACAAGTCAGATATCGGTAATGGCAATGCTTCAAAGAACACCACTGATAATGTGCTTACTTTTCATACATTTCAGCATCTAAATTTACTAAATGGTGATTTAAAAGCTGTGAATCCTTTTATTCACTCAAAACCTAATAAGTTACTCATTATGTAGAAAGATTTTCTACAATAAACTTTCTTTTACCCATGAAAATGTCTGTAAAGGTATTTTTGAAGGTTTATAAATAAAATACTGATTTACTTGACAGTATTAATAGCATGTAAGCTGTTCCTTTACAAATATAAGAAATATTTAAGCTTTTCCTCCAATAATGGTATTGCTGTGAAAATCTTTTAAAGTACAAGGAACTGAAAGCTGTGAACCCAAAATAATTAGAGATGCAACACTATTTTAATTGACCATATGAATTTATATAGTCAATTAAATTTATTATACCTGAAACTGACCAAAACATCCAAATTACTTTTACCTCGGTGAACCTTTCACATATAGAGAATTCAATAAAATTTTCATTTGTAATTTATTTTAGAGATGGTTTTATGGAATTGAACAGAAAAACTGATCTTTTGTCTTTGATTCATTACTATCATTCCCTTCACTGTCAATATTACAGCATTTAATTAACACTAAAAATCATGAGAAAAAAAAGTTTAAATGGCAAAATGTAATTAAAAATAAAAGGCAATTTCTTGTAATTTAATAAAAACATTTTCACAATTATATGAAAATTAATATTATTAAAATACCTGATATCCCTGCCATAGCCCCACCTAAAGCACTTTACATGGTTGCAGATTTGTCTTCGAGAGAAGAGGAGGCAATTTCTGATGAGAATAAATTAACCCAATTTTTAATCTTCATGGCAAAATGGAGTACAATTACTCGAGTTGGGCATGGTGGATAGACTTATCTTATTTTTTACATTTACTTTTTAATTCAGTTTCTTAAATTCATTTTTGGATCAATGTTCAAGAGGCAACCATATCTGCAAAAGCTTAAAAGATTTTTTTTGTGGATATCAATAAAAAGAAATCAAATTATCTCTTTTACCAGATTAAAAGTTAGTGAAAACAATGTAAAACACCAAGTACTAATGAAGTTTTAGCAATATCTCTTGCTTTTGACTAGTCATCTTGATTGTGCTGCAAAAGAAAAAAAAAACCTTCTGCAACACATGACAGGTTTTAAATTTAAATTTCTGCTCCTAACTAATTTGGGCACTGGTGATAATATTGGACTTTTTCCCTGCAATATTGAACACCAAGTAAATAAAATCTTTCATGTTTCTTTTAAAAAAAATTAAATAAAATAGGTTTTTTATGGTAACAAAACTAACTTTTATACATTGAATAATAATTTTTTAAAGTTATTTTTATAATTTGGTGGCCCCAATGTAATTTTCATTGAAAATTTAAAAAAAAAAAGTTATATTCACGGGCATAATGAATATTTTTTATTTTCTTTTTTAATTGGTGTGATGCCCCAATCAAAAAAGAAAAATAAATTAAGTTGGCAGCTGTGTCGCAAATTAGCTAACAGCAGCATTGCAGGGCTTCATTAATAACTCAGCTAACGACATCATTAGGTCAGTTGCAAGTGACATAACTGTGTACAAAAGTGAGTTCATCATTTAAACTGATCAGGGCATTCATGTTCATTAAATTATATATATCTACCCACACAAGGACGTTCTGAAAAATCCTTAACCAGACAAAAGGAGCTCTTCAAAGAAAATCTTACGTTTAGTCATATTACTGAAAGTAAGTGTGTGTGTATGCACACACAGGGTGCTATGGATAAATTGTCATCTACAGTATGCAAAAATGAAAATACTGACATTAAATTTTAACAGATATATTTACCAAAATTGCATAATAATCAAGGGGGCTGCAGTCTGGGGAGTTAGGTGGCCAAATGTAAGAGATGGTGTGGTCGCAGAAATTGTCTGACAGACATGACTGGGTTCTCCTGCTTGTGTGGCATGGTGCAGTGTCCCATTGCCATAACTTGGGTCTTCCAGCAGCCACCCTCTTGACCCAGGGCAGCACAACCTCCTCTCAGCACTTGATTCAGGCCTCCGTGTTGAGTCCAAGTCCTGTGGGAAGATGAATGGAGGCATAACGTTGCATCATTAGTGATCACTCCAAACACCATGATGTTGACTGTATATATCATCCAACTATTTCCAAATTCTCTGCATTGTCCTCAGATCAATACCCAAACACTCTGAAATGTTCATATTGGAGCTTCTGATGCAAATGCCAAGCAGTACAACATGCCGTTTCCAAATCTCTGGTGGAGTGAATTACATCATGGCACTTTTTTTCTCATAGACAGGGCCCCACTGACCCTACTATACTGTGCAGTTGACAAAATCAAAAACAATGTGCATGCACGAAATTAAAAATGGCGACAAGTTACCCATCAGCACCCTGTGTGTGTGTGTGTGTGTGTATATATATATATATATATATATATATATATATATATATATATATACATACATACACACACAGACAGACAGACAGACAGTTACCCATGGTTGTGGAATGTTAGGATAGACAGGCCAATACTGTTCAGGATACTTTTGTCTTGCGAACTACACCATTAAAAGAAATAATAGCCAATTTGTTAGATTCTAAATGAAGAAAAGTTGATTTTTCTCTTCACTTACATTCCTTTTGTAATTTAACTTTTGATTTCAATAAAACATACAAGATAAAATCATAAAAGTTCACATTTTCACCCACAATGTCCTACAATAAATTAAATCAGGATTTATCCATATTTTTTATCGATGAATACATACATAAATAAATCAGTTCTCTATTATATATAGTGCATTACATGTAAATATATGGTATTCTTGAAACAATTCTCTCTACATAAACTTGCTCTTATTTTTAGTAGATTAATTTCAAGACTATAAATTATATATACATATAAATAAAATCATAGTACACATAATAATTACCTTATAATAATATGTATATGACAGAATTAGCAGTGTTTGTTTATTTATCATGATTACTGTGTGGCTAGCTTTTGGTGGTAATGTCATTCTGAGAGGCTGTTGGTGCAATAAAAGAAAAAAGATTTGCACTGTGTAACTGCCTTAACAAGTACTTTTGGGTAAGTACAAACATAGGGAGAATACTTTTAGGTCAGCCTAAACAAAAAGAAGATGAACCAGGCAGACCTTACTGAATTTGTTGATTGTTCAAGCCGGCTGACAGTTGGGGAAATAAATTGTCACTTCTTGTCTCTTTAATGCATTTATTTTCCTCTTTGGACATTTTGTTAAATTTTTATTTTTTTGTATTGTTCTTGGCTGATTGTACTTTCTAAATAAAAAAAAACATTTCCACCCTGTCTCCCTCAGTTTCATATTATATAAATACTGTTGTGTAACCTTATGCGTGTTATTTTTTTTTTCCAGGTATTTTTTCATCTCAAATAAAACATTTTTCTAAGTTGATGTACAAAGTTCCTGTGATGAATTTCCTACTCATTTACTTGAAGTTAAAGAAGCATGATGCTTTGTGTGCATTGCATGTTGGTGGCCATTTGCAATGGGAAAAGTGTGTGTGCTCATTACTAATACTATCAACTGATGAATATTCATGAGTTCTGTGTGCATTTAAGGATTTAGGAGAGGGTACTGCCAGCAGCTCATAAGCAATCTATGGTAGATTGTATATTCCACGATTTTTGGTGTTACAGTCACTTCCTTTGCATTCCTCTCTGGAGAGGCTGTTTTGAAGTCTGTCCTTGTGTTTGCATTGTAGAACTGGCCCACTCACAAGAACAGTTCTTAAAACAGATGTCCCAAAACTTTGGCCTGCTGACCCTACAAAATATTCTATTATTATTAGCAATTTTTAGTTTATTTACCTTTAATATTTTATGCATCCAATATACAAGTATAAATTATGGTATATATGATGTCAAGTGTGTGTCGTTGGAATTCTGCTAGTCAATGTGTTTATTAATGTAGTTGTTGAAGTGATGTTGGCTCCTGATGTCTAAATAGGACAGCCTTGGTGTAAAAGTGAAATCTCTTCAAATGTTCTCAAATGATTGTCATTGGTCAGGAGGTAATCTTAATGCCACATCTATGGAAACAAGTATGGAATACAGATTTTTAAACTTCTTGTAGACACCACACACATATATATATATATATATATATATATATATATATATATATATATATATATATATATAATTGTTTATTTAAAAATTATAACATAAATATGTTATAAAATCACTACAAAAATAGCCATTTTGTTTCAACACCTCCGGTGTCTTATCAAGTGATAAGTGATCACTTGATAAGACACCGGAGATGTTGAAACAAAATGGCTATTTTTGTAGTGATTTTATAACATATTTATGTTATAATTTTTAAATAAACAATTATATATGCTCTACTCTGTATTGAGCACTCTTTTAAGAATAGTAATTGTTGATTAATGGAATTTATTCCGTATACACCAATCCTAGACTTGTGTGCGTGTATATATATATATATATATATATATATATATATATATATATATATATATATATATATATATATATATATGACACACTACACAGTAAATTGTGGCATACAAATCAACCTCAAGATTTTTAGCACAGAATTCTAAGTTAGGCATATACTTACGTATAGGTCAACTGGCAAACATATGGTAGGCTACCAGTGACCCCAAAAGATTTGTTTTAGCCTTGAAAACTTGACTTGTGCACCACAATTTACAGTGTGTGTGTGTGTGTGTATGTATGTACGTACGTATGTATAAGTGCATAAAAAAGTCAATTACTGATACCCACTGAAGAGTGGACAGAGAGATCCACCTATGAAACTCTGGAGTCTGGATGCTAAAGTTAATATCAATCAGCTAAGTAGTAAACTTGATTATATATATATCTCACATGCACACAAAATAAAAATTTATGCTTGAAAACTTGACTTGTGTGCGTGTATATATATAAATTTCTTATTTTTATTAAAAATAATTGGCTACTATCTAATGTCAACTTGATTAAATAAAAAAAATATTGATCATAAGTTATAAAGCAATTAGAGTACTGAACTACTCCTGTATGGCAGCGAGTACTGGACAATTTCTTTACAGATGAAGACTAGAAAGTGACAGGAATGTGATTCTATTGACAGATGTTGAGAATACTATGAATAGAACAGGTGAGCAATGAGGAAATTCTAAAACCATACACATTTAATAATCAGAGAGTCAAAATTTCTGGGACACTTTATGAGGAAGGGCTGCTTGGAAAAGTTGATACTCACAAGATGTATTGAGGGAAGGAAAGGTAGAAAGAAACTAAATTACCTAATGAATTTGTAAGAATGGAAGGCAAAAAGTCAAAAATGGTATAGAACTACACTGACTTTTTCTGGAAAAGGAATGTATATACATATTGGAGGGGGGGAGTCAGTTATGTGCCATGTGCGATACATGCTTAAGCAATCATGTATCTTTAGATACATGACTGACGAGGCAGATTTTTTTTCATGTAGTAGGTTGCCATTTCTTTCTGCGGTAGACTAGTTGCCATCCAAGGCTATAGAACCCAGTCTGTCCTGCTATTTACCCATAGATGGGGGGAGAAGAGGATTCATACCTTTCCCAAGGGTATTAGCACATAAGTGAATGTAATGGATTTGACTGGAATTTGAACTCGGCCCTCCGATTTCTCAATCTGAGCCGCTATCCATTACCAAGGAAGGTCAAATTGAATTAATAGAGATTTTGCATTTGAAATTTCTCATATGCAACTTTCGGTGATTTGTACCAAATATTTTGTTGTAACAATACCAAAAGGAAAAATTTATTACACAGAATGATAGCTTACTTTCCTCATGTCAAAAATGACAATTACAAAATTTTATTTTTTATTTTTACATGTTAGTAACCCTCCCCCCCTTCCAGACTTTGGTAGTACAAGAGACAGGAAATTGTGTAGAACCGGGATAATCTACATCCTGAAGAGATACAGGGTATAAATGATAATTTACAAGACTATAGTATATCAAATTATTAACTTTGTATGATCAACTGTTATACCAATCACTAAAAAAAATATCTAGATAATAGTGTGGGAGAGCAAATCACACAAGATGTTAGTTGTATACGAATATTTCGTAGCTGGAATGAACAAATTACTTATACTAAATAAATGAATGCAAGTATGAGGATGTGGAAAGTTGAGAAAACTATAATGGAAAAAGAAACCAAACAAAAAAAGTTACTGAGAGCGCCACCCCAGTCAGTAAGATCTGTCATTTGTTTTGTCCCCTGACCATTAGAAATATGGAGCTACATTTCCCCAGAGTGGAAAAGGAAGAAACTGACTTAAAGAACAGAGACAAAAAAAAATGACTTAGCCTAAGGCTAATAACTCTGTGAAAGTCAGGGATCGATTTGACACTGTATTGATCTTATAAACAGAACCTCCATTTTCTAAATAAAAAAAAAAAAAAAAGAAAGATTTAAAATTCTGAGAAGTTTTGTCGCAACCTAAAGATCAAATAATGTTATCTACCAAAATTATTTCCTAAAAATTTTTTTCCCATTTTTTTTTATGAGCAGACCATTATATTGAAGTAATGCCTCAAATACAATTAAAATAATAAATTTAAAAGATATATACATAGATAAAGAATATGAGAAATGAAAAAGAGACCCATTTGAAAAATTACATATCACAAAATCCTACAAAAGAAAAAAAAAAAAACCCAAAAATTTTCTTGAAAATGAAATTAAGTCAGAAGTTGAAGAAATAGCTACTAAACTGAATATGTAAAAACACACACACATCCAAATTAAAAAGTATAAGCATAATTTTAAAACCAAAAGCATAAGACTAATAAACCTCATTAAAAGCAAGATTAGAAAAAAAGAATTCCAAGTAGAAATGGGAATAAAGCAATGAAACAAAAAAAGATGTTAAAAAAATTGGTTTAAAAATGTAAAAAAAAGAATGAGATATTATTTAAAGGATTTCAGAAAATATTTGGTGATCTTTGGTTCGAAAAAAACAAACTGAAAACAGAAAGAAATTTGTGTCAAAAGGAGGTTTCCCCCTTAACCCTACTATTATTTTAATTACCTTCACTCCTCAACAATGTTGTTTTAAAAAGTAATGATTAGTATTGTAATAAAACCTAAACATGTGATGAAAGTGAATTTATACATTTTTTTTTGAGATTTTGCAACAAAAATATTAATACTATTTATTTGATTATTTACAAGAATAATATATTTACAACATTAAAAAAAAAACTAATACAAGTAAAACTAATGCAATATTTATCATTTACCAATTCATAAAGAAATAAATTGAAAGATTTTTCATTCATAAATTTATAAATTATTAAAATATGTGAACCAGTTATAAGGAAATCCTTCTTTAGCATTTCATAAAGTTTGAATCAATTGACAATTCACTGATGTTTTGCCAACCATTCCAATAAATACAAAAGTGTAAATAAACAATCTAACAGAGATTTTTTTTGTCAATTCTCAAAACCCAAACAATGTATAAATTCACTTTTATTAGATGGTCATGCATCACCTACTGACATTTCTTAATTTCAGCGATCATACAAAAACTACTGCACAGAGAATTGTCCCACAGGGCAACAGACTATAGGATTAAAGCATTGGTTCATGAATTTGGTGACATAGTAATTGAGAGTTCAATCCCTGGAGTGGGCAGGGTGTACTTGGACTTGGGAATAAAAGAAAGAAAGAAAGAACTAAGATCATTAAAACAAGTTGAAATCAATCGTCCAGTGTTCAAGCTCCAAGTCCACAGAAAAAACAAACATTGTAAAAAGACAACTACGTAAAGTGCTCAATACAGTAAGTAGAGCAAAACCTAAGATAACCCTAAGGAGCCAGGCAAACCTACCTAGGATTCACCTAAACGGATCTCCACGGTAATGCCGGCTGCTATATATAAATCCAAAGTGTAAATGTGAAAGAACGAGAAAAAAAATACTATAACAGAAATTAAGACAAAATATGAATGATTTATATTGCATTTACATGTGTAAAGATCAAAGTTGACTGGAAAGCAAGAAGCCAGAAAAAATTCCACAAGAAAAATGAGTAACAGGAAAAACTGTTAACATAGAACTTACGGTTACATCTAGCCATTGACTGTAAAATGATGAGACCTTGCCACCAATCTAGTACTATGCTTAATTTCATAAAGCCTACGTGTCATGGGGGAAAGATCATCAGTACAATTATGAAAATATTTATAGAAAAAGCGTGGGGAGCTACATTACAGTGATGGGAAAGGGACTGACGCCAAGATGCCAGGTCAAGACAATCTCATCATAGATGAAGTGACTTCAGGCAACAGAAATGTAGTTCCACAGAAAGATGCTGAGAGTACCATACACTAAACCTGCAATGATAAATTTTTAGGGAAATTGGAAACAAAAAGAGACACTTATACTTAGAATCAGCAAGAAAAATTAAAAAATTTTAGGACACATAATTTAGTTGTAATTGAAAACGAAAGGATTTAAAATTTACTATTGCAAGTAAGCGAAACACTGTATTTCAAACAAAATATTGATCGGAATCGACTTTTTTTTCAGTAAAATTGATAAAAACGGACATTTTTGGCATATTTGTAAACAAAAGTTAATTCTCGGTTTTAAAAATCTTGCAAAAATGAAATATACATTTCTAAAACCTTATTCGAGGAAAATTAGCAAATTTAAAGTTAAATCAATTTGATTTGAAGCAAATATTACTTATAGCATAAAATGTTGTATACAAACATTTATTTACTACGGGGTCTTGTTTTTCTGACGTGTTAGTCCATTTATTGATAGTTGAACGTGTTCATACTTAAGTATGGTGGAGGAGATAAAGTTCATATGAGGGGAGTTTTCGCATATGTGGAGGACAACCCAGAAAACATATGACCTTTTAATGATAATGTTATAGGTTTGATCATCTATACTTTGAAATTCTGTGTGTGTATATATATATATATATATATATATATATATATATATATAGAGAGAGAGAGAGAGAGAGAGATAACACACATAAACAAATTGAAATTCTTTTTCAAATATTCGAGGTTGTCAGATTGTAATAAGCTTTACAATATACGATTAGTAAATATAGTTTTACTTAATATTTTCTAACAAGGTGGTATATTGGCCCGCAAATAGATATCGAATGGCGAAAGACAAAAAAACGAAGACTCGAGTAAAAATAAATATGGCCAAGTTTATTTTTGTTAAAGAAAAATACATAAAAAATAATGTTAGTGTGAATTAGGCAAGTTCATATAGAGTGAGAAGGACAGTTTCATCGTCGCTAGAGAGAGGATGTCCTTGAAAAAGACAATTTATTGCATATCTTTAGCAAGGATGGCTGGAGCGACGGCCGCTGATGATGACTGAAGTACATTTTCAGGATCCATGCTAACCACCAGATCTCCTAAATATTCCCATAGCGGGCAGTGATAGAAGGCATGTGTGGCCAGCTCTTCTCAATCACTGCATCCCCAAAAATGTGCGTTTTAGCTGACTATCCTGAACCTGATATCATTGACTGACAAGACATTTCGTACCAGACGCCAAGAGTTGGTGAATAAATCATTACTTGGGCCCAGTGTCAATGAGACCGGAATTCCTCCTCTGTCAGCGCCTTGGGCTGACAGAGGGGTTTACAGGCAGCTTCTTTTACCAGACCATGGTAAAGTGTCTTCCTCACTTTCATTGAACTTGCCGTCTGGGTGGAGGTGTCTTAGCCAGTGCACCCGCGGATAAAGGCGGTTTCTCTGGTGGGTCTGAGACACCTTTACGAAACAGTTCATGGTGTGGTCCCTGAGTCCCGGAAAGGCAGCTGAAGCACAGGGCCCCCATACCGGGTTCCTGACCAATATGTGCCCAAAAAATGTCAGTCTCAAAGCCTGTTTATGGTTTAGAAGGTGACAGAACCAGTCCTCCACACTGCGGACGTAGAATGCAGGCTTTCTTGCATACCATTGGTTGTCCTCTCACACAGAGCAGTTTAGAGAGGAGCTGCTGAAATTTTGGTCAGCTCCTTCGCTGTGATGGGAAGGACTGACAGTCAGTACAGAATCAGAGAGTAGATGTAAGTGACACGCACCTCTGCTCTGCCCTTCAGGGACAAGTGCATGCGGAGCCATACATTCACCATCTTGTCAAACTTGGATTTCACTTCTGCAGAGTTTTTCTCGAGCTGAGAGGTCGGGTTCGAACCACACTCCAAAAATGCGAACAGATCCATCTGTCCACTCAAATTATCCCAGCAGAGGCCTCCCTTTCCACGCTCCCAGCCTCAGTCCGACAGATTTGGATCTATTGATCCTGGCCCCAGCCACTCACTTATAGCATTGAATGTCTGCGCTTACCTGGCTTATGTCCCGGCGACTAGACACACAGACGGTGACGTCATTAGAGTATGCAGATACCCTGGCTGTTACCCCATCTGACAGTCTAATTCTCTGAACTGGGGAGTGCTCAAGACCTCCTTTTAGTTTCAGGAGTAAGGGTGTCAGCACAAGGCCATAGAGCAAAGGTGATAGAGGGCAACCCTGCTTAATGTATCTAGTGATGTTGAACGGCTTAAACCTTTGGCTATTAACTTGTACTACGGCACTGGGGGCGTAGTAGGAGTCCAGTTGAAAACTTCGCCAAACCCGGCGGCCTCTAGTGTAGCTTTCAGGAAATGATGGCCTTTGACTGTTCTAGGTTGAACAGTGCAGCGCCTGTGCCACCATCTATCTCACCCAGGATGGTGCGCACCGGGTGCAGATTGTCCTGGATTGTCTTTTTCTTTTCAGCATTTGTCTGTTCGGGGCCCGATCAGCTTATCGACAACAATCTACAGACAGCTTGTCAGGATCCGGGCCAGAATCTTTAGGTAGGTGTTGAGAAGAGTTATAGGCAGGAAGCCCTCCATTATTCTCATCGTGATTGTTCTTTCTCAGCAAACTGATTGCACCCCTGATTATATTTTGGGTAACGTTTTCCTGATTGAACAAGTTGTTGAAAACTATTGCCAAAAGATGAACAAACATGCGTGGCGTTTTGAAGTAAATTTTGTAGGGGAAGCCGTCGAGTCTCGGGGCTTTGTTGGTACCAGCTTGCCTCAGAGTAGCGACAATCTCCCCTTTCTATTATCGGACCTTCACATCTAACTACCTCGTGTGGTTCTAAAATGGGAAAATCAGCCAAATACTCTTTGAAAGATGTCTCTTGCAGATCAGGTTTCCTACCAAACAGGCTTTCAAAGTGCTCTCTGAAACCGTTTCAAATACTAGCCGACGATTGTAGCAGCCATCCGTCAGGGGTGATGATTTCTTGGATGAAACGATCTGCTCCTCGTCGGGACTCTTCCCTGTGCAGTTCTGAGCCATATTCACGGCTTCAGGTGATATCTTTTGTAGCCTGACTCTGACCACCTGACATTGAAATCGTGCAACACTTGTACTTTTCAGTTCCTCTCTTGCCAGTTCCGCAGAGCGACGGTCACCTTCCGCCATTGCTCGTGCTGCCTCATTTTGTTTGGTTTCCAGACCGATCTGATCTTGTACTCGAGATCCCCCCTACCACTTGCTGCCAATAATTTTCCCAACAACCTCTCGCTGGATCAGATCTGTCAGTTGTTGGCGGAAGTCAGGCTTATCAAGGAGAGACGTATTCATCTTGCAGTAGCCTGCCATTTTAACTTTGTTCCCCAGTTTGATACGGACAAGAACCATTTTGTAATCCGAGTATCCCAATCAACGGAACGATGGGCAACCTGTTAAATTGAGGTCCACTTCAGAAACCAGCACTCTAGATACCTTCTGTTGCTGTTAGAGGATCAGTTGTGCGCCCATGTTCACATCTTGCTATTTGGGTGATCCGCTCTGAAACAGTCTGCAAAGCCGAAATCGCTAAGGAGGTTTTGGAAAGCAATGTCAGGAGCCGCTCTGGAATGAGCGCATGGTCCTTTGTCCACCTTGGGGTCGAGGATGGCGTTCTAGTCCCCAATCAAGACCAATAGGCGTAACGTAGTCAAAAATGGACCAAGTTGTCTAAAGAAAGAGCGTCGCAGTCTTGCATTATTGGGGGCATATACCGCAACCAGTCAAAAGGAGCTGTCGCTACTACAATATGATCATAGCCTCTAACAGGGGCACACCTCTCTGGATTGCTTTTTTGGGGCTTCTTTATATCCTGAACAAGTCTTACAAATACGCTGGTCAATCTTTTTCTTCCAGTTGTTTTTTTAAGATTTGTGGGGGTACAGACAGGATACGACAATCTCATTTTAAATGAATTTTAAACGATTTAAAAACTTTATAAATTATTCAACTTAAAGTTGTAAAAATACATTTTCCATCGATTTTTTTTCTTCAGAATATTGTCTTTAATATATATTATTCATAAAAACCAATTAATAGTCCTATTGCTTTTTTTTATTTTTCGGTTCTGAATAGATTTTCGGAAATGCGCGGTTCGAGTTTGAAAAAAAAATCGATGATTTAAATTCTTCAAAGATTTCTGCTTTTAACTAATATAGTCACTAAAAATTATCACGTTGAATTTCTCAATTTTTTAAAAATTAAGTGTGTGTGGGGCGGGTAACATATGTAAAAACATTTTTACTAAGATTTTCTAAAAGACAAATTTCAAAAATATTTTCATTCATTTGTGAATAAGTTTAAAATTTCATTAAAATCCGACAATTATTTGATTTTTGCAAGTATTTCCAAATTAATGTGTCTGACACCGCAAAAAAGAGACTAAAATTTGCTATGCTAAAGGTTAGTACAACCGCTGACGCAAGGAAGGTTTTTAAACAAAAGTTCGAATGTTGTAAAATAAGGTGTAAGAAATTTAGTTAAATATTAAAAAAATATTCTGATCCTTTCTCATAACAAAAAAATTTATAAACTGTTTTCATTACTTTTAGAGCATATTTTCATCATGGTTTGCTGATTTTTTTAGCGTTTTTCTTTAAAAAGTAAGCAAAATTACTATTATAGTCTCTTCAGTTTCCATTTTTAATGAATCTCAAATTTATCAGGGAAGGCTGTAGGGGACCGGCGGGTTAATGTGAGGATTAAATCTCTGAAAGACAGATATATATGTACAGAACAAATATATATTAATGACAAACAGATTGATACAAGAATTACAAATACATCATTTAAAACATGAATATAAAACGTTAGTGTCTGTATGGAAAGTTATTGTGTTGTGTGTTGAATTGAAATGTCCGTACGGGTGAATTTTGTTTTTAGCGTGTTCCCTGAACATGGGAAACGCTGGTTGTGTGTAAGAGTTCACATATTGGAAAATTTTGAGAGAAAGATTTTGTACCTCGCCCCACGTGCGAGGTTTCGGCCCGCGGCCGAAATCGACACAGTTTGGCCGCACGTCTGCGAAGCCGTGGAAAGAGCTGTGGAAAGAGGCGAAAGGTCAGCCCGTATTTATACTCCCGGGAGAGAGAGACCCCTGTTGAAAGGGTTACGAAACGAAGAGGAGATAACCCGATAAGGCAACTTCACGTAGATTTAGTTAGTTTTTATTATATAACTTTTTTTTTTCTTTATATTATCTTTAAAATATTGAAATATTTTCCGTAGACTTTATACATATTTCAATTGATGGAAATGTAATTTCATAAAACAGAACGAAAAAGAAAAGAAAAAAAAGAACAGAAACAATGTAAAAAGTATTTACTAATTATCTCCCTTGAATCAAAATTCTGGTTTTAAAAAAAAAACTTATCACTCGAAGAAATTATATTATTTTTTCTTTTAATTCCAGTAATTCCACTTTGTGTTTCAAGTTTACACCCAAACGAGCATATTTTTTAAATTGCTGATAATACCAAACCTACACAAGACATATTCTTTTATCGCTTCTCGCCATTTAGCTTCGAAGCAGAGATTTAAAAAAAGGTATGGTTTATTTTGTTTTACGGCATATCAACCTCAATTGGTTATTTAATGCCAACATTTTTAGGATAGATTCGTATAAATAGAATATGTATTCTTTGGTTTAGATTGGTTTAGTTTGTTTTACGGCATATCAACCTCAATGGGTTATTTAATGCCAACAACATTTTTTATTGCTGGTAATATTTTATTTTGTCAAAAATCTGTTTCTGGTAATATTTTTCCTTCAAAATTGTATTGCTGGTAATAATTTTTTTCAAAAAAGTATTGCTGGTAATAATTTTTTTCAAAAAAGTATTGCTGGTAATAGTTAACTATTTGCCCATAGCTGGGACCTTAACAGGTGCTACCACCCCTTAAAAAAAGGTAAATCGATTTCCAGGGAGGCTGTTTTTACAGATAGTATATCTCCTTTTGTAGGGGGTTAAGGCCTAAGGCGACACCAAAAAAAAAAAAAAATTGCTGAAGGAGGTGGACTATTTTTGTCCCTTGGACCCACGTACGCGTGGGACACCCACTTTAAAATCAGCATGGTGCAACGTTCTATTCAAGCCGGCGTTGGAATAAATATTAGATTCGTTTCTATACTTACACATCAAGAGGAATTCATAAATTTGCCTCTCGAGATTAGTAACAATAACTAATGAAACAATTATATTGTAATTAAATTTACGTAAGTATATTAAATTGGTGAAAAAGATTTTGTGATTTTAACTTTAAAGCAATATATCTCAGCTTAAATTAAAATTTAACAGAATAAAAAAAATTAGAATCTACTCGGGGCCCTCGAGCCGATGAATTCTTGAAAAGTGTTTTGAGCTGCTTATTGGTTGTTGCAGTGGCGTAGCTAGGAGAGGGCGAGGGGGGTGGACCGCCCCGGGTACCAGCACAGGAGGGGTGACACAATGTCACCCCCAACAAAATTTTTCATCCAGGCTAAGGTGCCAAAAATAGTCTGAAAACAGTGGTGGAGAGACAGGGTTTCGCAGGCGGGCATATGACTCCCCAGAAATAATTTATGACCCCCCCCCCCAGTTTTGTCCCCTCGTCAGAAATTTGTGAGTAGGAAAAATAGCAATATTTTCAGCTTTCATGTGTTTCAGTTGCTGCAATCTTGGTTACTACCAAGAGACATTGTTGAAACATTTTACCGGATGATCTGGGGTTTTAACTCTGCGTCATTAATAACAACAAAGCGAAATACGAAGCCAAAATTGCAACAATTTCAGGCTTGCCTGTGTATCAATTCGCTGAGATACAATTTTCCATTGAGTGAGCGATATACTTTTGAATATATCGACTAGTGTTTGGACGATTAATCGGAATCGGAATCGAGAATCGGAAAAATCGGAACTTTTGGGGGTATCGGAAACGGTATCGGAAAAATTTGTACCTATTTTCCGATTCCAAAAACGATTCTTTTAAATTTTTAACTTAATTTTCCATTATTGGTACTAATGATAAATATTTATTGTTTTTAAATTATCACTAAAACTAAAATCATAACAACATCAAAATACGATGTAAATTTATTTCACTTGTATAAAGAAAAACAAAAAAATAAACTTTGCATAAATTCTCTAGGTAACCTTTAAAAGAATGCAGTTGATTTACAATGTTCCGAAAAATGCTTAAAAATTAACTAGAACATTTTTGTCAAGAAAAATACTTTCAAACATCATTGATAATTAAATGGTACCCAGAAAATGATGAGTTTTAGATGATACTTTTCCTTGCGCGACAGAACCTGTCATTTAGGGGACATCGTGAGGATGCGTCATCATTAAACAAAGGTAACTTCTTGGAGCTTGTTGAATTGTTATCTCACTACGATGTAGTATTAAAAGAACATCTTGTCAGACTCCAGCAAAGCAGACAGTCAGGTAGTATGTTCATACATTTCACCTGAAATTCAGAACGAGTTCATTTCTCTCTTGGCAAAATACGTCAATGGAAAACTTGTTTCCAACATCAAAAGTGCAAAATACTTTGGCATACCTTTTGATAGCACACCGGACATTTCGGATGCAGATCAAATGTCAACAGTAATTCGATATGTACACATTAGCGGTGGTACAGTTGAAGTGCGGGAGTCATTCCTTGGACTTTTCCATCTGAAAGGTAAAACAGCTACTGCATTAACTAGCGATATCCTTGAGAAACTAGAAAACGAAGGACTGGATATTCAGTTGTGTCGCAGTCAAGGGTACCATAATGCGGCAAGCATGTCTGGAATCCATGGCGGTGTGCAAAAAAAGATCAAAGACATTAATCCGAGGGCCGTTTTTGTACCTTGTTCCAATCATTCTTTGAACCTTTGTGGGAAACATTCTTTTGATAACAATCTATCTTGTGTAACGTTTTTTTGGAAGTCTTGAGGCGCTGTACACTTTGTTTGCTCTGTCGACACATCGCTGGGATGTGCTAGTGGAATACACAGGTCTAACAGTGAAGAGACTGTCTACAACTCGCTGGAGTGCACATGCTGACGCTGTGAAGCCAGGGATACAGAAGTTTAACCAGTTTGTGGAAGCCATTGAATCCCTATGTGGTGTCGAAGAAAGCGACGAGACAAGAGGCGCTGCGCACAATCTGTTACCAGCTATATGCGACTTTTCTTTCATTTCTTTCTTGTTTGTTTTTCTGGGGTGACGTTTTACAAGAAGTCAACTTAGCCCAGAAGTACATGCAAACACCAAATTAAGAGCTCTCAAGGTCTTTTTGGAGAGCAGCGTACAAATGTTGTTGACAGTGCCGTCCAGCAAGCACTTGCCAAATGTGAAGAACTTGATATTCCTACAGAGAAGAGAATCAGAAGAAAGAGAAGAATGCCAGGAGAGGAGCCAAGAGATGCTGAATTGTCATTGCAGCAGGAGACTAAGAGAGCAATGTTAGAGTGTCTGGACCGTTTCCATATCGAGTTGGATACCAGAGGAAAGGCAGTGAATGACATTTTTGTGCCGTTCAGTCAGACCATATTATTTGTGCCAAAGACGAAATACAATTGTCTGTTGCCAAGCTCACTGCTGTGTATGATGAGCTGTCTGAAGAAGAATTTTGTTTAGAAATTCCACGTTTAAGGCGACACCTACAAGCAGCCGAAATAAACTTGGAGGAAGCCAAGCACTGGACTGTACTTCAGTTCATCATCAAGTGGGACTTTGTTGAGTCATTGCCATATCTTACGCTGACTAAGATTCTTTCTGACAATATGTGTTTCTGTGGTATCGTGTGAAAGAAGCTTTTCCAAAATGAAACTCATAAAAAATTACCTCCAGTCAACCATGAGCCAGTCGAGACTGTCGGATCTGGCTGTGCTGTCCATTGAAAACGAGCTTACAAAACAAACAGATTTTGACGATGTCATTGACCAGTTTGTCACAATGAAAACAAGAAAACATTCATTCTAAGACTATAATATCGAATGTCATTCTTTTGTGTATTGCCGTATTTTGTAATTAGTTGTTCCGAAAGTGAACAGTTGCATTTTTAAAATCTTTTGATTTAAACTGATTATTTTGTGGTATTGGATTTTGTCTTGGATCATACATGTAAACAGTAACGTACCGGTCAGTAGAGTAAAGTAGAGGTAGAGCATGTATGAAAATTTAGCTACAGCTAACCATTCAGCATAGGGTGAATCGGGGTCATTGGGGTGACATTTGAGCAAACCGCCCCGGGTGACGTTTAGCTACGCCACTGGGTTGCTGAAGACCATCTCTTGCAAGAAATCGTTGAAATGCTTTAAAAAGTGATAATCGGTTGGATAGTGGTTTGTTGAGTCAAATTTGGTTTGATTCGTTTTCTACGGCTTATCAAAACTTTGGAGGTTATTTAAAGCCAGAGAATATTTTTAGATCGCAAGAACCTTTTGGGGTGGGGAGACAATAATGTTTAGTGATACAAGTTTTACTAACTCATCTAGAAGCGAATGCATACCTTTACGAAATGGTATTTGCGCGTAAGTGAATATAATGAACCCAACCGGAATTGGAACTCCGCTCTCCCATTAAAAATTACGAGCTATTACCCATTACACCACCCACACATCCAAGCTTACAGCAATCGGTATTCCAAGGGGGTCACTCATTTAGGTGCTGACCAGGCTCAACATTGCTTAAGTGATCGGGAACAGGTTTAGGAGAGATAACAAAAAGAAAAAAACATTAAGAGCTACAAGAGACAGGAAATTGTGGAGAGTCATGACTGCCAACTGGACATGGCACATAGAAGACTAGTAGGTTATTCGAGTTCGTTTTACAGCATACTTTGTAATAGTAAAGGTCTGAATTGGTAGGTGTAAAAAAAAGAAAAGAAAAAGAATGAATCTCATCTGAATATTTGCCATGGAAGTAACGATAGACTTGCAAGGATGCGTCTATAGAAAAGAGACCGTTAAGTAAGTTCATCTAAACTAAATAATGGTCCCAACGCTTAAGAGTAGTAATGTTGAAAGAGAAGGCCTAATTCATCTGTATTCCATTTGTAAGGAAGAAATTCTACTTGGACATCTCGGAAATATTACTTTGTGGAACAAACTAAAAATTACAATCTTCAAGTCCTGAGCGGTCAGTTGCTATCTGTCCTACTTATCTTCCAAGTTATTATGATCTATCACGAGCTGCGGCTCAACTACCGAAAGTTTCGCTTACAAAAGTAACAGCGATTTATTTCCCGCTTACTAAACGGACGATAACCAAGGCTCCAATATTTTGCCAAAATATTAGGTTGGTGCCAAAATATTAGGTTGGTGCAAAAATAATGTCGTTTTCTCACATATGTTACTTTTATATATGATTTCTGAATTAATTCATTGATATATATAGCCATGTTATATATCATTTTGAAGCGCGTTTTTCGCTCTATCGAATCGTGTTATTCGTTACCATTCTCAATCTCTTCATTCATTTTTTTTGCAGGCTTTTCGACAGCATGGACAAAATTCAAATCCGCACGATTTTCTTGTTCCAGTTCAAACTAGACCGAAAAGCTGCCGAAAAGCTGCTCGTGATATCAATGATGCGTTTGGCCCAGGAACCACTAACGAACGTGTGGCACAACGGTGGTTCAAGAAATTTCGCAATGGTGACGAGAGCCTCGAAGATGAAGACGGTCGTGGCCGGCCGACTGCGGTTGATAACGAACATTTGAAAGACTTAATTGAAGCCGATCCTCGCAAAACCACACGAGAAGTTGCTGTTGAACTCGAGGTCGACCACTCAACAGTCGTTCGCCATTTAAAGCAAATAGGGAAGTCAAAAAAGTTGGATAAATGGGTGCCGCATGAATTGAACGATAATCAAAAAAATCGTCGTTTTGAGGTGTCTTCTACGCTCCTTCTGCGCAACAAAAACGACCCATTTCTCGAGCGGATTGTGACGTGTGATGAGAAGTGGATCCTCTACGACAACCGGCGACGTTCGGCACAGTGGCTGGATGCCGGAGAAGCTCCACAACACTTCCCGAAGCCGAAATTGCACCAAAAAAAGGTTATGGTGACTGTTTGGTGGTATGCGGCCGGTCTCATCCATAACAGCTTCTTGAATCCGAGCGAAACGATTACGTATGCGCCCGAGATTGGTCAATATGAAGGGACCAATTCTCCTCCATGACAACGCTCGCCCGCATGTTGCTCAACTGACCCTGCAGAAGCTGAACGAATTGGGCTACGAGACTGCCTCATCCGCCATATTCACCGGACCTCTCGCGCACCGATTATCACTTTTTCAAGCATCTGGACAACTTCCTGCGCGAAAAATGCTTCAAAAGCTGAGATGATGCCGAATCGGCCTTCAATGACTTCATCGCTTCCAGAACTCCGGATTTCTATGCTAATGGGATAAATAAACTTGTTTCTCGTTGGCAAAAATGTGTCGATTCTAATGGTTCTTATTTCGATTAATAAAGTTTATTATGAAAGGAGTTATGATCTTTTGAAGTTGAACGTCAAAAAACGACATTATTTTTGCACCAAACTAATAGTTGAAATATCGTCAGCCTTTCTTTATTCATTTTATTTAGGTACCTCCTAAGAAAACGCGATACCTAAAGTTTAAAATTAATTTTAAAAAAAAAATGAAAAATCTTTGAGGCTTTGGTAAATTAGCAGATTAAACCCCGGAAACCAATTGTAATGAAAATTTCCATTCTGGTGTGAGATTGTCTGATTAATGACAAAATAATGAAAATTTGCGAAGGAAAATTGTTTAGGAATATCGACAATATAAGTTCGGCCTTATTCGCGTGTAGCCCGGCTACTGGTGTTTTTTTTTTTTTTGCATATGTTTGCTTCGAATAGTAATACGCGGAAGCTTCACTTTCTTGATTACCGCGCAATGCACGAACTTAAAATAAAATTTCGTGAATTGCGCAGTAATCAAGACAAGTGAAGCTTCCGCGCATTACTTCTCAAGGCAAACGTATGTAAACAAAGTCAGTAATGGCGGCCGAGCTGTAACCGCGACGCGAATGAATCCGAACTTATATTTTCGATAACTCATAAACGGTTTTCTTCTGCCAACTTTTGTTATTTTTTAAATAAGCATGCAAATTTACACCAGAATGGAAATTTTCATTGCAATTGGTTTCCGGGGCTTAATCTGCAAATTTACCGAAGCTTTTGTTTTAGTTTTAATTTCAAGCTAATAGATTAACACTATTTACATTATTCGGACTATTGTCCTCGTCTTTGTCGCCAATTTAATACAACGTTTCGGCCGTTATACTCTCCAGCCTTCTTCAGGTGGTGTACGTTAGGATTTCGAACGGAATCCCTTTAGTCCATTAGATTGTTCTAATTCCACGTGCCGTACCTTTTCTGGATATCAGTTTCAGTTAATTTCCTTTAGTAACTCAATTCTCCAAATTTTTGTTTCCTCTGTTATGGCCAGATATTGAAATCTTAAAATTCTATCTTACTTTGTAGAGGTTTGGTAATATTGTTATTAAGTAAAAACTATATTCACTAATCATAAATGGAGAAGCTTGGTACAATTCATCGAACACTAATATTTTTAAAAGAATTTTGAAATATATTTGTGTGCATAAATGTGCCGATTCTACGTAATCTAATGTTTTATTTAATTTTAGTTACTTTACTGTAGATATCGATCTTATTTTCTGATAATGTCATGTATGGGCGTCCGTATTTACAAAAATCGGCACATTTATGCACACAAAAACACGTACCATTAAACGAGGGAATTGCAATTTAAATATACAAGATTCACTACAAAATAACTAGTAATATAATCCGCGGCCCCATTACACTTTCGCACCCCTCAAGCTTTACGTGCACACCTCCAAATCTTGTTGTCCAGCGATAGCAAATTGGTTTGTTCCCTACAACGGCTGTTGCAAGCAATGCAGTTCATACTGACTGCTAGCAAACCATAGTTACGGCACCAGTCAATGCAATTATCAATATTGTTGTAATACTGTGCTCCAATCTTCAAAATGGTGATGTCTTCAAAAACCTGTTTAAATGGGAATGCGTTGAACACCAGCCATAATACTTGGTTTGAAATGAACAATAAAGTACGTTAAGTGATGAATGTAAGCAGTGCAAAAAGGATAGCCAACAGGAAAAAAATTACATCGCGGCGAAATATTAAAAAAAAACAAGACGCTTTGGGCGATAGTGTACTAGCGCCAAATCCGCTTTAAATACCCTAACCTCATCAGTTCACTAACAGGCCTGGTTTTGCCTCTCAAATATCTTCGGCATCCCTTTATTTTGTACCGACACTGATTTTCTTAAAAAAAAGAAAATGCAGGATTTTAAATAATTCAAACGCTTTCTTTGAACCTAAATTTCGGTTCAATTTAAAAGATAATGACTTAAAGCTTATCGAATTAAAAGAGATTAATTTCCATATATAAATAAACATTTTAGGCATTTTAAATCATTAATACCTTTTTTTTTTGTCACTTTTCGAGCCGCTTCAAAAATGTAAATAAATTTTTAAAAATTCTCTTTAAAATCCAATATTTGTCGTAGAGATAACTTTCAAAGTCTATTAGTAAAATTAAGGACTAATTAACTGGATTTTATGTAAAAAAAAAAAAAAAAAAAAAAAAGAAAAAGAAAAAAGTGAAATGTTTTATTTACGCACGCTAGCCTGTAAGATCAAAGGACAATGTAGAAAGACTAATTCTACCCAGGTCTGAAAAAGTAAAAATAAAATCTATAGTAGTAAGGAAAACCAGCCGTACCATAATGATGAATTTTATTTATTAAAATTAAATTTACTTTAACCTTAAAGAATCAATAGTTCTAGAATATAATTTTTTTTATCAGTCAGTTATGTGCTATGCGTGATACACGCTTAGACGATCATGTATCTTTCGTTACATGACTGACGAGGCAGGTTTTTCTCTCCGCAGTAGGTTGCCATTTCTTTCTGCGGTAGACCAGTTGCCATCCAAAGGCTATAGAACCCGGTCTGTCCTGCTATGCACCCATTACTGAAGGGAGAAGAAGAGGATTCATACCTTTCGCCAAGGGTATTAGCACGTAAGTGAATGTAATGGATTCGACTGGAATACGAACTAGGCTCTCCGATTCCTCAATCTGAGCCGCTATCCATTACTCCACCGTGCCTCCCCTCTTTTATTTTATTATTCTTATTAAAGTATAATGAATAATACTATTTTTTATACTGACTGAACAGGAGATTAGATTAATATCATAATACTCCTCCGATATAGATTGGTAGTCAGTCAACGCGAGATATCAGAATTATTTTCCATACAATCATCTAACAGTTGATAAAAGAAGAAAATAAAATAAAATTCTTAAGAAAAAGAAAATTCACACTTGAAAATGACATTTAAGCTTTATATTCTTTATTTAAATCTTCAAACATGTTTTTATTTAATAAAGCAATTTCTTGTAACGAACACCTACGGGATTAATTTCCAAATTGCACTGAAAAATTACAATTCATTTTTTTAAAAATAAATCTTAATTCTTTTCTGTCGAATATGAAAGAAAAATATGTTAAGCAGCAATTCTTTAAAAAAATATTTTGAGTTTTGTATTGAATTGTTTTTAGCAATACGTGGGCCGAATTTTCCGTATGTTCACACTCGATATTGCATAATTTTTTTTTCCTTAACGGAAATTATATCTTCAGGAATTTCTTTTTATATGACATATATATATATATGGCTTTATATGATATAAAAATTCAAACGACCTCACTCCCCACCCACCAAAATATAAAAAGTTCACACGCGATATCGAAAAGTGGGGTGAAGCACATCCCTCCACCTAATATTTTCTTAATGTTTTCATTCAGTAAAATATCAATTCACTAATGAATAATTCCTGAAAATTTTGTTAGAATCGGACAATTCCCTTATTTTTGGCAAATATTTTAAAACGGGGAGGGGGGGGCTGATGTTAGTTTTCATTGTAGACAAAATTATCCATTTTGTTTACTTACCTTCATACTGAAGGGCTGTAAGAAAAATATTAAACTTATGCGACATATATATTTTTTTAACACATTTGAGAAGTAATTTAACATATTTTTAAATAATTCTTTTATGTGATTTTACGGTTACGCAATAGAGGAAGTTTTCATTGAAACTAAAGTTTCGTTCAAGTAAAGTTTTAGTTAAATAATATTTTTGTAATCGTTTAGTTACTAAACTACCTCAAAGATATCTTTTCAAGCCTGTCGCCAATGTGGTTTCAGTAAGGAGGGGGGGGGGGCTTTAAGTCGGAGGTTCGCGAGTAAAAATTTACACACTAAAATTAGTTCACATTATTTTAACGTAAAATAAGGAGTGGCGAGTGATTTTGGGGGGTAGGTTCCCCGGGTCCCACCATAATGGTGACGGACTTGTTTTTTTTTGTTTTTTTCAGGATTTAAAAAAAAATAAAATTATAATTTTTTTTTTTTTTGCAACTGAAAGGTAAATTCTTTGAACGAAAACGAAAAACTTTAAAAAAAAAAAGTTACCAAAGATTGTTGCATTGAAAAAAGCTAATGAACCAAAATACTTAAGATCATTTTTTTTTTTTTTTTGACTTAGAATTAAATAAATAATCTATAAAGCACCTCGAAAATCAAACACTTGATTATTATCAAATGTTCAATAAACCAGCACGGGTTTCTCAAGAAATTCAATACCAAATTTAAAAAAATTCGTAACTACTCACCTCACGCAATCAATTCTTTGCACGTTGTGCCGAAGAAGGGGGGGACTAACTCATTTTAATACGATATAGTTTCGAAGCCATTGTTTCGTATAATCCAATGGATAGCATCAAAAGGTTTTAATGAAATTGATCATGGAGTGAAGGGTATTAATAAAATGTTTTACCGTTGCCGACAATTTTGCAATTTCAAAGCAGAATTTAACCGTCCATATTTTGGGATGCTATTCAACTTAGAACCAGAACCAAATTCATGACGGACCCTAAGATACGAAATCACTGTCTGTGATTTGGACGTTAACTCTTTCTGAACGACAAGTGATCCACGAATTATGAGATAATCCCGAATCTGAATCGAATCTTGCATAGGGTCATAGGAGTACAGTACTCCGTGAGAACCGAAGTCATTAGATTTCACCTGCTAATCGATGCTCAGCAGCAGGAATTGAAAGTCCACTATAATTATTTATTTAGATGAGTTGAGTCTGACACAAGGCCACAAGATTGGGGACTTAATAAGGATCGAACTCACTTCACTAGCGAATATTCTTAGTCTAGCTTGGTCTTCTTTGCCCAACTTCAAGTGCCCAAGAGTTCTTATGAATATAACCAATAAAAACCGAATTGAAATGAGTTAAAATCTAATTTCTATAACGATACATTTAAAGTAAAAATTAAGCTTTCACACGTTGAACATGGATCAAGTTTCGTCTCCTAATGTAGCATTTTTCTTGTGAAATAAATCTTTTTCTGATGACGCCGATTTAAACATTTTCCAAATTGAATTAGATATTTACCTTTGCGTCGGATTCTCATTCAATTTTACTCATGTATAGGGTGGGTAATGGAATGACAAAACAGAAAAAGATCTTATGTGACGCGTTTTGTCCTCCCAAAGGACTTCTTCCGAGAAAAATAACGTTTTCATTCATGGTCTGGTATTCGCTTTCCCTTAATCTCCTCGTGACTTTGCATACATATTCTGCTTTATATAGAGCCCGCTAAAGTCATGGCACTTGGTCTGAAGATCAGATAGAAGCGGATCTTCAGTTCGCCCTGAAGATCTGTTAGGTGAAACCTTGGCAGCGAAGAGAAAGGGAAATAAAAGAACAGGATTCAGGATAATAGAAGATGGTGATTGGCGTTGCATTTAAATTTCTGGAAGATTATAGGTGACAGTGAAAACAAGAAATAGGAAAGGATTTCCACAGGCGTGAAGTGTGAGAAAATTAGAAGAGAACATACGGTTTCATCCAGGTCGTTCGACGGTAAAACCGTGAGACCTAATAGCCAATTTAGTGGCACGTGTAAATTCATGTAGTCGAGGTACCAAAGAGGAAAGTTCATCAGAGCAATTGCCATGAAAATATTTTTTAGAAAAGACAGAGGGAAGAAACGTCACGTCGCTGAGAAAATGACCGAAGTCGAGATGCCGGGTCAAGATCAATTATATTTCAGACCCTCTTTTGATTTTCGTTCAAGCAGCAGAACGTTGGCGTAGTGGATATGTCACTTGTCTGCTTAATTCCAGATAGGAAGTTCAAATCCGAGAAGAATTCCTTTCTTCATTTTTAGATATCTGAGAAACAAAGAATCAGATAAAAATATACTTTTCATTTTTACTGGCTAATTTATCCAATCTAGTCAGACAGTTATGTGTCATGCGTAATACACGCTTAGGCGATCATGTATCTTTCGATACATGACTGACGAGGAAGATTTTCCCCGCAGTAGGTTGCCATTTCTTTCTGCGGTAAACCAGTTGCCATCCAAGGCTATAGAGCCTGGTCTGTCCTGCTACTTACCCATAGCTGGGGGGGGGGGAGAAGAAGATGATTCATACCTTTCCCTGGGGTATTAGCACGTAAGTGAATGTAATGGATTCCACTGTAATTCGAACTCGGCTCTCCGAGCCGCTATCCATTACTCCACCGGTCAAATTTAAATTTCAATGGTTAAATTCATGCAGTCGAGGTACCAAAGAGGAAAGTTCATCAGAGCAATTGCCATGAAAATATTTTTAGAAAAGACAGAGGGAAGCCACGTCAGGTCGATGAGAAAGTGACTAGCGTCGAAACTTCTTTGGATTTTCTGAAGAATCTCGAGATATATAGATCCCTATGTCAGTTTACATGAACACTGGCATCAATACAGTACCCCGCGTGCCTGTGGTAGTATATAACGCGATATGTCAATTTTGTAGGACGTGGGTTTCCTGAGAACTGGCATTCACTGTTAAATATATTTTATGTCTGTTTTTGCACGCTTTGTTCCTGTTTTGAATAAATTTATTATTATGCGCAATATGTAACCCCCTCCCCCCACAAAAAAACCTAAATTTATTTTATGGACATTTAAAAAATAACTATGTTTGCTGTGCTGTTGCGAGCCACATAACTTAAGCAGGTTGGCTGCATGTAGCCCGTGTACCGTAGCTTGACCTCCCCTGACCTAACACGTATTGGTTGGAGGCATATTTAAATGGAGATGATAAGGTGTTTACTGTAGGGCGCTGATTTACAGGTTTGTTTTGCAGTGAAATACCAATATAATGAGCTCGATCCTCACTGAGCGCCTCAATAGCGTGACACTGAACCAGTTCAAGCTAAACTTGTTAAATAGTTCACTGTTGGCAAGTTAATCTAATCTTTTTAAAATGCCATATCCCTTTTCTTTAGTATCTGTGAAATGACGATTTCTTAGCAACGTAGTGTCGTTTCTCATTGACTTTGCCATGATCTTGAATACAGAACTGTCCTCTCCTCCTGGACATACTACCACCCAAGGCTAAAGAACGCAGTCTACTCTGCTATTTGACCCTTAACTGGTATCGGTTAGAAATGAACTCAACAGAATAGGACTGAACTTGAACTCGACTAAATGATTCCTTTTCCGCGCCGATAACCGTTATGTAATTCGCACCTCTATGTGCCATGACCCTTCAGTAAGTGGGAGATCATGACCTTCTACAAATTCCTATCTTAGTTCTTAGTAAGGTTAGTTTTTTCGTTATCTCTCCCAAAACCTGTTTTGCCATTCATTTACACAAACTCGTTAAGTAGATTATGCACTGTTTTCCTCTGACCCCTCCTCCGCCTCCTTCAATATCTGCTGTGAGTTTGATTCTCCAAACCATCTTTCCTCATTATGTGTCCTAGAAATTTCAACTGTCATTTTCTGATTGACCATTAGAAATTCGAAACCTCTCTAATACGTTCCGCTTTCAATCATGGACCACATTAAGCTGATCTAATTCCGAAGGTAAATCAATATGTCCATAACTTGATATGTAGTTTTTACTTTAATTTTGATCTGAAATTTCTACTTTATTATGTTTGATCAATATGATTACTACTTACTACTGAATTAAGTGCATTGGCAAAGGACGAAATTCTGTTGAAAAGAAATAATTCTTGAGTAAAATAAATGCCTTTTCATTACTAGGTTATGAAATTACTAATGCACCTAAGTCTACTTGGAGCGTCCTGGGTAAGGGGAAAAACAACATCTGACAGCAAGGCCTTTCATTAGGAGGTTTTGAGGAACGTGGAACCACCACTTAATTGCTGGTGTTCCCAGGTCCACCACGATCGGGAGTGGTAGCACCTGGAGGAGTCTCAGCTACGGGCAAATAGTTAACTCCCAAAAAGGGTCAAAACACTATGAAAGTATAAAAGTAGGTTTTAATAACAGCAATATGTTTTTGGAAAAATTATTACCAGCAATACATTTTTGAAGAAAAAATTATTCACTGCAATACATTATTACCAGCAGTACATTTTTTTAAAAGAAAAAATAATACCAACAATATCTTTCTGAGAAAAAATATCACCAGCAGTACATTTTTGAAATAATGTATTGCAGTGAATATTTTTTCTTCACAAATGTATTGCTGGTAATATTTATTACCAGCAGTACATTTTCTTAAATGAAAAAAATAATACCAAGAATACCTTTCTGAGAAAAAATACCTCAGCAGTACATTTTTTAAATAAATATTACCAGCAATACATTTTTGAACAAAAAATTATTCACTCCAATATATTATCACCAGCTGTACATTTTTTAAAAAGAAAAAATAATACCAACAATACCTTTCTGAGAAAAAAATATCACCAGCAGTACATTTTTAAATAAATATTACCAACAATACATTTTTGAAGAAAAAATTATTCACTGCAATACATTATTACCAGCAGTATATTTTTTAAAAAGTAAAAATAATACCAACAATACCTTTCTGAGAAAAAATATCACCAGCCGTACATTTTTTAAATAAATATTACCAGCAATACATTTTTAAGCAAAAATTTACCATTATTAAAAATCTTGTCGGCATTAAATAACCCATTGAAACTGATATATCGCAAAACAAAACAAAACAAAAACAAACAAAAAAACAATCCACTTGATATACCAAGTAAGGCGTACATTCGTTTGAACGAGATGTGCATTATAGTTCGTTGTAGGTATTATAATATGTAACATTTAATGGGAACAAACAGCCTGTATCATGACAAGGAAAGAGTGCTGTTAATGTGCAAAATAGAAAAAAAGAGCAACAAAAGACACACGGAATTTTTAACCTATTCAGCGAAACGATCCCGAAAGAACTCGAAGACCTACCTATATCCAGCAGATATAATCTTAATATAAGACACCTGGATCGATGGTAGACTCGAATGGAAATGGTTTGGTTTGTTTAGTTTTATGGCATATCAACCTCAATGGGTCATTTAATGTCGACAGCTTTTTTTTTCTGGTAATATTTTTGTTTTGTCAAAAATCTACTTCTGGTAATATTTTTTTCCTCAAAAATGTATAGCTGGTAATATTATTTTAAAAATGTATTGCTGGTAATATTTTTTTTTTCAAAAACGTATTGTTGGTAATAGTTTTTTTCTTCAAAAAATTATTTCTGGTAATAGTTTTTTTTACAAAGTAATTCTGGTATTAAAACCTATTTTCAGACTTTCATAATGCTTTTTTACTCCAGTTTCGGGGTTAACTATTTGCCAATAGATGGGGCCCTAACACCAGCAATTAAGAGGTGGTTCCGCGCTCCTCAAAACCTCCTGATCAGTGGCCTTGCTGCTGGATGTAGTTTATCGTCTTACCCTGGGCGCGGATGTAGTTTATCATCATATCCAGGACGCGGCAATGGAAATGGTGAGATTAACCGTTTCCATACAGGAAACTATCGACATTCAGTGACCGAACGGATAAATTGTTTGTCTTACAACAGATTTTCAGGAAAAAAGGTTTCTCATGTCGAATAACTGTTATCGCTCTTTCCATTGTTGAAGGGAGTTTTTTTTTCTTAAACTTTTATGTGGAAAATCAACATCTTGATTGTATCATTATTTCCCCTTCTCGTGCTATCTAATTTAGTTGTTGCTTTTGGAAGTTTTCAAGTGGTGTGGGTTTTGTTATTTGGTAAAGTTCTTTGTGAATATGTAGCACCAGTCTGTGAGATCTGATGAAGAATAGTTTTCTTTAAAAACTAGTGGATTCATTCGTTTCACACCGATTTTAAACATTGATCTGAGAAAACTGCCGTGAGTGTAGACATTTCTGAAGGAGTTGAACGCCATGCATGGCATTCACGAGGATGGACACTTTGGCGTGGTGTAATGGTTAACAAGCTTGTATCGCTAGATCAATTACGACTGAATAGTGAGTGCGATCCTTACTGGGTGCTTTATACTTTCGACCTTGTGCCACATCTAAGTTGCGCTTAGAAAATCACCATGGCATTCAAGAGGAAACCGAAAGAACTCTTAGACAAGGTAGTAAAGGAAAGCAAGAAGAAAGAACTAACTATAAAGACAAAATGCATGGTCCTCAGCAAAAAAGAACTCCCAAGAAGTGAACTATGTATTGCGGAATTCGAAATCAAGCAGGTGCAGAAATTTAACTATCTGTGTAGCGCAGTATTGTAGTAACGACGGGAAATGTGGTATGGAAAGCTGCACGCGAAAGATGCCTTCCAGAAACTAAGCAAAGTATGAAATTATTGTTAGAAGTAAAGAAAATTCTGAACCGCTTTAAAAGATCTAACCTCCTATATGGCATTGGACTAAGCACATCTCTAACAACTAGTTTATTTTGAGTGACTCTGTGTGGAGTAATGCAGATCGATATTGTCTAGTTGATCATTACTATTGGGTAGATCCTAACTGGGTGCCCCATAGTTGTGCTCTTGCGCCAAACTAAATTAAGTTTAGTATGCATCAGAGTTACTAAGCACGTTAATCTACACCTGGTATCTGGTTGGAATGGCAGTGTCTTGTTATGTTAATGTAGAAAGCCTAAGTCGTCAATTGGGGTTATATTGTTAAACCAGAAGCACTTTGTTTTTGTTTTTCTTCCTACACAAAGTAAAATTTGCTATTTTTAACGCAAGGACAGGAGGAAATGAGATTGAAGAAAAAAAAATGTTGACAAGAAAGAAAACCAGGAGTTTGAATGTTTACTCAAGGCAAAAGACCCAGATGAAAAATGTGTGCCTAAAGAAAACAGAACTTGCTAAAAAATGCGGGTGTCGTTTCTTGAAAGAATATGCTCTCCTAAAGAAGATTGTTGAAACAGCTCAAAAGTGCTTTCTAATGATTTTATCAAATACTGACCATTTTAAATATAAGACTGAAACTGAACAGAAAAAAATAAGAAGGATAATATTTGTAGACAAATTAATAGATCGTCATCATCTATAGGATAGAAAGGTAATTCATGAAAAAATATATATACTAAGGTTTAAATTTGTATAGGTGGATAGAAAACTGGACGCTGGGAAAACTTATAATCTGACCAGATAATGTTAATTGTTCAAAGGACATCCGGTTGATGGTGTAAACATTATGAAGCTACCGTGAGAGGTTTTTCAACTAGACAAGGATATATAATGAGAGAGGGCTAGGAAAATTTGACACTCGCAGGATATGTCAAAGGGAAGACAGGAAGAGGGAATCAGAGAATCAAATGGATGACAGAGCAGGGACTGGAAGTGATAGTACGGGTACAAAAATTATTCAGATCTACAAAGGACAGGAAGTTATGGAGAATTATGATCAACCTATGTGAGCTTGTGCAAATGGATGGCAGAGAAGGGATAGGAAGGGATAGTAAGTAGACAAACATTGAATAGAACTACAACGGATAGGAAGTTGTGGAAAGCCATGGTCAACCTACTTGACGAGCTTGTGTAAATGGATGGCAGAGAAGGGACTGGAAGGGATAGTAAGTAGACAAACGTTGCTTAGAATGATTACAGATATTATGCAGTGGATCTAAGAAGGATGCGTGTATATTTAAAATTGTGCTGCAAATAAAATATGCAATATCCACAAACATAAATTATAAGAAATGGCCAAATGGTAATGATATTCAATCACGACAAAAAATACATGTTTGAAACAACAGATTAAATTTTATATACATAATTTGCAATTTCTTTGTTTGTAATGATGTGTGCAAAAGGATAGAGGAAAAGTTCTTTGCTGTTTCAGAAATGTTCAATGTCTAAAAAGTTGTCTGCCGTTGATTGAAATGTTGAATTTAACTTAGACAAAAGATTTTTCTATGAAAGATATTAAGTGAAAATGTTTGTTGTATGAATTTTTCTAATCTCTCATAAAGAAACAACAAAATCGGCTCCAGCGGCTTTGCAATTTTTTCTGAGAAATGCGTGGGCAAATGTTGTATTTTTTATTTTTTAGCCAATAGGATTTCTTGCAACATTTTAATTAGGGATGAATTTGAGAAAGATTTTATTTATGTCAGTTGAGCCTATTTTTGCACAAATTTTGACTGTTTTGTCATGGAAGTTTCTCGAAACATATTTTTATTTAACAACCAATGAAATTCAAGAAAATGTTTGAAAATTGAAATGAGGGTTACTAAAATTACATACAATAATTATGTAATGAACAATTTACAATAAGCAAGATAATTGTTTATATTCGCACTATTGTCCTTATCTTTGTTGTCGTTATCACAACGTTTCAGCTGTTGTGCTGCCCGGCCTTCATCAGGTGTATATCCCAGACAACATTCAACATAGGAACTAGTAATGTAAATATTTTTAACAGACCCCCCCCCCCCCCGAATCAACGCCTTGTCAATCTCTACGAACATCTGAGGATGAAAAATCAATGCTCAAAATATTATTGTTGCAACGAGACATGATTAAGTATAAAAATCAAATTTGATCTGTAACGATAAAACTATCAAAGCAAGACGCCGGAGAAAGTAAACTCGGCAAACATTGAGTTTCGTGCTCGCAAAAAAGTTATGACCGTTGATTGTAAGGTCTTATCGTTGTTAAGTATTGAGTTAAAGACGAAGTTATATTTAATATATTTTATTAATATTTATTTACAGTCGATAAATTAGGCTACATGTTGGCTATTCCCAGAATCCCAAGTGAAGTGTTCCCCTACTTGTATTCCTACGCTAAGGGGGTTTACATCGTGTGTGCGTAGGAAAGTAGTTCCTATGCTACTGTTACATTGATATCTTTACAATTATTAATCTATCCTCTCTAAATACACCTATGTTTCTCTATTGTTTCAGATATTTTTTTTATATATAAATTCCAATTAATTTCCATATTTCTGATTCGTCACAACATCCTATAGTAACATCAAACTTTCGGGGTCACCAATTTATTGGGCCCTACTTTACTTTGGGACTGACACGAATAAGAAGAATACTCTATCAATATAATAAAGATAGTTATTTACATCTAAACATGAATACAACGGTTAAAACAAAAACAGAATATGTCAGGCGAACTTACCAATCTGGTGGAGGGCTAGGTAGCTTTTACCTTTAAACCCCTCGGCAACTGGTACCGTTTGCGTCGGAGAGAATTTCTCCTGTGTTACTTCGGAGGAGGTCCGGTCCCTTCTCTGCTGGTGGTCAGCTTTTTTTCTGAACCGACATGGTTTTATTTACCAATGAGAGACCGACTAACATCATGTGACCAATCTCTATATATAGGAGCAGAGGAATTTTACAAAACCAACAATATCTTTGTCCAGGGAACAGTGCCATAGCCTGTTCGACTGTCGAACTCTCTGCCTTGAGCAGAGAGGAACCCGGACGAGGCTTTGCCGAAGGGCAGAGTTTCGTCCGAGGAGGTAGACAAACCCTGACCCCATTTATAGGGGTTCTAAGGGAATATTTTTGGCCGAGCCTACGGGCTAGGAGAACCCACGGTAAACTCGTCTTTGTGTCACATACATCCCTCGTGGGGGCGGGGGCTGTTAAATATTAACAATGTCTTTGTCCGTCCATTGTTGATTTTTGTTGAATAATATTGATTTATCTTCTCTTTAAACTTCATGCTCGTAAAAACGGCGTGTCAAAAAGACGTTGTTTTTCCTTGACACTGCTATTATTTTAACTACCTTCACTTCTCGGCAATGTTTATTAGTTTTAAAAAGCGATAATTAGAATACTAATAAAATCTAAATATATGATGAAAATGACTTTATACATTTTTTGTTCTTGAAAATTTAAAAATATTAAATATTATTTATTTAATTGTTTATTTATAAGAATAATTTTACATTTACAACATTCTAAAAACTAATACATTTGTATAAATAATGCATTATTATTTACTAATTTATAAATAAATAAATGTGAAAACCATTTTTTATTCCTAAATGTATAAACATTTACTAAATTATTAAAATATGTGAACCGACTATAAGCTGTGGTAACATCAACAAAGATGAGGACAATAGTTTCAATATAAAAAGTGTAAATAATGATAACTCCTTATCCCAGAAATTTAGACGAAAATTACAAAAGAACTTTATAGCTGAAAGTATTACTGTATATAAAAAGCAAGTTAGCAGTTGAGCCGAATATCATAACAGATTACAGTCATGAAGCATTGTCGAAAAATACTAAGCAGAAAACATTTTCAGAAAGAAAACTTTTACTAAAGTGGAACATAGACCAAAACACAGTAAACGATTTTTTTAACATCTAAAACAATCAAAGACAAACGAGCAACAACGAGCCAAAACTTGAAGAAAGAATTTACTCTAACAAGTGCAAGAATTGCCAGGATGAATATATTGGAGAAAGCTCAAGAAGTGTAAACAAAAGACTATATGAAAAACAAAAGGGAATATTTAAAAAACAACACAAAACGTATTTGTTGTTCACCGTAACGAAACTGACCACAATTTTAACATAGGTAATGCTACTTTGAGAACCGAGTTCGAATTCCAGTCAAATCAATTACATTCATTACATGCTAATACCCTTGGGAAAGGTATGAATCCTCTTCTTCCATCTATCGGTAAATAGCAGGACAGACCGTGTACTATAGGTTTGGATGGCAACTGGTCTACCGCAGAAAGAAATGGCAACCTACTTCGAGAAAAAATCTGCCTCGTCAGTCGTGTATCGAAAGATACATGATCGCCTAAGCGTGTATCACGCAAGGCACATAACTGATGACTGAATGCTACTTTGATTAAAAGAGAAAATAACATACTGAGACGAAAATGTCTGTAGAGGGCCTTGCTCGCTAGTTCAGCCACGGTATGTTTGCGTCCAGGCTCTTACAATATATAATCATTCTTGGTAGATTTTCTGTTGTCACAATATGGGATAGTCAGGGACAAAAGTGATGGAGAGAAAAAGAAAAAGAATACAGATGAATTTGACTAGATTAAAAAAATATTTTTTCTAAAATATAAAATATTCTTTCAAAAAGTTCTGAAACTATCAACGTCTCTCGTTTCGTGCGCATGTGTAGACGTGGCAACATCAACAAATCCCAGTCCGATGAAATCCAAATGGATGAAATGGGTCACAAAAACTTTTTTCCAATTTGTCATACTATTTTCCTAAATACTGTTGATATATAAAATTATGCAAAATTACATATCGTTATATCATTCATTCATATATATATATATATATATATATATATATATATATATATATATATATGTATATGTATGTGTGTGTGTGTGTGTGTGTGTGTGTGTGTATAAGATTTAAGAAACAGCAGATATTTATATATATATATATATATATATATATATATATATATATATATATATATATATATATATAATGTACTCAATATTAAAAATATTAGAATAATATTAAAAATAGAGCGTTAATAATTTTATATGAAAAGATCACTTAACTTCTAAATATCAATTTTATCCCGACTTCGAAGTTTCTTGGTAAAATTTACAGTCTTCATGAATTTAATGTTCTTTTACACGCGCACGTTCATGAAATTTTACTTCTGTTTACGTCTTTCATTACCCTCATATAATATTACCAATAGAAACTGTAGACTGTGTTTAGAAGAAAAATTATCAATATTAACTTTTAATAACCAAATTAAATTATTAAATAAGAAGAAAGAAATAATGGCTCGATGCCAACATATTAACAAATATTTACTTTGTTACTTTAATAATAATAAAACATAATAAATCAATTAAAATATTAATTAAAAATATTAAGCAAAATATTATAATTTAATTAATAAAAAATTAACAAATATTACAATTTATTTAATAATATAATATAACATAACACTTCTATATAAACCATAAAAAAATTAATTTAATTTCGAAGAAGAAATTTACGACTGGAAGAAAACTATACAGCTTAAAATTTCCTGAACGTGCATATGTCCGTCATTTCCTTGTAGTTGGACTTTCTAGCAGGAAATAAACAGCACGTGTTCCTAATCTAACAACACTCAAACCCACACGGTCCTCTACACCTCGACGGGTGGCCGCTTGAGAATACCAGGTGCTGTAAGCTTGGATGTGCAGGTGGTGAAATGGATAAGAGCTTGAAATTGTTAATCGGAGAGTCGAGTTCAAATTGCCGTTGGGTCTGTTATATTAACTTACGCGCAAATACCCTCGAGAAAGGTATGAATTCCCTTTTACTACCCGGCCTCAGGTATGGGCTAATTAATAAAACTTGTATCACGAAAAATATTATTATTATTATTATCATAAAAATAAAAATGATTACAATCTAAAAATATTTTCTGGCTTTAAATAAACTGCAAATGGTTGATGAACTGTAGAAAACGAATAAAAAATATATCTCTATCAAGCTCATGGCTGCACAAACCACTCTGGTGTCACCGGTATGCGCGAACATCTTTTTCAGTTGCTGTAGGAAAAGGCAAAGAAAAGGCAATACTTTGTTGCTTTGTTTGTTCATTCGTGCAATTTTAGCATCTCGCTACCACTTTCTTATCAATGTTGAATTTTATTCAGCTTTATACAGATTTTCAGGAAATATCAATACACACAAGTGGTTGTTACAATCCACCCACGTTCAAATATTTTTTCCAGCGCGTGACCAAGTCAAGTTTCCCGCCAATTTTCTGTGATCCTGTCACGTGGTTACATCAATTATAAAAAGCAGACACGAGCTTGCTGCTCTCTCTCTCTCTCTCTCTCTCTCTCTCTCTCTCTCTCTCTCTCTCTCTCTCTCTCTCTCTCTCTCTTCTCGCTACAAGATGCAGTTCTAAAAGGATCTCACCTCGACCATGGGCGGTCAGGCGTTAAAAGCATATTCACGCATGCACGTACGTACGAAATTTTCCAAGCTACATTACAAACATACAGAACATTTCCAACAAGCAACAAGAACTTTTCTCTTTGAAATACTTTTCTAAAGCTACAGTTTATTCAGTATTTCTCAGCTTTATAATTCATTCAACTTTTGTGAGCTCAGATGAAAAAATTAAATCAGTCAAAGGGTCATAACACCGACAAAATATTAACTTCTACGCATGTACATCATTACACAAAAATAAATACAAATGTTGTTTTAAAACCGTTTTTGTTCCTTCTTGTGTTTCATATTTTGTGATATTTGACGTTAAATATAAATCGTGTGGTCATGTTAATAAAAAGACATCTACAAATGGTCCATTTTTATTAACATACTTCAACACAACCACACGCGTTTATAACAATAGCAATAGACATCATAAATTAAATTCTTTTCGTTAAATAAAATCTTTCTTGAGTGATATTGTTGAAGACCATGAAGTATTAAAAGGCTTGTAAATATTAGTTGAACGAAGTTAACTTTAGGACAAGGTCAGATTAAAGGTCAAATGCGGATCGAGTTCATTGCCAATGTTGAATGAGACAAGTCTTTTCCGTATCATTCTCCTGTGTGTTAGAGTAATTTAGGGATACTAATATCAAATATTAGTGCGAATTTATGAAACACATTCACGGGAGATAACTCTATATGAAGTAGCGAAGAGTTATCCACCATTAAAGTTTTTTTTCTCATTGAATGTTCATACCAGTCGTAACGAGTGGGCAATTCAACGTGTTGTAATTGGTTAGCAAGATTGTCTCGCTAGATCAATTACGACTGAATAGTGAGTTCGATCCTAATTGGTTGCCCCATATTTTCAACCTTGTGGCACATTTAAGCTACGCATAGAAAATCACTATACCGGTCATAACGAGTGGCCTACACTGGAGATCAAGTGGTAACAAGTCTTCTCAATACTTTAGCACTCTCTTTAATGTCTGAACTGTTTTAACAACCCGTCCTGGGTATGACGGTAAACTACATCCGACAGCAAGGCCTCGGAGGTTTTGAGGAGCGTGAAACCACCTCTTAATTCCCAGGTCCACCCTGACCCGGGGCGGTAGCACCTGTTAGGGGTCCCAGGTATGGGCAAATAGTTAACCCTCAATGGGGTGAAAACACTATGAAAGTGTAAAAATAGGTTTTAGTACCAGTAATACATTTTTGTAAAAAATTATTACCAGCAATGAATTTTTGAAGAAAAAATTATTACCAGTAACACATTATTACCACCAATACATTTTTGAAAAAAAATATTTCCAGCAATAAAAAATCTTGTCGACATTAAATAACCGGTTATGGTTCATATGTCGTAGAACAAAACAAACCAAACCTGTTTTAACAACTTTGATCTTTGGACGGTTTTCAAACCATCGCCTTATTTCCATTTCTTCTTGCCATTTTTCTAGGTTCTTCGAGATCGTTTCCATCGTCCTGATATTGAACAGCCTGACATTATTATGTTGATTTTGCACATTGACATAGTGTATGGAAATCCTATTCTTGATGCATGATATCAGCAAGACTCTTAACAATTCTAGAACCTTTTGAAGAATCCGTGCAGAGTAAATGATGTCAGTTTTCTGGATGTCTACAATCTTGGTCTCAGTTCCAGTTCTCCCTAAGCGTTTTATTTCAGTTTTTTAGATAATGTTCCAAGCGCACTCATTACTACAGGAATTAGGTCTACATACATATTTCATAGCTTCTTCAGCTGCCGAGCCAAATCCTGGTAGTTTTCTATCTTTTCAGTTTCTTTGGAGTCCACTCTTGTATTATGTAGAACAGCAAAGTCAATAATTAGACACTTACTATTCTCCTTATTTTATATTTTTTATTCTTCTCGTTATTAGCTTATTCTAACAATAAGGTCGGGTCTTTGTGCTTCAATGTCATGATCTGTCTGACCTGAGAAATCCCATATCTTGTGCTTGTCATTTTCTACCCCTGCCTCTGGCTGATGTTCCTATCATTTCTCTTTTATCCTGAAGCCAAACCTGCGGCATACTTACCAATGGATTCTCTTATGTTATGTGCCATGCGTGATACACGCTTAGGCGATCATGTATCTTTAGATACATGACTGACGAGGCAGATTTTTTCCCCGCAGTAGTTTGCCATTACTTACTGCGGCAGACCAGTTGCCATCCAAGTCTATAGAACCCGGTCTTTCCTGCTATTTACCCATAGCTGGTGGGGGAGAGAAGCGGATCCATACCTTTCCCAAGGGTATTAGCACGTAAGTGAATGTAATGGATTTGACTGGGATTCGAACTCAGCATGTCGTCGTTTATACTCCATCTATGCCAACTTAGGACATTCAGCGAATATGTGGTTAACTGTCTCATCGGCTTGCCCACACATTCTGCATATTAATATTATTATATTAAGTTAGATTTAAATTTTAAAGATTCTACATATTTTTTTTTTTATCTGATCCTCTCAAAAATGAATATTTTCTTTATCTGTTATTCTAATGGGCTCTCTAGCAGTGGTTGGCAACCAGTCTAGGAGAATGACAAATCGCATGACGAGGCGCATGCTATAGAGTTACTGAAAAGATTACAGAGTTCACAATTAAATGCAATGCGGGGTTGTGCTCTCTACAATCTCGACTGATGTTGAATTTAAAAATAAGACATATCCCTACAGCTACATTCTACAAATGACACAAATTTATGGACATCTCTGGGACGTTCCTGAATAAATATATCTCCGCATCGGTTCAATTCCGCGTCATGTAGCCGCTGTTATTCAGGTAAATTGAGAAGTTACAAGTTATTAGGCAAATGTATCTATTTCATTTTTTTGTACTTTGGTTTACATAACAGATCCAAATGACACATTTTAAAATCTTGTCTACTTACCTTAATATAATTAAAAAGCATATATTAGGTCGAGTCAAAAGTAATTTGCATTTTTGGGAAACAATTGGAGTGACGAATGTGTCCTAACTGTTACTTAAACATGTCATAACAGTTGCAGAAGGCAGTAGATTGACAAGGATAAATCTCTATACCGACCCCCAAAGCTGTGTCCCATGAAAGAAAGGTTATATTAGGTATCATTGGGTTATTGAGAGTTCTTAAAAAGCAATGGAATTTTTTTTTAAATTCACATGTATAAATGTGAATTTAAAAAAAATTCCATTGCTTTTTAAGAACTCTAGAAGTTGCAATGTGCCCATAAATGTTGTGTCTATAACTCCAGAAGTTGCAATGTGTCCATAAATGTTTGGTCAAAAAGTGCTTTGCACTCGTCAATAAAAGAATTTCCTTCTCTCTCCATGATTACACAAGGCCATGATCAGGAAGAATAAAACAGGAAAACAATTGAAACTCGGTTGGTCTCTTCTGTCCTATCCGCCATGTTCAACTGACATAGCACCAGTCGATGATTACCTTTTCTTTTTCGATCGCTGCAAAAGGCTTTGTTAGGAAAAACTTTCTCCAATGAAGACGAGATTCAAGAGTTCGTCGTAAACGTTTTCACGTCTGACCCTGTCGAAATTTTACCCCAAAAGTAATGAACTGGTAACAGCTCATTGAAATAATGGTGAAGATATAATTAAATAAAAGACGACTGTATTTTTTTTTTTTAAAAGGAAAAAAAAACTTGATAAAAAAAACGGAAATTATTTATGACTCAATCTAATATAATTTTAAAGCATACATCAGACATTTTTAATCATCAGGCTTTTTTTTTAATGTTTACATTAGTGTAAACAAATAAATCCTTAACATTCAGGCAAAACAAAGAAAACGTCGTTCACGTGAGAAATTTTATAATTATTAATTTAATTAGTTTTTATTTTCAATAAAACAATCAAAAAAATTTAAAAAAAAAACGAAACAAAAACGAAGTCTATCAGTTAAATCAAGAATTATTTTTGATTCAATTAACTTCAGTATTGTTCTTTCTAATTTCAGAAACGATGAAAATATTTCTTGCTTTTCTTTAAATAACAGACGGATGCTGATTTGTATTCTTCAAAGCAAAACAAGAAATGTTTAAATCATAAAGAGAATGTTATGATTGGCTCAAAGAGAATCGATTTTGGCAATATTTATGAATGAAAGAGACGATTTAATTGGTGTATATCTATTAGTGATTGTTTCAAAACTTGCTTGGTGCTAGCAACATGAAATTTAATGGAAATTATAGAGTTGAAATGGAAGGTCTCATTAGATAAGTGGGGACTTCTACAGGCAGACATAAATTGCCTCGTCCGGTGTTATATAAATGGTTGAGTAACCGGGGGCCAGATATGTTTTTTGTATTTGTATCTCGTTGGTACGACAATAAAATAATTGAGAATTACTACTACGATTGCCGTTGTGATTATTTTACAGAAACGAACGAACGTTTGTTTCGTCTTCTTTAAATCCGCACAAAATAATTCACATCAAAAATAATATTTATTAAATACAAATCCAGTTTGTCAAAAAATGGATGACAAATGATTAATAACAGCACAAATGTCAACAGTAAAATTAAAAGAGAATAAAATAAAAACGAACACGAATATACAAGTTCAATTGTATTTCATCTTGTTATATAGATACTCTGTTACGACATTGAAGTAAAAGGCATCTCTGTTCCATGATACGCATGCGCATGGTCAGTTCAGCAGAGGACTCATTCATCTGAGGATAATGGCCCGTTAATAACCTTCGATAATATGGAGAAAAAAAACCCAGCAATAATAATAATAAAAAAAACAAGATAAATGCAATCCATAGTTTTGTTTTATTTTATTTTACATATATTTTCTGAGGCACACTGTCATTCTTTCGTGGTATCTCTTTGTTTTTTTATTTTACAAATATAATAATACATAATTATAAGCAAGTTTTTTTTAAAAACGGTGACAGCATATTTTCTGCGCATGATCTATCCGGAAATTATATTTGATTGTCTATAATTGTATGGCAAATGTTCTCCTTTAAGTTCATTTTTGTTTCATTCGGGTTAAATTCTCTTGTAAAACTGTCATCAGCAATATGTATACAAATATTTGCTCCAAGTTATATTAGTCTGTCATATGATCACATGGTGGAAAGGAACTAACGTAACCGTGTTCGAATATCGATTACTGGCGTTCGTGAGAAATAGTTAACTACCTCAGTCACCAAGTGGACCCAGTCAGTATAAGTATATACACACACAAACACACACACACACACACACACACACACACATATATATATATATATATATATATATATATATATATGTGTGTGTGTGTGTGTGTGTATGTGTAATTTGAATGTGTGTGCGTAATATGAGTGTGTGTGTGTAATATGAATGTCTGTGTGGGAATAATGAGTGTGTGTGTGTGTGTGTGTGTGTGTAATATGAGTGTGTGTGTCATTAGATATACGAAAGTTGAGCGTTCCTTTGAAGCCTTTCGCAAGCCGAAGTGGCGTAAAGTGAAGAATCAGTTATCACTAATTTATATGGAAAGTTATTTGAGCATTTCCATACGCACACACTAATAAAAAAAAAAGTTGCTTGAGATTTTCATTGCTATTGACAGTGCTACAATTATTGTACAAAATTATTAGTTTTGAAAGAGTCCGTTGGCAAGATGCTTTGGGTGCCTACAAATACTGTACGATAGAAAAACTGCGCGAGACTCAGGAGTCAGTCATCATGTCGTGTTTCACGAGCACCTCGACTTGGCTCGATAGATTAATTACGACTGAGTAGTGAATTCGATGGGTGCTGTACAGCTTCGGCCTACGATTAGAAGATCATTAGGGCACTTCGACGTGGTATAACGGTTAGCAAGCTTGTTCTCGCTAGATCATTTACGACTGAATAGTGAGTTTCATCCGCACCGGGTGCCCCATACTTTCGGTCTCGTGCCATATCTACGCTACGCTTAGACAGTCACCATACTGTCCTATTTCAAGCCTTCTTCATCAGTGGATGAACTTTGATCTTCGACATAGAGGCAAGTATCGAGAGAAAATAGTTTCTGGATTTTGGAATTATATAAATTAATGGTAATTACTTTTTTGAATTTGCACCAATTTCAATAGCAGACGCTTCAGTCATTTTCTACATAAAAAGCCAAGTACTGTAAAAGGAACTGTAAAAAAGCGGTGGGTACGTGTATATATTAGCCGAGCATAAAGAAAATGGAGAAAA
>OZ038484.1:36051787-36119287 GCA_964036315.1 Acanthosepion esculentum
ATATATATATATATATATATATATATATATATATAACTCACTACTCAGTATTAATGGTCAACCAAACAAACCGGCTAACTCTGACGCCCCGCGAGAAGCCAAGTTCAATTACTATGGTTGACTAAATGTATCTGCAAGAAACCCACGTTTACAAGGGAAATCAAGAAAAATTTTTACAGGGACACATAATGATAAGAGAATACCTTTTGCTTGTGACGAGATACAATGTTTCCCGTGTTATAGCATAGCAATTCTATTGAGAATTAGACAAACGTACTTTCTACCATATCTCATAAATATCAAGAAATAAGTTTTTATGTCCTCTGCATAAAACGTCTTATATTTTGATAGAATTTGTTGGCGTGAAAATTGCTAAGTATGTCTAACCTATTAAATGTACTTACCATTTTAATAAATACTTTCGATGAAGTCTTTATATCTTCAGGGCTTGTTATGTCTTTTTCTTGATTGTTTTAATTTTGTTTTGTCAATATATTTAAACTAAAAGAGAAAAGTCGTTATATTACGAATGGCAGAGGTACTCGATGTTGGTCGGCAACTGACTTTCTCTAAATAAAAAGACAAAGAGAAAGACACTCTATTTTATTTATATAGATTATTAAAATATCTAAGGGAAGTAATCACGCATTAATTTATTACCAAAAACTCATTTACCTCCCTTACTACTCATTTTTTTTTTTTTTTTTTTTCATATGAATAAATATTTAGCTCCCATGATAAATGACTTTTTTGATCTTTCATGACATTCAGAGTTAACTTAGGTCAACTTTGCATTAATTTAGTATGATACTTCCTGTGTCATAGCCACGCCAAGTTTGGATGAAATTCTTCCGGTTATTTTCGAGTATATAGCGGAATTATAAATTGACAGACACAACATTTGAGTTGTAGAGGTTATTGTTTTTATGATCTGAATGACGGTTGGGTGGGAGGCGAGTGCATATAAATGCATTTTACGCTATCTTTTTCAAATATAAAGCCGACACACAAGTATGAACATTAAGATCAGAGACGCAGACGTAAGCAGTGTTTTTTGCTTTACTTCGCAACTTGTTGAATTGAAATTTTTGTAAGAATTAAAGAATGGCGCGCTGATAAATCTTATTGATAACATAATGTATGGACTTTTAGCGATTTATTTGTTAGAGTTAGAATTCCAAGTGGGGCGTGAATAAACGATCAGAGGAATGTGCGTCTACGATTAAAGCCTTTTTTCACCCTATATATATATATATATATATATATATATATATATATATACATATATATCATTTATTCGAAAATTATAACAAAAATGTTATAACATCACTACAAAAATAGCCATTTTGTTTCAACACTTCTGATGTCTTACCAAGTGATGCTGTTGAATGTAGAATAAAGTTTTATTCTACATTCAACAGCATCACTTGATAAGACACCAGAAGTGTTGAAACAAAATGGCTATTTTTGTAGTGATGTTATAACATTTTTGTTATAATTTTCGAATAAATGATTATATTTGCTCTACTCTGTATTGAGCACTCTTTTAAGAATAGTATTTGTTGGTTATTGGAATTTATTCCGTATACACCAATCCTATACACGGTGGAGTAATGGATAACGGCTTGGATTGAGGAATCGGAGAGTCGAGTTCGGATTCCAGTCGATTCCATTACATTCACTTACGTGCTAATACCCTTGGGAAGGTGTGAAGGACAACTCTGAATTCAAAACCTGCGGAGGGTCGTTTGGGGACCTTGTGGCATCCGTTGCACCAGGTCCCTGTATTCGTCCCTCCAAAAAGTGTGGTTGGCCCTGCACAACGCCTTCACCACTATAATCCAATCCTGTGTGGCTGTCGGGCTTTCAGTTTCTGGGAACTGATCTGTCTGACCCTCATACGTCGAGTTCGACGGGAGAGCGATAATATATATATATATATATATATATATATATATATATATATATATATATAAATATATATAAATATATATATATATATATATATATATATATATATATATATATATATATATTATGCGTTGTTTTCTTGTATCCCTCTAGCCTTCACTCTGTACTGTGAGTATCAAATTTTCCAAGTTCCCTGTTCTCATTATGTGCCCTAGAAATTTCATCTGTCTTTAATGTTAAGTATGTGTAATTTTTGTTTCCATTTTCTCTAAAACGTCGTCGTTGCTCACATGCTCGGTCCATGGTATTCCCAGCATCCTTCTGTAGAATCACATTTCTATTGCTTCAAGTCTCTTCTTCACCTGCTGTACTTTTTTATTTTTTTCTCTAATTTTTAATTTGCAGGTTGGGCTTCACTTTTTGCTGACAATCATATATTGCAACTGATATTTAGTCGTTTCTTTTCGCTTTCCTTCACTACTTTCTGTATGATTTTTTGTAGCATCCTTTCTGTAGCTGCTATGAACACTTTATCATCTATATATCTTATATTGTCAAGATTGTGGCCGCCAATAATGAATCCTTGTACGAATTCTAATTCTCTTAGAATGTCCTTACGGAAAAGCTTGAATATGTCCGGTGGAAAGACACATCTTTGTCTTACAACCCTTTCTATTTTTGTATATTTACACTACACAAAAAAGTAAAAAAAAGAAGAAAAAAAAGAGTAACCATACATCTCAATGTGTATTTATGTAAATCTGTATGTATCTATTTATCTACTTTCGATCTATCTGTCTGGCTAACTAGGTCTATTCATATATCTCATTTTGCTACAGTTTGTCGGGTTTTGTATTAGGGTGAAGACGTTTTTTTCTTACTTTGATAATTACTGTTACAAATACTATACACTTTCGATATAAATTCCGTCTATATTTAACACTTTTAAAACGAAAATAATAACACTAATGATAAAGATAAATAATCGAGAGATGATGCTAAAACGACGAAGACAGCTTCTTGTGCGTAAAAAAATAATTTTCTACTGTTTTAAGCTCCATAATCAAACTCATATATTTACAAATAGTGTATAGCAATTTGTAGAGCTTGAGGGATATTTTGAAAGTGTTCATTGCCCTTAATAACCGCCCCCACACACATATATATATATATATATATATATATATATACACACACAGTAGCTAATGCAAGACTTTTCTAATGAATTGAGTTCTCTCGTTCACTTGTGTGTTTGTTTAAAATAAATACGCTAAAACTCACTTTACTCACTACCGTACGCCAATAGCTTTGGGGTAGATTCTCCGACTGATGACAAGCCAGCCGGTTTTCTATCCCAGTATGAAGCAATCGGATGTCTAGCCACACTGATGAGTGATGATACAGTGAAATAGTCTGTCTGTGGATGACTATATATATATATATATATATATATATATATATATATATATATATATATAATGTACGTAGGTATTTTTATTCGTATTGACATTTTTAGGGAAATTAAAATTGCTACAAAATTTGATCTAAAGTGTAACAAATGTGCCTGTCTAAGTAAGGCAAGACTAAATGATCAAAGATTCCACACACGCAGAGAAGTCATTTACTGCACCTTATGCAGCATTTCTGTAGCAACTACTGCAAAAGACGCCCAACGTTACAACATCTTTACAAGAGAGTGTAAGATCCTAGCAGAACTAAAGTGTCACATCCGCGCTGCCCATATTTAAGGATGGATTAAGCAATGACATTTGATCCACATACATACACACAATAATATATATATATATATATACACAATAATTATATATATATATATTATTGTGTATATATATATATATATATATATATATATATATATATATATATATATATATATATATATATATAAGTGGAAATTGAGGTAAACATCCAGCGGAGACAGTCTATTTCATGCTTAAATGAAATCGACAGGCCTGACAGCGACTGATAAAAGAAAGGAGATAAAAAAGGAAGGAAAACGACTCTGAAACGAGAAGCCAAAAATGGGAAGGAAAATATCTCCTCCGTGAGCATTTAAAGTAATCAGGAGAAAAATGCAGGTGAAATGACGTGACGGTAGTATGAATGTGCCAAGGACATTTGAAGAAAGAATCTTAATTTCTAATATTGGCTTCCCGGAAGAATTCCATAAGAATCAGTTATAGACAGGGAACGGAAAAAAATAAATAAATAACAATTTAAAAAAAAAGCGAAAATCGATGATGTGTAGAGATGACACTGCTAAACATGTAATAATCGAATGCAATAAAGTTGGCCATAAAAAAGTGACATGACTGAATGGGTAGGTTGATCCACTGGGAACTATTGTCTATTAAAGAAATGGCAGAGTGAAACTGATCAAATTATTGATATCGCGATTTAAGCAGACCAGAACAAAGTAAAATGAAACTCAAAAGCTGAAAAAAAAACAACAAAAAAACATGTAGACTTTTCGAAGGAAATGAAAACAACAAGGAATATGAAAGTGAAACTTGTACCCTGGCGTCTTTTGCACACACTCGAAAAAAAAAAAGATAAACAGGAGAACTGGAAAATTTGGAAATTCTCCAAAAGTAATAAAACCGCCTAGACGACAGTATTACACAAATCAGTTAGAATACAGCTGCAGAACTGGGGAGGCTTGCTGTCATGTGATCGCCATTAAAAACAACCAAATATTACTGGTATGAAAAGTCAATTTGTAAATAATAATAATAATAATAATAATAATAATAATAATAATAATAATAGGATGATTCTAGAACATTTAATTCCGGTCAGATATTAGAGCTCTGTTCAAAATCACATTTTTCTTTCTAGTTTGAGTAAAAACAAACCGACGAACAGTCTATTCTCCAACGAATAACACTGCCATAATGAAACATTATTCTATTCTTTTAAATCTTCCCTCTTTTTCTTTGCCAAGTCATTTACCGGAAGCACTCAGTCAGACCCGTAAATCTCATTCATTTAATCTCGTGAGACTTTTTTGTCTCATGATTTTTCTTCTTTTTTAAAAGTTGAGCTGTTTCTTAGTTATCCCCGACCCTAATCATTGTTTTCATATTTTCTTTGATAAATATGAATTTCAATAAATTTATTTCTTTGTATCTAAGTTTTGTATTCAAAATATCTCTTTCATGTGTTTTCCGAACGTTTTGGCTCGGTGGTCTTGACATGCGCAGTATGCACATCCAAAAATAGAAACTATCAACCAAATACTGTCCGATCTATCCAATTAACGGAAGCCCATAAGGGATAAAATTCAACTATGTTTAGTGATGGTTCTGAATTATCCGGTCCATCAATGTTCGAAGTGGACATAAAACCCGAACCAATTCCCGCCAATCTCCAGTTTCGGGAGCTCCCCAAGTAAAACGGTGAGCCCAACGTGAATAACTCTTTATTTGGTCTTTTCCGTTGACGCATTCGCACACATAATTTGTGTTGGCGCCGGGCACAGAGAGCTGGGCTGTATTTACCGCTAATCGACCGTAACTTCGATTTAGATTTATATCCATCTATTCTGGCTGTGAATGCTCCTCTCCGGACTGAATGCTCAGAATCTGGGAACTCTTTTTCTCCCATAATGCATGCCTCTAACGTTGTATCCCTTCGGCCACCTTTAGCCGCAGAGTTGCCACTGCCGCTTAACTTCAGCAGAGCCAGTTGTCCATCATTTGGCTGGACGACGACTTCATCGATTTTTTCTGTCTGACCTTGACCGATTCGGACTTGCGTCCGCACTGGGAATGTACCTGTATTATCACTTGATGTTGTCATCAGCGATTGGATACATGTTGCCGTTGTCAGTACCCATTCTGAAGTAATCAAATGACCATTGCACACCACTTGGCCAAATGAATCGATAATGGTGGCATGGAATCGGTAAAGCTCTTGCTTGTCCTTCCTGAAAAGCAGAAAAAATATCAATGAAAATTAAAATCTTAAATTTTAATAAATTAACGATACAAATAAAAACTGGTAAAATAGAAAGAAATAACAAAACCCCGATTTGGGGATGCTGCGGAACTTGAGGGTTAAGGTGGTCCAGTTGGATCAGTTAGAAATCACTAGAAACAAGACTGGAGAAATTATTTATTCAAGAAAGGATGGAGACTCTTAAAAAAAAACGGCAGTGTCGGAGACAAAAATGATAACAACAGGCTTTGGAACTTTGAAATTGAATAGGATCACACAATTCTGATCAAATTGTCATCTTAATAATAATAATAATGCTTTCTTAATGTGGCACATGAGGATATCAACAATTCTAGTTGTAGTTGGAGCCCTCGGATTGTTTGGAAAAGATTCCAATAGAATCATTGAAGGGATTCCTGGTAGCCTATGACTTAAAAAAATACAAAAAATTGTTCTCACAAGTACAGCCCACGTCTTACGAAGGGCTTTATTTATGTAAAATATGTGTGATTTTTTTCAAAACTGCTCGGTGAAAAATCTCATGATGTCTTTTCTGACCTTAGGTCTCTGGCCGGAACCCGGAAAGAAATGAGTATACACCAGAAAGCAAAGGAAATAATAATAATAATAATAATAATAATAATAATAATAATAATAATAATAATAATAATAATAATAATAATAATAATAATAATAATAAAAGTCCTGATGATACACTGGGAATGGTTTTCATGGCTTCTGACCTTAGCGTTGTTAACATCTACGTGTTTTGTTTTGGTTAAATAAGATGGGCTACAATAAATATCACTTTCAGTACCACGGATTTGCTCGTCATTTGCCTGACCCTAACCAGTTGGTCATGTCTCTTAGGGACTGACACAAGGTGTATCTCTGTTCATGAGCGGGAGTAGTGGGTTGAGTATCATGGTCAAGAATAAGTAAGCCAAGGCAACCCAAGTGTCACATCTAGATACTTTGCAATAGCCTCGATCGCTGACTGGTTTCTAACCGAATCCATTCGCCAGATTATGCGCTGCTTTCTATGAAAACCCCCGGAAATATCGCTCACACAGATTGCTGTGATGAATGTGCTTGATATACACTTCTTAGAGTGAGATTCGTATATTTGTGCCCCAGCGTCACTTTATTTAATCAATCAATAATAATAAAAATAGCAGCAACATTTAAACACAATGAAGAGAAGAATGAACAATAGGAAACATAAAAATTAAATAAAAAATGTATGGGCATTTAAAAAAAATAAATCGATGAAATGGCAGATACACAGATATAGACATGGCTACGTTGAGGGCACAGAAACAGATGAGCCCTTAACAGCGGCTAAAACAATGATATGAGAACCAACAATATAAATACCAAGATAAATAAAAGCAAAAGCGTAGCAAAAGTCACAAATGAAGACTTTGCGGCATGGGGCTAGCAGGGACTCCTTCAATCAGAACCTTTACCAATCAAATGCAGTGCCCTAGACATAACTGGAATTATTGATGTCTTCACGTGCCACATGTTTTTTTAGATTTTCACCTGTATTTTGAGAGTTTTGTATTATTTGACCACTGTGTCTGTTATTAATATTATTATTTGACTGTTCTGTCTGTGTCTGTTATTAATATTATTATCTGATTGTTCTGTCTGTTATTAATATTATTATCTGATTGTTCTGTCTGTTATTAATATTATTATTTGATTGTTATGTCTGTGTCTGTTATTAATATTATTATCTGATTGTTCTGTCTGTATCTGTTATTAATATTATTATCTGATTGTTCTGTCTGTGTCTGTTATTAATATTATTATCTGATTGTTATGTCTGTGTCTGTTATTAATATTATCATCTGATTGTTCTGTCTGTGTCAGTTATTAATATTCTTATCTGATTGTTATGTCTGTGTCTGTTATTAATATTATTATCTGATTGTTCTGTCTGTGTCTGTTATTAATATTATTATCTGATTGTTATGTCTGTGTCTGTTACTAATATTATTATCTGATTGTTCTGCCTGTGTCTGTTACTAATATTATTATCTGATTGTTATGTCTGTGCCTGTTATTAATATTATTATCTGATTGTTCTGTCTGTTTCAGTTATTAATATTATTATCTGATTGTTCTGCCTGTGTCTGTTACTAATATTATTACCTGATTGTTCTGCCTGTGTCTGTTATTAATATTATTATCTGATTGTTCTGCCTGTGTCTGTTATTAATATTATTATCTGATTGTTCTGTCTGTTTCAGTTATTAATATTATTATCTGATTGTTCTGCCTGTGTCTGTTACTAATATTATTACCTGATTGTTCTGCCTGTGTCTGTTATTAATATTATTATCTGATTGTTCTGTCTGTGTCTGTTATTAATATTATTATCTGATTGTTATGTCTGTGTCTGTTATTAATATTATTATCTGATTGTTCTGCCTGTGTCTGTTATTAATATTATTATCTGATTGTTCTGCCTGTGTCTGTTATTAATATTATTATCTGATTGTTCTGTCTGTTTCAGTTATTAATATTATTATCTGATTGTTCTGCCTGTGTCTGTTACTAATATTATTACCTGATTGTTCTGCCTGTGTCTGTTATTAATATTATTATCTGATTGTTCTGTCTGTGTCTGTTATTAATATTATTATCTGATTGTTATGTCTGTGTCTGTTATTAATATTATTATCTGATTGTTATGTCTGTGTCTGTTATTAATATTATTATCTGATTGTTCTGTCTGTGTCTGTTATTAATATTATTATCTGATTGTTCTCTCTGTTTCAGTTATTAATATTATTATCTGATTTTTCTGCCTGTGTCTGTTACTAATATTATTATCTGATTGTTCTGCCTGTGTCTGTTACTAATATTATTATCTGATTGTTCTGCCTGTGTATTATTATTATTATTATTATTATTATTATTATTATTATTATTATTATTATTATTATTACAGCTACTAATACTACTACTATTTCTGTTACTATTATTATTTAATTGGGTTTCTGTTGTATACACATTTCCTTCCGGATCCCAACCAGAGACCTAAGTTCAGAAATGGCTTCATGACATTTTTCAATGATCATTTTTGTAAAAAAAAGAAAAAAGAACACACACATTTTATATGGATAAAGATCTTTATAATATGTGAGCTGTACTTGTGAGTACAATTTTTTGTATTTCTTTAAGGCATGGGCTACCAGGAATCCCTTCATCGAGTCAATCTGGCATTTTACAATCAATTATAAATGTCCTCACGTGCCACATTTTTAGGTTATTTTTATTGTTTTTGTCATTCGGAAAACACATAACGGCACTGTTATTTTCCGTGACCATAAGATATAAATTAAGAACCCAAGTGATTCTAATCACATATGCGTGTAATATACATTGAAGCTGGCATATAGCATTGGTAGAGTAGATTTTACAAGTATTCAATTGCATTAATTGTTAAGAATATAGACCAAGATATCTATACTTGGAAATTCCAGTTCGAACTCGACCTTCAAACTTATTGAGGGTCGTTATTGTTTCGCCCACTTAACAAACCTGTTGCTCGTTATCCACAACCTATGTTCTTTCGTGGCTACTTTATTTAAAAAAAAAAAAACGAAACAAAATAAAACAAACAAACAAATGAGAGAGTGTAATCTCAACAAACATTGTTTTTATATTTTGTCAAGTACGCCAATTTGGGGTCCGAAAATGTTAGACGGGCACCAGTGTCCCGGGAGATGCGTTACAGTGAATATGGGTCATTTGAAACCTGACCTAGTCAGATAGCAACAGCTGGTGCCGGAGAAAAATATCCCGACGGACGTGCCCATCAAAGCACACCCAACGAACAATATTAGGATGTATTTACTTAAGTGTAAAAATAAATTATCTTTCTCTATGTGTATATTTGTATACAAACATATATAAGCATGTACAGACAAACATATATATATATATATATATATATATATATATATATATATATATATATATATATATATATATATATGTGTGTGTGTGTGTGTGTGTGTGTGTGTGTGTGAAATAAACTATGCGTTATGTTTGCGTGTGGGTGTGTATATAGAGGTGTTTATAAGATGGCCATATGATTTAGATATCATTTATTCTTAAAGAAAGTCTTCTAGATTTTTATTTGACTAGACCAAAGGAGAAAACCAGAAGCGGGAAATCGTTTCAACTAGCTGTATGCAAAATCCAGCATGGCGTCACAAAATAAAAACTTAGGAAGATGGTAGATGGGGCGGAGACTAAATTGGATGTCAAATTTTAAAGATGATTCCTGATTCTCTGTTTTTGCTTATTTTTGACCTGATCCTCTAATAAAATGATATATTTAGATCTAATAATAATAACTTAATTATATAATAATATAATAATAATAACTATAATAATAATAATAATAATAATAATAATAACAGTAGTAGTAGTAGTAGCCCATGTTTTAAAGAAATACAAAACATTGTACTCACTAATATAGATCGCACATTACGAAGAGTTTTATCTATGTAAAATGTGTATGATCTTATTTTTTTTTCTTTTTACAAAAATGATCAGTAGAAAATGTAACGGCCATTTCTGAACTTAGGTCTCTGGTTGGAACCCGGAAGGAAATGTTTGTACAACAGAAATCAAAGGAAATAATAATAATAATAATTTGTTTTTAATTAGTTTTGTAATGAGACCTATATATTTTTTCTGTATATAAGACTTAAAAGACGTTTTAGAAGCTAATGTTTTGTGAAAAAATCAAAAAAGAAATTTTTTGATCTCGTAACAACCCACAGTGAATGCTGGCGATAATGATACAGTGCTTGATCTATAATAACATCTGAAATTTATATATATAAATATATATATATATATATGTGTGTATGTGTGTGTGTGTGTGTGTGTGTGTGTGTGTGTGTGTGTGTGTGTGTGTGTACGCGCGATACACTCCTTGATTTAGTTCGGACAATTTTAGCCGACAATTTTAATCAAAGTTCATGTAAAATTTAATGTTTAAACGATTTTATAAAATATCGATTATTACAAAATTTGCAAAACAAAATCTGTAAATATCAAATTCACTGTAAATATTTGCAATTCACTGATATGAATTTGAATAGTACGACATTTTCATGCTTCAACCAACTTTGTAATCCCTGAATTCCCAAAGGAAAAAAAATATATCGTTTTGTTAAGTTATGAAAATCCATAAAAATATACTAACAATCTATACACTTTTTATAAGCTTGTGTCTGACACTTCATGGAACTGGTACAAAATTAGTCAAATTAATTTATCAAACATTTAAAATGGTTGTCAAATAATTGACTGAGAACAGCATTTCAAGCTTTAAGCAATGTAAAATTCTCCGCCAATTTGAAGATTACAGTAAATGAAATAAGAAACTGTCAGGAGAGTGACGTACTGTATCTGTTCATATTTTAAAGTATATATATGGTTAAGAAGTTTATCCACAGGTAGATAATAAAAAGAAAGGGTGGTTAAGATTGTTATTTTGTCTTGACAAAATACGTTAAGTTACAAACCTGAGTTGTCGGCTGTTAAATTTCTGCTCTCTTGCCGGTGATGTACACTGAACAGTCTTTGAAGAATCAATATTTTCCTTCCTGTAATTATTTCGACTTGATTCAATAGAATGGTAAGGTGTTGGCAGACATCGGAATTCAGCATGGCTTAGCGACAACATCTGAAAAAAAAATAATAGAAAAAAATTATGAATTTGTATTTAAGATTCTTTGACTGAGATTATTTCTGTTGTTGTTAATAATAATTTTTTCCTGTTTACCAAGGCTTGTTCCCAAACAGAAAAGGAAACTAGTCCTCGCGACACTGCTGCCCACTTCTCTTTGATTTAAATTGTGTTTGCATTTTTGCATGCGCGCATGTATATTTTAATTCAATGATAGTTTTAAAAATATTTCTACGAAAAAAAACTTTATTACTGAATAATTTCCGAAAAGTTCAATAAAATCTTATAATTATTTGATTTGTTTAGAGTTTAAAAAATTGACGTTTTTTTTCTCTTTTCTCGCCAACATTATGATTTTATTACAGCCCAGGGTAAGGGTTGTCTAGGCTCTGCGGGAGAGGAATGTATTATTCAAATATTTTATTTCACACTCAATCAAATTGTATGTGTATGTGCGTGTGTATGTGTGCTTGTATATACAATAAATGACACAAGCACATGCAAATTATTCTAGCACATACATTACATACAAGCACGCAAAGTGATAAAGCAGGGAAGATCGCGTTCTCTAGCATTGATTGGTAAGCAATCTTGAAGGATAATTCTTGATTCGATTATCTTTCGCTTGATCGAATTGGAGTCCTCATCATAAAAAAAAACTAACTCTGAAATTATGCAGTCATAAAAGTTATTGGAGTCAACTGACTTTGGGCGAATGTTGAACCAAAGTACAAAGTAGGTGTGAGAGAACATGCCCAAAAGCACATACAGGAGGAACAATTCACTTGTTGAATCTGGCGGCGAAAGAGTAAAAAAAATGGCGGAAATAAAATTGAAAAAGAAAAGAAAAAAAGAAGTTTTATATATGAAAGAGAAGAAAAGAACAAGGAAAGAGAAGGAAGGAAAAAAAGAGTTAGAGATAGAAAGGAAGTAAATAAAAATAAAGTAAAAAGATTGAGTTTGGTCAATTTGTTACGCAAAGCAAAAGCACTACTTAAGGTCAAGGTCGTATTACATATCGGAAAATGTATGTTTGTTTATTTGCTTTACAAATTGGAGATAGCAAAATCAAATAAGAACAAAAATTGAAATATCTAGGAAGTGTTTTAAAAATGAACCGAAAATATGACACTGAAGTACGAAGTTACATTTGGGATAGCCTAAAATGACTCCTAAAAGCTAGCATTAAGAAAAGTATTAAGAAAAAGAAGAAAAAAAAACTTGTTAGAAACAAAGAAATGAATACAGTAATATCAGTCGTCCTATATGGCAGTGTATGCTAGACAATCTCCTCAGAGATGAAGAATATGCTTGAAACAGAAGAAATGTATTTCTATAGAAATATGCTGAGAATACCAAGGAACGAACACGTGAGCAACGATGAAATTTTAGAGAAAATGGAAACAAAAAGCAAACAGGAAGAGATAGTTGAAATTTCTTGGGCACATAATGCGGAAAGAGGGCTTGGAAAATCTGATACTCACAGGATAGACTGAAGGCAGAACAGGCAGAGGAAAACAACGCATAACTTACGTACATAGCTTAAGTAAATGGATGGCGGAACAAGGTTTAGGAGAGATAACAAAAAGACAAAATTTATTAAGAGCTAGAAAAGAGAGAAAATTATCACCAACATCAAGAAGGGTCAAGGCACATAGCAGACTCATTTTTGTTTTAATCTGTTCCACCCCATCCAAGGTAGAAAATCCGCTAAGACACAAGGGGTTACTGGATGTGGAAGAATTAGGAACAAGCATTTATAATAAGCGGCAGAGAAAAATGTAATAAGGAGGACATCAGATAGCGATTGACATTGCATTTAAATTTTTGCAGATTAAAGTTGACTGGAAATCACGGAGCCGGAATTAAATATATGCTAATTGTATGAGCATTTTTTAAAATATACATATTTTACTATGATCCATAGAAATATGTAAGGCTTAAAGCTACATTACGTTAAAACACGGGTTTCAGTACGATCACCAAAGTTAAGCAACGCCGAGCCTAGTCAGTACCTAGATGGGTAACTGCTTGGGAATACCAGGTGTTGTAAGCTTGGATGTGCAGGTGGGTTGTTGAATAATGACTCGGAATTGTTAACCAGAGAGCTAAGTTCCAATTCTCATTGGGTTCATTATATTCACTCATGCGCGAATAAATTTTTTGAAAGTTATGAATCCACTTTTCCTCCCAGCTATGGCTTATTTAGTAAGATTTGTATCATTAAACTTTTATTATCTAAAAAAATTCTTACAATCCTAAAATTGTTATATGGCTTTAAATAACCTGCAATTGGTTGATAAACCGTAGAAAACGAATCAATCAACAGAAATATATACGTATATAATCCATGAAGCCTCCTGCTCTCTGTGTTCATTTTTTAGGTTTATCGATATATTCTTTCAAGAAAATGACGTTCGGTCGCTTTTCAACTCGACGATGATTTGGCAGACATCGATATATATATATATATATATATATATATATATATATATATATATATATATATATATATATATATATACGTAAAAAGGTTAAGGGCACCCCGAGGTTGTGTAATGGTTAGCAAGATTGTCTCGCTAGAACAAATACGACTGAACAGTGAGTTGGATCCTCACTGGGTGACCCATACTTTCGGCCTTGTTACGCTTGGAAAATCGCTATACGTAAAAAGGCTTTAATTATAAACGCACATTCGTAAGATTTTGCACTTGACATGGCAGATTGACGACAAGAGAGCAAGGGGAAAACAACGCATAACCCACCTTGCGAGCTTCAGTAAATTGATGGCGGAATAAGATTTAGAAGAGATAATAAAAAGACAAAATTTACTAAGACCTATAAAGGACAGGAAGTTATGGAAATCAATGTTTTCCAACGCCCTAAAGGGACACGGCACCTAGAAAGAGGAGAAGAATATGCTTTGATAGGGTGTGGTAGTACAGAAAAGCCCTACCGCTACTTTTTTTAATTTTTATAAAAGAACATTAAAAGAAGAAAAACGTACCTTTAATCCGGTCAGATTGAGTGGTTCTTTGCAGCGGATGAGATCGGGGTCACCAAGTCGCAATTGGTTCCCTCCGGCGTATTCTCTAGCCCAGCGGAGTTTACAGTCACACATCAGCGGATTATTTGAGAGTATGACTGAAGCCCCGGGAACGAGAACTCGCATTACTTTCTTCTCAAGGCTTTTTAAATTGTTACCAGCCAGCGAGAGATAAACAATGAAGATATCTTTGCGTTGCGTCTCTTTTAAGGAACTTATCTGATTGTTCGCCAGATCGACGTAGTGTAGACGGCGCATAGGAGCAAGGACATCAAAGTTAAAGAATCGCAGATCGTTTCCGCGTAGTTCAAAGCGAATCAACTTCGGGGTGTCCTGGAAAGTGGATAAACCAATCCGTGTTATGCGGTTATCAGCTAGATTGACTTTCTCCAGATTGGCCAGTCCAGCAAAAATGCCCTTGACTAAGGTGAGCAGACGGTTGTGACTTAAATCCAGGTGAGTGAGTACCTTCTGGGATCGAAACTGACCGATAGCAAGAGAAGTCAATTCGTTATTATTCATCAACAGTGTGTGAAGATAAGGGAGGGTGTTAAAAGACTTTTTGTGCGCAATGGTGATTCTGAAAAAAATAAAAAAATAAAAAATATAACAGCAATTCAGTTAATACGAGAAGCTGTTAAAAAGTTCTCGTCTCGATCTATTTCATTATCTACATTATTCGGACTATTGTTCACATCTTTGTCGCCATATTTATTACAACGTTTCGGCCGTTGTATGCTCCGGCCTTCTTCAGGTGGTTGGACACATGGAACAGTGGATAAAGTCGTTGGTTAGATCCAGTGACAAGACCCAAAGAGTGTGAGTTCAATACCCGGTTAAGGCAGTGGAGAACTTTCAGAGGGAAAAATTAACAGGAGATAACTGAAAACTGACATCCATTAAATATGACACGTGGAACTACAACAGCCTATCCCCAGTGAGCGAAATAAAGAGTTCAGTTCGACATTCCAACCACCTGAAGAAGGCCGGAACGTACAACAACCGAAACGTTGTAATAAATATGGCGACAAAGATGAGGACAATAGTCCGAATAATGTAAATAATGTACATAATACCTCATCTTAGAAATATAGATCGATCTACTTCCTAAAACATGAACAACAGATTATTTTTTTAATCCCTCCTAACTCATTAAACGTTACTTTAATAAATTTCCTACTTATATTTATAATAATTTTAAGAGCAAAATAAAAAAAAAAGATTTTACTTGGATGCCATTGAATATCTAAAGTCGGTTGCAACTGATACCAATTTGTTGGCTAAATAAACTAAAATATAATTATCTAAAAATACAAACGTGTTACTATGTTTTGGTAGTTTTTGTCCTCCGTATTTAATTAAATTTGAGAGAGTTTTTTTTTATGGAGTTCGGAGGCGTTTGACCTTTAAACTTGTTGACACGTGTAACATACCTTGCTGCATTCAAATGTATTTTTCACGATATTTTAAGTGCAAAGTACTTAATATTTTCCCGAAATATTGTTAATTAACCCTTAATTTTAATGCTGATGAAATAGAATGCTTTGCTCGGAACTTCTCTTCCAACACCACTAGTCAAATTAATAATAATGGTGAGATCCACGTCCGGAAGAATGATACTTCGGATACAGAGTGTATTCAACAATATTATACCTCAAATTGAGAAAATAATAAACTAATGAAAATAAATTAATTCATTTAAGATATTAAAACTGCTATAACAGTGACATTTAGTGTAGATAATATTAGTTGAAATTAAAATAGCTTTAATTAAATACCGTAAAATATGACGGCTTAGTAAAGTAATTTTGCTATTAAGAGTAGGTACTGAAAAGTTCTTAGCCTAATCAAGAAGCGCCCCACATCACTACAAAAAATTATTCTGTGTCTGATTCTGGTAAGTAATTCGGGCCGAGAAATTTACAGCACGCCCTCAAAAATTGTACTTACAAAATATTAAAAATCATGATACTCTGCATTTTCTTCTTTATGTACCGGATATTAAACAATGTAAAATTAACTAATATCAGCGATTGATTCTCTATGCTAGTGGTCCCCAAACGGTGCGGCATGCTCTCATAGGGGTGGCGGAAGAGGATAGCTGGTGAGGCGGAATGACTGACAGACAAACAATGACTTAGAAACAGTTTTAAAAAATTCATATGCCAAAAATAAATAGAATTTCAAAATTTAAAATATTATTATGGATTAGTCATGAGTCCCAGGATAAATAAACATGTTTAATTACTGACCGATTTTATCCCTGTGATATCTTTGCATTATATCAAATATTAAGCATATAGCAACTAAGGTTCGCAAATTGGAGGAGAGAGTTATCAATGATAATGTTTTGACTTCAAATCCACTGTTACCTCCATTTAATTCTGTGTGTGTGGTGTGGTGTGGTGTGTGTGTGTGAATGTGTGTGTTATATTTAAATGTACTTTTTTATCACATAAAATTTTGTGAGGCGCAAGCAAATTTTAATTCCGAAAATGCGACCCAGAGAGAAAAATTTTGGGAACCACTGCGCCATGCTGTTAACTTTCTATAAATGAAGAAAATGATTATAAATAAAACTAATTTTTGAATATACACATATATTTAATTGTATCTTACTGTAAAAGTTTATTTATTAAGGGAGCCAATCGCAACTAAAGAATTCATTTAACGCAATATTTATTGTACCAACAGGTAATATTTCTACTATGTCACTAGAAGAGTTCATTACACTGAGATAGGTATCCTACCGTGTCATTTTCGTGTATTATTACGGAACAAATTGATAGGCACGAAACAAAAAAAGAAAAACTGAACAAAAAAGCATAAATAATGTGTGCATAAATTGATAAAGGGTGTTTCATTAAGACGGATTATATATAAGGGTGTTTCATTAAGACGGATCAAAGTCAGCAGTAAATAAATCAGTGTTATTGGTGAAAATTTATTTATTTCTCTATTAGATCATGTTATTTAAGTCATGGCAATTATGTGTGAAAAATATACCGCCCAAATGTTCGTAAAATCTGAAAGAAAAAGAAAAAAATCATTAGACGCTTAAACCTCACATTTAAAATCGGTCCAAGTTATTGGAACACCCTTTATTTAAAAATATGTATTTTAACTGTTTTCTTCCTTTAAAGAAGAGCATGACTCTCCAGATCTTATGGCCATATCACGTTGAAAGACTAGTTCTCGTACGATCACCAAAGTTAAGCAACGTTGAACCTGCTCAGTACCTATATGGGGGTGAATTACTATGACTTACTGGGAAAGACAGTGGAGTATTTCCCGTTTCCATCTTTTGGAGTCGGAGTTGTTCTTGACTAGCTGTCATCTAAGACTAGGGTGCCAAGTCTATTCTATTATTTAACCCATAGCTGGAGGAGAAATGAATTCATGTTGATAATCGTTATATTAATTTAAATAGAATTACTGAAATTTAATAACTGATATTAACATTTTAAGTACTTTTAAAACATAAAACCGTCTCAGGTTACGAATAATTTGATGGCATATCAAAAATACTTTTACACACTTTGGGGATGGGTTCAAAAGTCCACATAAACATATGTCCGCAAATCATTCGGTTTTTGTTATTAAGTTTAAAAGTTTACGGTAGACGCTGTTAAATGTACAATTCAAGATACAATCCAAAAATACTTTTACAAACTTTGCGGGCAGGTTCCTGACATCAAAACAAGGTAAAATGTCCACTAAAACATATATCGTTGTACCGCAACACAGCAACCCATAACAAATGTTCAAAATGTCCCCCGCTTGATTCTATAGACGCATGTACCCGTCGGATCTCTGATTGGCGGAAATTTTCAAACACTCCCACACGCTGTCGAAAGATTGCACATCCCGCCCATGACACGTTGATGAAGCGTCTTTGCACTATTAATGTCCGCTGCATAAACAAATTGTTTTAGGCAGCCCCACAGATAAAAATCCAAAGGACAAAGGTCGGGGGAACGTCCAGGCCATGGAATCATCCCCTACTATCCATCTTTCATGGTAGACGTCATCGGGAACAATGTGACTAAAATGCGCTGAAGCCCCATCATGCATGAACCACATACGTCTTCGCATTAGCAGGCTTACATCCTTTAGCAGATCTGAAAGTGTGAAAAAGTTCCTGTAGACAATTCCTGTAATACGTGCTGGGAGAACATATGGACCTACCAGACAGTCACCTACATTTCCAGCTCACACGTAATTGCATCACCCATAAAAAAAGACTTAAGAGAGACAAACAACTGATCGGTAGTTTGTGCAATAAACCATTGGTAAAAGTTATCCCGTGGCGAGTGAGCAGAAGGCGAAAGACCCTGCACACGTTGCAAATGATTCAGATCTATACTTTGTGGTGCCACGGTGCGATGATAACGCAGTCTGACACAGTTGTGCAGCCTCGTGTCTATTATCCGCGCGGCCGTATGTAAACATCATATCTGCCTGCTCACGATATCCTACCATTGTTAAACGCAACACTTTTCAGTTAACTGACTACCACGCACGTTAAACGTCGAAGACAGACTAGCCACAAATGTACACGAATGATAAATGTAACTTAGTCTACAACACAGCGCCATCTACCGTAAACATTCTTTAAACTGAAAAATTAAAAAACGAAGGATTTGCGGAGATATGTTTATATAGACTTTTATCCTTCTTTTGATGTGAGGAACCCGTCCCCAAAGTTTGTAAAATTATTTTTGATACACCCTGTATATATATATAAAAAAAATCCATCAATACCTTATATATATATATATATATATATATATATATATATATATATATATATATATAAGGAATTGATGGATTTTATTTGGATGAGTGGGGTAAAAAAAATACAGACGTGGGACGTAGTTTTGAACCCTGCCAGAGAGAACATTCGCTTTATTAAGACTCTTGAAAGCACAGGCTGGTAGATAGGATTCACACACACACACACACACACACACACACACACACACACACACACACACACACACACACACACACTAAAAACAGGTCATCTACTCAAACACGTGTTATCCACTAAAATATAACATACACACACGCACGCACGCACGCACGCACGCACACACACACATATATATTATGCAAAAGTAAAATATAATATAAAACAAATATATTCAGGAGAAAATGCAATATATATTCTTCTAAAACTGTACACGTTCAACTAATATATGCATAATAATTTCTAATCTTGGCTTAGATATTGCATAAGACCGCTAGTATGTAGCAAACAGTGAAACTTGAACTCACTACTCAGTTATAATTGATCTAGCGAGACACACTTGCTAATCATTACAGGAAGTCGAAGTGCCCTATATATATAAGCTTAATAAAACTGTCTTCTACGGAAGCGACTGTATAGGCGTATCAAGTGATTCTCATGCAAGTCGGACATCTCGGCCACAATAAGGTATATTAACCAGTCTTTGATATTGTAAAGCTGCTGGTTATTCTCTGTATTGACGACGTACAAGACCTTGTATTCCGGGATATTCAAATGATGAGAGTTAGGAGTGGTAACATGGTCATGCAATCCTTCTAGGTCTTGTCTGGCACGAATTGCTCTCTGACCACCAGAAAGGATATGCACCTGATGTCGTTGGGCCCCATACGTCATGAGCTGCTCGGCAATGTTCTTTTTCGACCTGTTGGCACTGTGGTTGCTGATGTTCTGCATCTCCTAGACGAACACGGCAGTCTTTATGAAATCTTCTCGCTTAGAATCCTTTTCTTTGTCAGACATGACACATTCCCGCCATAAGCCTCCTGCTCGTTCCTGCTCTTGAACATGAAGAACCTGACCATTTTCAAAAAACTGGCCACCTCGAAGCAACCAGCGGCTCTTGCTCCGCGTCTAATAATTTTTAAAAAAAATTATTCACTCAGTTTGGAAGGTGTGATGTTAATGCTGTCAATACGCCCTAATGAAGAATGAGCATGTTCAAATGTATACAGTTGTTATAGCAATACGAAGCATTATCTAACACCATTCGAAGCAATAGTACCTCTAATTACCGTAATAACGGAATATTTAATTAAGTAAAGAGCCTAGATTTTTGATAATCGTTTTTTTATTTGTTTCGTATTAGCTTTCTTTGGTTATTTTTTTACTTTTAATGATTTGAAAAGTTGAATTCTTTCTTCATCACTTCTCAACAATAAGTTGTAGTGAAACGATGCGAATTCGAATTGCCTGTTGATTTGCTCTCTTCTTAATTCGAGTTCTTTTATTGCTTTCTCTCTTTAATAATATATTTTTCTCATATTGTAACACTCAGTTACTCCTTTCAACTTAATGGCTTTATTACCTTGGTTGTGATTAAATGAGTAAAACAAATAAATATAAAAAAACCCTTTAGAATGCAAAATAACCCACAGCAACAAAAAATATTTATCTAATAGTGAATTTTCTATAGAAATCCATTGTGACTATTTTACTATAGAAATACAACGCGAACGTGGGGGTCATTAATGTTCAGGAATTAACCCTAGAACACTAACCATCAATTAAAGTTACACCACTACTAACCATGGGTATATCATACCCGATTTTGAAAATATCAAAAAAGATATTAAATATAAATCTTTATTTGAAATATTTTACATGCAGGCATTTCAAACTTTGTACTTTGAGTTAACATTAGGAACTGAAAAACATTTAGGTAAGAAAATCAGGTAGTGAAAATTGTAATTAAAAATAGGAAAATTTGCGCTGGGTATTATATACCCATAGTTAGTGTTCTAGGGTTAAGATTACACGTATTGTTTAATCGGTTAGAGACTAATTAGACAACGAATTAGTCTAACACATATTTTTAGGCATTTATTGTAGATGTCAAAAATGTCGCTTGCTACAGTGTTGCTTTTACGTAAAAATGGTGGTTTATTCCTGTAACCTTGGAGTTCAAAGTCGGGAAAAAAAAGCTTCTTAGGTTACCGTAGTTTAGAATTGCGGACAGTATGGACAAACAGAGACATGAATCAGCTACTTGAATATATATATGACATACATGAATTGAAACCCCATCTGTAATAACTAAAAAAATTTCTAGTGTCATGTTAATTTCCCCTATAATCAAATGCACTGTTCCACTAAAATGTGAATCACAATAGTAAAAGATTTGTGATGGGTATTATATATCCATGTTTAGTGTTCTAGGGTTAATATAAGCGTTACTGGGAGAATAGGGCTATTATAGCTGTAATATTTAAAGGACGATATTTATTAATTTTTGTCTTAGTTTTGCAGGAATTACAATAATAGAAAACCAAGTGAGAGACAACTTTACCCAATGAGATTGAGTTTCACACTCCATTGCACCATTGCCGTCAAATAAATAGATAACTAGATGAATTTAGAATGACAACACAATGGAATAAACGGGTTATAAAACAGTAAATGGTGTTCGCGAAGGCGGAAGGTGAAAGGTTAAGACTACAGCGAAAGTGCCGATTTTGTATCGTTAATTTGATGTCACTTCCCACAAGTAGCTGAGTCCTTTGGCTGTCAGGAGCAGACGAATCGTCACAATGAAGTTTGACACATACGTCACCGCGTGAGATTTGCCGGAAGAGAGATTATATACGATATCAAATCGGCTTTCATACGCAAAGACAACACACACATATACAGACGTGAACGGACAGTTGTAATCTTATGTACAGACATTTTTTTTAACTACTGTTGTTTTATTTTCTTGTCATTCTGAAGCGTTCATGTTTATTCAGTGTTTTCTTTACACTGTTTTTTTTACGCTCACATGTTCACAAGAACTAATGCGCGCAAAGAAGCGGGCATTTTGTTACCGTTCCTCTCACGATTTCGTCGCCAATTTCAGCATTATGCATAGGCGAAAGGTTAGAACGTTACTGGTTCAACCATGAGACTCAAGCTCAAATCCAGCCATGGCCAATTTACCAGGGAAGTGACTTTTTTTTTGACAATCCAAGTGTGAGTGAAATTGGTTTGACGAAACTGTTCGGAAGTCACTCGTGTTGTGCTACAAATCACTACCAGAATAGGTTTGCTTACTTAGTGATCATCAAACTAATTGCCCTTATTATGGGTAAAATTTACAGAATGCGTAGGCTGACCCACAAACCTATCGTACTGGTCAGAACTCTGACGACCTGAACTGAAGAGGAAGCAATGATTTGAACCCCATGGGCGTCGAATCCTGTCAATGATGGATTGCCTTTGTTTAAGTTTTAATATAAATGCGAAAAAAAAAGATGGTCAATACGGTTACAAAATGAGAAGAGTGAAAATGACTGTCCACCCCCTCAGATTGTTTAGTGTGACTGAATCACCTTGTGAGTTCGACAACTATAAAATACCCATGGAAATTTCCCTGTTGTCCCGTTAAATATTTGAGCTTAACTACTTTAAATAATACAAAAATAATCATAAATTTGAATGAACGTCAGTATTTAAAGAAGTAAGAGAGTACAAATGAAAATATTAAAAATTGACAAGGTTTTCCGTTTCACTGAAGCAGACGTTAAATTCCTTCCTTCCTTTCTTTCTTTCTTTCTTTCTTATCCGCGCCTTTGATATATATTTTCTATATGCCAAGAATGGTCCTTTATCTATCTGAAGTAATGGCAAGGCGTAACGTGCGACCTAGCTAAGGAAGAAGCAGAATGATATATATATATATATATATATATATATATATATATATATATATATATATATATATATATATATATATTGGATGGTACGCTAGTGTTTACCTTAATTTTTACTTAGAATTTTCATATTGAATTTATATGATTAATATTCATCACCGAAGTGGACTGACAAGAAAATAGATTATGTCGATAGAAAATACTGGGTAAAAACATTTTATGTCGATAGAAAATACTGGGTAAAATACTTTCGTCATTAAACATTGATATATCGGCATATTTACTTACGAAGGAAATACTGAAAAGTACTCAGCCTGATCAGGAGGCACGGTGGATTGAGGAATCGGAGAGCCGAGTTCGAATTTTTTTTTTACGTTCTAATACCCTCTTCCCCCAGATATGGGTAAATAGCAGGACAGACCGGGTTCTTGCATCGCAACCGGTCCACCGCAGAAAGAAATGGCAACCTACTGCGGCTTGTCAGTCATGTATCGAAAGATACATGATCGCCTAAGCGTGTATCACACATGGCACATAACTGACTGACTCGGCCTGATTCGCTTACACAAGTCTGCGCAAACGATAAAACATGAGATGTTTGTTGTGGGTGTTCCTTCTTGGTCGGGCTGAAATCTTCAGTATTCGCTTGTATTTATATATTTACTTTAGTCCGACATGAAGCCAAATGTGTGAGCGAATAAGGTAGAAATCTGTGTTTGACCAATCTTTCAACTGTAAAGGGCTTTTGCTTGCATACCTGCATAATCAGATGAAATCATGATCCTTTATTTAAGTTCAAACACCGGCAATTGTAACCGAACAGCAGGAAATACCTGGACCATGAGGTAAGCCATATATAAAAGTATTTGAACAAAATCATGAACTTGGGGACAAGTTCTCCGCAAATCTGATCCACATTATATATATAAGAACTAATGATTTTTTTATTTTTAATCTGACGTATTTTTAGTACTTCAAACATTTTAGTCGATCCCCATATTTGAGTAGAACGTCCTGGTGTGTATATAAGAAAGATAGATATGGAGGATTTCATTCATTCATTCATTTTATTTGTACGGCTTATCAACCCTTTGTCAGTTATTTATTGCCGAAACAAATATTAAAAAATTTGAATAACTCTATCCTGCGGGTGAAAATTGTATTAACAGTCTTTTGAAATTAACAATGATCTTTCAAGATTTTCAAGTCCTACTATTTAACCCATAGTTGGGGACAGATGGATTCGACCTTTCCCAAAGGTATTTGTGCCTAAGTGAATGTAACAAATCAAACTAGATTTCAAACTCGGCTCTCCTATTTGTCTTTCCGTGTATGTGTGTGTTCTCAGGTTTTACATAATGCGACGAAAGTCTACCTCTTTTTGTTATGCATATACCTTACTCTTAATGAATACATTCGTATTTGTATAAAATAAGAGTTTACTCTTAAAAGATGGCGTCAAATGTCCAAACATTTAAAGCACAAGGTGTAGACCCCTTTCGCCAAACATTCCTGAACGGTTGGGGACAAGAATTGCCAACAATTTGCTTTCTTTATGTCAACAGAAGAATAGCATTTGATTTTAGGGCGAGGCGGGAAAAACTGAAATTACTCCGTGGGTGGAGAAGACTTCTTACGCCACTCATACAATATTGTTTTAAACAAATTAAAACATCTTTTCAAGCACCATTTCAAAACTGTTTGCTTACTTCCTGATTATCCTTGAAGCTATTTAGCTAACTGCATTTACTAAAACTGCTCTTGTCTGGCACAAGGTCACAAACATGGGACACTAAGTGAGGGACGATTTCATAGCATTGTATGCTTGCGAGGCAAGTACTCTAACTAAAGCTCAAAGATTGTTTATATTATGGTTATTTACTAAGTTTAATTTTTTCTGTCACAATGATATGTGTTTAATACTAAACTTCACGGAATGTAGGGCTTAAGAGCCACTCAAAATAGAGGGTTATTGTTAAAATGCTTATACGGAATTAAGTGTGAGTTATGAAGGAGAGTAGGTGACAAGAAGTAAAGATTATGAAGATAAGGAGGATATATAACGATTGACCCTCGACTTGAAAAGGTAAAGATTTTAGTAAAACATCTGCAAAATAGCAATTCTTTTCTCTTTTTTTGTGAGGGAGGGGAAGTTGTCCGAGTGGAACTTTCTCGTTACATTTGAAATACGGAGGAAATGAGGGTGTTTCGACACCGTGGAAGTGGCGTGGCATGTCCTGTGGCCTATTGTCGGTATAACGTATATATACGCGTATATACGAGCCAAGGACAAAATCTGCTCACTCCCAGAGACCACTCACAAAGTGTCGTTAGTATTCACCAATACCCCATCTTTAGTGCAATGCGGTGCGGCTGCAGGGTTGAAATCCACGGGACTAGTCTTCTCCCATTACATACCGCGAACTGCACGAGAGCAAAAGTACTTGAAAGGGAAAAAAGAGATAAACTTTCATCATAGCCCGAAAGCTGGGGTGCGTGCGTTAAGACATACGCGCACATACGTAATCTATAGAACGGCAACAACTGACCTGAAATGTTTTCAATATGTTCCAGAGGTGGGTGTTCGAGCGCAGGTAAAGATGTATTATTCCGAATATTGTTTTTTTAGACAGGCACACAGTCTGGATTTCTCCGCTTAAAATATAAGCACAATTTTCTGTTGCTTGAATGATGTCATATTCTGGGACACAAAGCAAATTCTTTTCGTTCCCATTGTCAATATTACAGGTTACTTCAAGGAGGTGTTATATATATATATATATATATATATATATATATATATATATGTGTGTGTGTGTGTGTGTGTGTGTGTGTGTGTGTGTGTGTGTGTTTGTGTGTAATAAGAAAATTTGCGGAGAAGGTTTCGTTCTGATGAGATGAACATCTCGATGTTCACGAAAGAAAAATTATAAACCAAATGAATAATTAAAGTCTCATTCTCGGAATTATCCCTTCCAGTCAAAAACTGCTAAAACGTGTGTGCATATATATATATATATATATATATATATATATATATATATATGCACATTTCATTAAAAACAACTGACAAGGTGCTTTTACTTAGTTTTTTATATAATTTTTCGTGCGATCTAATAATGTTTTTCTTTGCAGATGATAAATTATATAAAAACTGTCCGAATGTTCTTTTTATCCGAGCGCTTTCGGCTATACATTTAAAAAACTAAATAAAAGCACCTTTTCAGTCGTTTTTAATGAAATGTGCATGAAAGAAGGATTGCTGCCTAAATACACACACACACACACACACACACACACACACACACACATATATATATATATATATATATATATATATATATATATATATATGTGTGTGTGTGTGTGTGTGTGTGTAATAAAAATATAGTTTTATGGCATGGTATATTTATGTGTAAAAGTGCTCAATATCAGGGATAGAACGTATGTAAATATAAAAGTGGACACTGCGGTCAACACAGTGCGGCGACAGTCTTTTTCATGCTTGAACGCAATCTTCAAGCAATGAAACCTACTGTTACTTCTAGGTGCTGACCTCAGTGTTCACTATATATATATATATATATATGTATATATATTGCTGAGTACTTTCGAATGCTACTTCATTCCAGCTTTCTCGCGTAATTAAACACCTACACTCAGAACAATGCTTGAAAACGAATGAAGTAGCACTCGAAAGTAGTCGGGAATATATATATATATATATATATATATATATATATATATATATATATATATATATATATATATATATATATATATTATGATGATTAAATAAATAATAACATTGATTCATTTCTGTGAATTATATTGGACACTGGTTTAGGCATATATACTTCCCCCACCTTTTCCTACACTTTTTTTTGTCAGGTTTATACAAACTTCTGTTTTTCTTCCCCTACTTTTCTCTCTTCAATTATGTAAGCCCCCCCAAAAGATTTTTACGGTCAAGTTAATTCCGATACATTTCTTTGTCTGGTTTATTTTAAAATTGTCTAGCTAAATTTGTATCATTTAATAAAATGTAGTCCGCTTGATTGATGATTCACTTTAATTAGACAGTTACTGAATTTTTTTTTTTGTTCTGTTTTTTTTAATGGACGTAAGAATTGATTCTTTTGAGGATATATTCATCACCTAAAAGGCCGCGTAAACACTTTTGGTTTCTGTCGAGGCTGGAGTATTAGATTTACTGGTAGCTTTCAAAGGCAGTAGTACGTTTTATGAGTGGCAAGCAGATATTCCAGTTTGCATCCTTTTTATTCCAGAAACACTATGCATTTACTAAATCTTGTGCCTGTTTTAATGGGTCCCAGCTATGGGTAAAATAACAACTTTTTCCACTTTTTTTGTTGTGATCACAACCCAAATTTATAATATTGTTATTAATGTTTATTAAGCTGAAATACTTAACAGTGGACAAAATGCTATAACTAATTTTTGTGGATATTAATTTAAAAAAAAATAAAATTATTTTATGAATACTAAAGTATTTGTTCCATATGAATATTGACTTTACTAATATTTTGAAAGAAGATTCCATAATGTACCCAAAATGGAGGCGGGGGTTGGAGTTTTTGGGTACCTTGGTGCTAAGTACCAGAACAAAAATATATTTCAGTTTCATAACAGATATCAACCCAGAAAACGTAATCATTAAGTCGAATTTATGTTCCACCCGAATTTGCTGCATTCACTATCGTACTAATACAATTCGGAAAGTCTTCCCTCAGATATGGGTTAAATAGAAATACAGAATACAAGCTTGGGTCGTAGCATGTCTTAGAGAAAGGTAATTCAAAACCGTAGAGAAGACAACGAAAAACCATTTCGCTGTCTTTTCCAAGAAGTCATGGCAATATACAGATAATAAAGAAAATGAATTCGTAGAGAGCCATAAGGTATAAAAAAAAATAAAAATACAAGAGAAATAACTCCCTCATTCGGAAATACATTGAAAAACTTGCCTTTCGGTTTCATAATATACCAACCTGTTGGGGCACCTCGAGGCGGTGTAATGGTTAGCAAGCTTGTCGCGCTAGAACAATTATGACTGAGTAGTGAGTTCGATCCTCACTGGGTGCCCCTACTTTCGGCCTTGTGCCACATCTAAGCTACGCTTGGAAAATCACTATACCAACCTGTTGTAGCCGATATTTAGAAATTTCAAATGAGGCATTCCATAAAGCGTCTTGGCAGTGAGTTCCGTGATATGGTTGTGTTGAATGCTGAGCCAAGTGAGTTGCGAATGGTGAATGGAAGTAGCCATATTGAATGAACCGTCCTGCAGCTCATTGATACTATTATTGGCCAAATTCAATTCGCGCAGCCGACTCAACCCTAAAAACGTGTCTTTAGGAATCTTCTCTAATCGGTTTACGGAAAGATCCAGCTTCATCAACGAAGCCATTAAAGTGAAAGTGTCGACTGGAATCGTTTTCAGTCGGTTATTTGACAGATTAAGTTTTTCAATTGTCGCTAGTTTATAAAACGGTTTTGATTCAAGAGACGTAAGCAGGTTGTCAGCAAGGTTAAGAGATCGAAGTTGTTGCTGGTGTACAAAACAGTGGTATGGTAGAGTCGAGATTTTGTTACTGCTTAAGTCAATTTTATGGATGTACGCCAAGTTTTGAAAAAATTCCTTGTCGACATTGGCGACCAGATTATGAGACAAGTCGAGTTCCGCTAGGAAGTTCGATTTGCGGATCAGGTTGTTAGGAATGCGCAAAAGGCGGTTTTGTCTAATCGACAACACTTTGAGATTTTTTAAATTACGAAACCACTCCGGGCGCAACACTCGAAAGTGGTTTTCATCCAGAAGAAGGGTGTGTAGCAGATGGTTCTTTTCAAAGATATTAGCCGGCATATCCGTAAGAATATTCCTTGAGAGATCCAAGACTTCGAGAAAAGGCAATGGCTCGAAAAGACCTTCGTAGAGTCTATTCAGCCGGTTTGTATCCAGATAAACTCTTTTCAGTTTTGTATTTTGTCGAAAGAAGTTCTCGTGTAGGTGTGCCAGTCTATTGTCAGAGAAGCGAATCTCTTGCAGTTTGTGAAGACCATGCAGCGCCGCAGTTGATAGGTATTCGATGTTGTTTTTCCGCATATTCAGGCTGCTCAACTCACGCAGATCTTGAAAAACGTGGGGGCTTATATACTGGAGGCGATTACCAACAAGGGCAACCTCCTGCAGTTGTGGTGATTTTTTGAATGCGATTTTATCTATGTCCGTCAAATAGGGTGGATTGTCTTCCTTAGTCCCAACGAATTGTTGGTATGTATACTGTTGGCCTCGGGACAATGCTGCCATCGCTGGTGGATGTTGGTACGCTGTATCGTATGGTTGTCGCTTAGATTCACCGTACACAGAAAGACGAATAGCATCTGGAAATATATAAATAAATGTATTAACTTATTTGCATTCCGTTATCAGAAAAGGGATGATATGAAAAAAAATACATGTAAACTTAAACGGGTCCCGTGGTCCATTAGGGAACGTGTTCTGCAGCCGTATCAGCAGGTGGGTCTGTCTAAGGTAAGATAGCTGTCCCTCTTAAGGTTGATTTTTAATTCAAAGTTGTCGTTTCGCTAGAGTGCTTGCCAAGGTTAAATATTCCAGTCTGCCCTGCTAGTTAACCCATAGGTCATTAATGGCAAATGAACGAAACAGACTCGGTCCACTTTTGCGCTGTTAACCGTTACACTACCAATACGTACATCAATAACTAATATATATATATATATATATATATATATATATATATATATATATATATATATATATATATATATATAGTTTCTTGAGAGATTTATATATATATATAGTTTCTTCAGTTGCCTTGATCTATCCATCCTTTCCTCTATCAATCCTATCTGCTCTCGCTCCAAATCTTCTGTAACCCCTTGCGTGCTAGTGGCTTCCCGCCTTGCTTGGGGTGAAATGCTTATATATATATATAGATATATATATATATAGCATATCTTCATTCAAACATGTTTCAGTGAATAACAGAGAGATATCTATTTTTATAATAATCCTTTCTAATTCTCTAACCAGTTTTTTGATGTTAAGATGAAATTCGTCATGAAAGGCGCTGTAGATTTTTTTTTATTCAAGTACTTTCGATCTCCTTCGAGATCATCCTCAGGGGTAAATTACAAAGACACACTTATTGTAACAGTGATCGGTGTGATGGTGATTAAAAAATGCGTGAAAGCGCTCTGTTATAATAATTTTAAAATATAAATTTATCCGTTGTAGCTATGGAATTTTTTCAAATTGTCCCAATCTAAGGGAGCTAACCAGAAAATATGATAAAAACTGGTAGAAATGCAAATGGCATTCAGTACACTTCAATACGTGGCTTCTATACTTGTAATAAATTTTATAAATTATTATCAAAATAAATAGACATGACATTATATATATATACATATATATTATATATTATATATATATTATATATATATATATATTATATATATATACACATATATATATTATATATATATATTATATATATATATACACATATATATATTATATATATATTATATATATATATTATATATGTATATATTATATATATATACACATATATATATTATATATATTATATATATTATATATATATGTATTATATATATATTATATATATATTATATATGTATATTATATAGATATATATTATATATATATTATATATGTATATTCTATAGATATATATTATATATATATTATATATATATTTATATGTATATTATATATATATTATATATATATTATATATATATATAATATATATATAATATATATATAATACATATATATATATATATTATATTATATATATTATATATATAAATATATAAGTGAACATTAAACGTTTACGTCCAGCATGAAACAGCCTGTCGTCCTTGAGTGTTGACTTCAATGTTCACTATTATATTTATATTTACATACGCTCTATCTCTGATATTGAGCACTTTATCCCATAAATACAGCACACCTTAAAACTATATATATATATATATATATATATATATATATATATATATATATATATATATATAGATAGATAGATAGATAGATAGATAGAGAGAGAGATAAAAAGTTGTATGGATATGAGTCTCAATTGTCACTCTGCCAACTAAGTCTCGTTTTGTTGGCAATTGTATTCAATGATATTTATTCTTTCTGTTTAGTGAAGAAACAGACTCAATTATTAAATAATTATTCCATTTTATGATAATCTAACATATGCATCGAAGTCCTATATTTTGTACTTTAACTTGTGAACATCCACTGTCGAGAACAAAACATTTACCTGTACGTGAAATGCCAATTTTATATAGCATTCCAACTTAAGGATGCGTGGTTATCGGCACGGAATAGGATATTAAGGTAATGGATATCGACACGGAATAAAACGGAACGGGCGTGTTCTCTTCAGCATCAGCACTATCACCACCACAATTATGGGTTAAATAGTAGGGTAGACTCTAGCCTTGTATGACAATCAAAGAGAAGGTAAAGTCTGAATTACAAACTGTAGAGAAGGCAACGGGAAACACCTCTACTACATTTGCCAAGAATGTCTCGCAGTTCATTGATATTAAAGAAAATGTGGAGAGCTGTGACTGCATATGTCCTGAAGAGTTATAAGATTTAAAGAAGAAATATTAATGCTCCCTTTTATTTCGCAGACAAGCATTCACACTTGGGATTGCTTGAATTTGTTCACATTGCATGATGACGAAAACAAACCAAAAAAATTTAAATCTCATTTTTTTTCTTCTAAAAAATGCTTAAAATGGATTCTAGACTAGTCTGTTATATTTACTTTCATCCTAATGGCTTGGGAGTCAACCATCCTAAGAGAAGGAAAAGTCAGAATTCTAAACTGTGGAGAAGGCAAAGATAAACCAGTTCACAATCTTTCTTAAGAATACATAGTAATTCACTAATAATAAAAAAGGGGGAAGGTGGAGAGTCATGAACTACGTCTAGAAATTACATGGCATTTAAATAAAACCTAACTCCATTGATTTGTCTCACTCAGATAAAGTAAATACATTGGTCCAATACACAATCGCGCATTTTGCGTACAAGAATAACTTTACGCTATTTACATTATTCGGACTATTGTCCTCATCTTTGTCGTCATATTTATTATAACGTTTCAGTCATTGTACGCTCCGGCCTTCTTCAGGTAGTTGTAATAAATATGACGACAAAGATGAGGACAATAGTCCGAATAATGTAAATAGTGTACATAATATCTCAGAAATATAGACAAATAACTTTACGATTTACGTTTTTATGTATATATCATACAATCTTTTATTCAAACTAAATATTACGGCCGTTGTATCATCCGTCCTTCCTTAAGTACCTTTTACGTTTTGTAACCTGGCAACTTAGTACCTACACACATGGAGTAGACTGCTCTCATTCTGCTGTCTATGCTAGGGGATATAACTGGGATTAATTTTTGTTCATTCGTCCTTGTTGTACCGTTTCTGTTCTTATTCCATTAGAGTATAAATGGATTTTATTGCCTGCTCAAGTGATTGAATTCACGGTCATCATGTAACTGCATACAGTTAATGAATCCAGGACAGTTAAATGTAATTTTATAACCGTAAGATTATTTTTCGTTCTTTATTAATCAAAGACTCCTATATGATGGTTAATTCTATGCTCAACCTACTGAGCAGGTTATTAGACTGGCTCAAAACCACTACAGAAGAAATATCCCGATTTAAAAAAACACGTTGAATCTCATTTCAACACTGACCACACTAAACTAAGGATGCCTGCCGAAATAGACCATATAACAAAATAGTCCAATCATTAAAATGTGTTTCGAAACATAAACAATAATGAACCTGCAGATGAGGAAAAGAAGAAAGCTATTAAAAAAAAAAGGAATAATAAAGTATCACTTGACATTGAGGCTGAACTTTTGAAAATAGCTTACTTTCTCCCTAAATGCAATAATAGTGTTCTCTATCTTATGAAAGAAGTCTGGAATCAGAAATGCATCCCTTAAAAGTGGAGTTTATCACGTATTGATGCACCATGGAAACAAAAAGGTAGCCCTCAAGACATTCACCTGTACAGAGTTATCACAATTGAATCGATTATGATGAAAGTATTAATGAATATTATATTAACAAGAGTTTCATCGTTTTACGAAAGTCAACTTTTCATGACCTGATTTGGCTTTCGTTCTGGTAAGGGATATAATGATGGCATATATATGCCATCAAACAACTCTAGGAAATTACATACCTCTCTAATAGGAAATTATATGTCTGTTATATGCCGACCTCACAGCAGTATATGACCATATCAATAGAGACTTCCTCTTCTCATCCATTAGAAATCGCATTCCGAGCTCCGAATCCACTGAATGGATTGACCTAATAGAGGAACTTTATCAGACCACAAAATCATGCATGTCTCGTGAGGGCCCCAATACGGAAATGTTTCAGTCTATTTAATCTTTTTCTAGACTACGCCTTTTGCATCTACAAGCGTAGGTGTAAAGATATGGTCACTGATCATTTAAGCATTCCATACTACATCACAAACGAATCAATTCCTAGAAGACAACCACCTCGCTATCCCCCCACCGGGGCTGGTGACGAGGTGTGGGGGGGGGGCTATGCTGATGACTGGGGTATTCATAGTTGGGATAAGAATGAGCTTGAAAAGAAAATCAACATCCTCTACTAAGAAATCGGACCCCAGATATACCTTTCCAAAACAGAAACTATAATCGGGAACTGGAAAGAAAACGGTGACGGCACATACTTTATATCCATCATAAAAATTCAGGATCTGAATTTAGTAAATATCAAATACTTCAAATACCTCCATGTATGGACCTGTTATAACAAATTTAGTATAAGAGAAGGAAATTGAACATAGCATAGGCTGCGCTAGATGTAATTTCGCTCAATAACATGAATTGCTACAAAACCAAGACATTAATCTGAAAACTCGAATCATCTTAAATAGCCTCGTCATATCGAGATTTTCACATGGATGTCAGGCATGGCGCCAAATCTGTTCAGAAATATCTCAACTGTCGTTTGTAACACAGCCAATTTCTAAGTTTAATGGTTAAAAATGACTGAGCGAGTGAAGCCAATGGGTCTTGGTGAAGATCACACTTCTTCGAACTTTGTGGATTAGCGCTACAGAATCACAAATAAAGAACTGTACCAAATAACAGAAACCACATCACTTGATGATTTTCAACAGCAGCAACAACTAAAATGGATAGCACATGTAAACTAGAATAGAAAATAATGTCATAATCAAGATTTTGATATTCCACACTACTTCAAATTGAAGGTGAACAAGGAAACCCCGATCAATATTGGAAAGAGCGATAACAGCTACTGGACTTGAGAAACCAGTTTTCCCGAGAAATCGTTTTAATAGAAAGATTTTATAAATTTCAACTAGTAGTATTACAAGCTGATTGGTCAATGAATGTAGAATGTTTCCTTATAAGGAAATGGCTAATATTACCATATGCTTTTTTTTGTATATATATGCAATTTGTTAATATATTTATTCTTTTTTGCTCTCTCTATTCCCGATTTATTAGAATTTTTTATTCTCTTGTCTCTCTATCTTTCTCTCCAAATTTTAAGATTTTTTCTATCCTCTCTCTCTCTCTCTCTCTCTCTCTCTCTGCAATTTGTTAACATTTTTCTATTCTTTTCTCGCTCTCGCTCCAAATTCTAACATTTTTTCTATCCCCCTCTCTCTCCGTTTTGTTAACATTTTTCTATACTTCTTTCTCTCTCTCTTTCTCTCCAAATTTTAACATTTTTCTACCTCCTCCTCCTCCTCCTCCTCCTCTCTCTCTCTCTCTCTCTCTCTCTCTCGGCTTTGTTAACCTTTTTCTATTCTTTTCCCTCTCTTTCTCCATTTTCTTAAGTTTTTGTTATTCTCAGCTTTCTTTCCCTTCCAGCATCTCTATTTTATCTCCGGTCTTTAAACTTTACAAGTTATTTATATCATTTCCAGCCTTTTTCTTTTAATAATAAGTGAATTTTCTTCACTGAATCTGCAGTCATTTCATCTTTTATCATTTGCTGCCATTTGCGTGTATGTTGTCGGTCGAGTTAGCTTCAGAAAAGTGCTTTATGTCCAACAACACAAATAACCTGTTCTTCAGAGCGGAAGTGAATGTTTAAAATTCACATTTCTCATGCATTTTTCCTGATTCTCTATGGCCGACTGAACATAAGACACGTAGAGGCCAAACCACACACGCTTATTATTACATGAACAATAACCATAAAATGAATTCAACAACAATTTCCGTTTGTCTATCACGGGGTGTGGGTAATGGTTAGCGAGATAGTCTGGTTGACTTTTACTACTGAGTAATGAGTTCAATACTCACTGGGTGTCCCATAACTCTGGCCTTATGCCAGACTAAGCTAAGCTTAACAAATAACAACTACTACTTACGTCTGAGAGCATGATAGTGAATGTTATGAAACGGCACCGATATTAAGAGAACTTAAAACGATTACTTGGTTACTTATTTTCGGTCAGTTAAGTGACATATGTGATACACGCTTGGACGATCATATCTCATGACTGACTAAGCAGAGATTTTCCCCCAATAGGTTGCCGTTTCTTTCTTCGGTAGACTTGTTGCCAACCAAGGCTATATATTCATATGCGATAACACAGGAAAATAAGATTCCCAAAAATCTTTTGCTGTGTGACTACACACAGAAAAAAAAAAACAACATATTCGCCTCTTGATAGTGAATGTCAAAAACAAAATATCGGTTTATTTTCTACACAGGTTCATTTTGTCGATTGCGTATACGATCACTTTCTTTGAAAATGAGCAAACACAGAGACATATGTATGTATGTGCATCAGTAAATTCGTAGCCTGATCTCAGAAAACTTTTTTACACAACGAATATTTGAATTTCATCCACCCTTTTTAGGGGTTCTTTCAGTTCTTCAATATGTCCGCCAATTATGTTTTCATAAGTAGTTTTTTTTAAGATTGTAAGCTTTACCGCCTATTTTTTAAATACTATTTCTATCCCAAAAGATTCAACAAGGGTCCGTCCTGAATGTCCTTAGATTTCATACAAATTTTAGCCTTTTTGTTAACATTCAGGAGAGGAGTTCATTCGGAAAATTTCAGCATGTTACCTAATGTCAAACAGATTTTACGCCACTTTGAAGATTATGAAGATAAAAATTTTGAAAACATTGAAATTTCTTGTTTTTCTGGAAACCTCTCACTGATAACAACTTTCATTGGTTGCCTTTGGAACTCTTTTTCCTTCATCACAACCATTATGAGTCTCTCAAATTCAAATCAACTAATCACACTCTTCTGTCACTTGTTGCAAAAATCCCAAGTGAATTTTTTTTAAAAATGCGCAAAAAATCCTTTTACAGTCAAAATCCTAGATTTCGGATTGCTGCCACTGCAGCATCTTGTCTCATCATGCAGTGTGAATCAAAGACTTCACAAAAAAAAAAACAAAAAGAAAACAAATACCCCCCCCCCCAATAAAACAAATCCCTTCATACTGCATTTCTGAGCAACATGAGGGTAAAAAATACAATTTTTCTTTTTAGATCCATTGTAACATATCATCACTTTTTTTTAAAGCTTTTCACCCCAAGCAAGGCGGGAGTGCCACTAGCACGCGCGGAGTTACAAAGAGTGGGAGTAAGAGTAAACAGGTGTGATAGAGGAAAGGATGAAGAGGACGGGGAATAGATCAAGGTATCTGGAGATGTCGATTGAGATTGCATTTGAATAGTTGGGGATTATAGCTATCAGGGAAGCAAGTAAGAGGAAGGGAGCTCCACAGACAGGAAGCGCGAGGCATGAAGCTATTAAAGAAGAGACGGCTACATTTAACAGTTTTGAAAGTGAAAGGGTAGGACTGAGATGCCGACCTAGTGGCACGTTTAAATTCATGGGAACTAGCGAAAGTAGTTCGTCGGAGCAATTACCGTGAAAGTATTGTAGAAAAGACAGAGGGAGGCGACAGCAGGTCTGTGAGAGAGCGACTGTAAACGAGATGCCAGATCAGGGCTAACCACATTGCATACCCGTTTCTGGAATTTGTCGAGGACCTTAAGACGAACAGCGGGAGCTCAAGACCATATATGACAGAAGTATTCCATGCAAGGGCGAATGGTTGATTTATAGATTTGAAGGATGGACTCGGGCGAGAACTAACTTTCTGGCGCGATACAGTTGGTTAAAACTATGTAAAACTAAGCATTTCCTGAAAGGGAAATAGTGTCCACTCCCAGTTTGGATTCACAATTATCCTTCTCCAGAAACCATTCTGTTATTTTACCTATAACTAGAACGAAAGGAAATAGCCTTTCCCAAAGACATTAGTATAAAAATGAGCACAAATTGTCCCAGCCAGAATTCGAACTCAGATCTCCGATTCTATTTTTCATGTTGTTAAATGTTAGTCCTTTCATATCTCTGTCACCTTGCCAATGCTCTTAATCCGCACGTGAAAATGAATCATATAGATCAAACATTGGTACAGTGAAAAGTTTCCGAGCAAAATATAACGAATAACTTGGATGTTCAGTGATACCCACAAACCTATATAAGAACGTAAATGCACAGGTAATATATACACGCATTGACATATATTCTGACGTATATTCTTATGTAGATGTACTTAGAAACCCACATATCTACGCACATACTTACAAATATATCTGCACACAAGCCTGCACATACCTATATATAGATTTTCACACCAACGCACACACAGTTACGCATCCATTCACATACAGATGCACACTAATCGTCAAAGGATAGTCCCGATTTGTCCGTGTCTACCGATTCCATAATTGGTAGAGCAAACGTCCGCTTGTACTAAATATTGGCTTCAACCAGCCCTCATTAATGGTCATTTAAGAGCGGGTTGGGTAATAGCAGACATTCAATGAATTGATGAGAGGAATGTATGTATATTTTTTTATGTGAGTGGAGTACTAAGGTCTGGAGGAACTTAAAAAGGCAGGTGTTTTTTCTAATCTTAGTTCTCAATGAAGTAGGGCGGAGGAAACATGAAAGTAACACACATGTAATCACACAATGCACACTCACATACATACACAAACTCACACATTATAAATATATATATATATATATAAGGTGCGATAAGTAAATTGTCGCCATTTTATATTTTAAACTTCGCGCATGTACATCCTTTCTTTTATATTTTGTTGACTGCACAGTATAGTAGGGTCAACTGGGAACTGTCTGTGAGAAAAAGATCACCATGCCACAAATTTGGAAACGGCATGTTTTACTGCTTGGCATTCGCGCCGGAAGTTCCAATATGAACATTTTAGAATGTTTGGGCGTCAATCTGTGTACATTCCAAAGGATTCAGAAAGAGTTGGTGATTACGAAGACACAGCAGCTCGGAAAATTCACTCTAATGGTTCTGATAAGAAAAGAACTTCCGAATCTTTTGGTGAGGGCCTCAGACTCAACACAGAGACCTTCATCAATTACCTTTAGAAAGCTGCTTTGAGTTAAGAGGGCGACTGCTGGAAGGATCTATGTCTAGCAACAGGACTGTGCACCATGCCACACAAGCAGAATGGCTGTCAGAAAATTTCTGCGACCACATGACCCCTTACATCTGGCCACCTTACTCTCCAGACTGCAACCCACTTTATTATGTGTGGGGCGCAGTTGAGAGAGAGAAACCAACAAAACACCTTGCAACACCAAAGATGAACTGAAGGCATGGATTATGACAGCACTCACCAAATTAAACAAGGGAACCATCCAAAAGAGTTGCAGCAGATTCCGAAGTCTTCCGGAGGCTGTGGTTGAAGTCAATGGCGATTTTATTGAATAAATTTACTCTTTAGTATTTCAAGATATTTTTGTGTAAATTTATTAAATATATCTGTAAAAATGAGATGTCATTATTAGTTTCATTTTTACGTAATTTAGACAATTTATTAATCACACCCTATATATATATATATATATATCGATATATATGTATATATATATATATATATATATATATATATATAGGTACCTCGAAAAAAAGCGATACCTAAGGTTTAAAATGAATTGTTAAAACTGAAAAATATTGAAGTATTTATTTTAGTTTCAATTTCAAGCTAAAAGATTAGATTTAATATTTCCAATAAGCAAAATACTTCAATGTATTTGAAACTGATTTTAAATTGACTGGAATGAGTTTTTTCTACGAGCTAAAATTTTAAAATCGTCCATATTGACAAAACGTAATTCTTTTTATTAAAAAATCTTTAAAAAACAAAGTATACTTTTTTGAAACTTTATTTGAGGAAGGTTAGATGATTTAATGTTTAATTAATCTGATTTGAAAAAAATATTACTTATTTTTAGTTTAAAATATCGTAGAAAAGCATTTTTAACACTGAGAGGGTGTTTTTATAAGATATTCACATATTTCTCGGTAGACTTACATTTGGGAATTTTTTCTAAGGGAACAATTATTTGAAGTATATAACGTGAACACCGTTTTTTTACCAATTTTTTATCCGTTAATAGAAAATTAGGAAAAAATATATATTAATATTTTATTGAATTTTAACTACTTTGGCTTTGTAGTATAACTTACGAAGATGCTTATTCAGGAAATGTTAGAAAATTACGAATAAATTTTAACTTCATTACTTACCCCTCTTATTTTCTGATAAGGTCTCGTTTGGATATACATATTTACAAAAATCGACACGTTTATGCATAAAGTAAATTCAAAATCCTTTTTAAATATTGGGGGTCGTTGAATTGGAGTGAGTTGTTCGACTTATGATTAGTAAATAAAATCTTAATTTAATAACAATATCAACTGGCCGCTACAAATTAATACATAATTTTAAAGGATTTCTAAATTATTTTGATCAAAATTTAAAAGATAAAAAAAAATTCTTGTAGAAATTCTTTATTCATCGAAAAGATTTTTTATTAAGAAAATATTGTCCATAATATATTTTATTCATAAAAGCAATTAAAAGTTTTTCTAATTAAATAATATCTTAGTTTTATTGAATTTTTTGTTTTGTTTTACGATTTAGAGCTTATTTTCTGTAACTGGGGGTTGTACTTAAAAAAAAAAATTAGTGATTTAAATTCTCTGAAGACTTTTTTTTTTATAACTAATAGAAACATTTAGCATTACAATAAGGAATTTCTCGAAACTTCATAAAATTAAGTAAGTGGGGGTTAATAGATCCTAAAAATTGTATTTTTATAAAAGATTTTCTAAAAAAAAGAAACAGTTGAAAATAATTTCAATATGTGAATAAGTAAATTTCATTAAAATCCGACAATTATTTGACTTTTGCAAGAATTTCGAAATCAGTTTGCTTTGCACCACAAAAAGACGCTAAAATTTTCCATGCTATTTTATGGTTACCCGCTGACGCAAGGAAAACAAGAATTTTAACCAAATATTCGAAGGTCCTAAAAAAGGATAAAAAAAAAATTTAATAATAAAAAATATTTTGGTCTTTCTTAATATTTAACATGAAGATGTTAACGATAAAACTTAGTTTTTATTAAGTTTGGGTCAGTTTTTCTTCAATGAAGCTCATCTTTTAAACAAATCTTCGGAGATAACTATATATATATATATATATATATATATATATATATATATATATATATGAGAGAGAGAGTGTGTGTGTGTGGGAGATTATATGCAGGTCGACCTAAATTTCTAATATACAGACACATGATATGAGTTGCAATCGATCTGAAGATTTTTGGGGGGCGTAAAAACAGCACCTGCTGACCCGAGGAAGAAAGGGGAAAATGATTCACGTATCCAGTTCTCTCGGCATTAATATCCTTAATGCTTTCGTTCACAAACTGTCAGCTATCAACTTATTTCGTACTTTCGTAGTATTACTTTTTTCTCCAACGCTCAATATAGACATTAAAATATTGTAATGTTCTCAGTACGAATCAACATTCGGTCAACCTTTGAAAATACTTCAGCAACTGAGGACTTGTATCGGCATTCAGTAGAAGCAGACAGTGACTTTCCATTATTTTTCTTCTTTTTAATCTTTTTCCAGTTTTTTGAAAGTCTTATAAACTATTAAAATATTTTCCAGTGTTAAAGGTAAAATTATCCGTTTCCACACGGGAAACATTCGGTATTCTTTTACTGAACAGTCAGGTGCTTTTTTTTTATTTTACGATTTATTTTTGTAACTTGGGATCCTTCCCTAGCCCCTCAAAAAAAAACTTAATGATTTAAAATCTCCGGGGACTTGTTCTTATAACTAATATAAACATTAAGTGCTACAAAAAAGAATTTCTCGAAACTTCATAAAATTAAATAAGTGGGGATTAATAGATCTAAAAAAAACGTATTTTTGCAAAGATTTTCTAAAAAAGAAACAGTTAAAAATAATTTCATTGATATGTCATTTGAAATTTATAAAATCTCTTATAAATTTTTTTTCAGAAAATTAGACTTCTCAATTCTATTAAATAGTATAGCTCTTTTTAACATTGACAGGAGTTTCATTTTGTTTTTGATAGCGTGAAAAGTTAATAAGTTGATTATAACAGTATTTTCTCTTTCTATTTACATGTACTGACAATTTTTTTTGTTGCTGCTGTTGCAAGTCTTCAACTGATGTGGTTTTTGCTATTTGGCAAAGCTCTTCATTTGTGATTTTGTAGGGCCAATCTATTGAGTCTGATGAAGGATCGTCAACTTTCTAATTTTGATGATAAATTCGTCTGAAAGCATTTCTAAGCGCTGCTCTAGAAAACCGTTAGATACTGATGATATTTTAGACATCTACGAGTGAGCCATGCATGACATCCATATGAAAGTCTGGATCTGATAAGACTAAGAACATGATTCGAATATTTTAGGTCAATATTTTGGTTTTGCAGCATCTTACGATGCTGGGTAACAGTAGCTTTCGCACGTAAGTATCACGCACATATTCTAATCAATTTTTCTAATCATGATTACAAGTTGTGATATACATTGCACTAAGACGTATAAAAAAACAATTCTCAGATAAAGTAGATGGTTAGTTTTATTTGCAAAGTTTTAGCTATGGTTTCGGGCTAACGGTTTTCACTTTCCTGCTGGAACCGTTCCCAAAACAACTTTAAACGACACGGAAAAATTTAAACCGTCCCGAAATCATTTAAAAATATTACCATTTATAGTTGTTAATAGCATAATAAATCGTTTAGGAAATGCATTTAAAAGGTTAAAATATTAAAGTTTAAAAAATATATATACAAAAACAAAATAGTTAAATTATACTATAATTTTTATAAATATATATATATATATATACAAAAACAAAATAGTTAAATTATACTGTCATTTTTATAAAAATTACAACCTTATTTTTAATGCAAAATTTCGATTAAATGAGCTTGATATTTCGCTTAAATGACATTGAATAATTTTGCACGAAAATGTTCTTCAATATCTGTCTATATTTCTGAGATGAGGTATTGTAACTACCTACACTATTTACATTGTTCGGACTATTTTTATTGTCATATTCAAAACGTTTCGGCTTTTGTATGCTCCGACCTTCTTCAAATGATATGTTCTTGTTAATTAATTGTCATGGTCAGAGTAACTTTTATAATACCTTAAGAATTGTACTTATGCATTAATTTTCTACAAAATGAATATTAGAGCATTCGAACTATTTACAAGCAAAAAGCTTTTTACATTTTTTATAAAAAATGAGCATTTTTAATTGCCTGCATCATATTGTAAATAATTTTTCCGTATTTTTTTTTTTTTTACATTTTTCAAATTCCACGTTATTTTTTCAATTTATGAGTAGAAAAATGACAAAATTTGTTTATTAACGGTACCTTAACTGTCATTTTCATGAAGGTTATTATTCATGGGTGCCTCATGAATATACTTTTATTTTTTTCTTCTTTGTGGAGAGCCATGATCGCCCACGTCCTAAAAGGACTTGGCACAAAAAAAGAAAACAGAAAGGTTTTTTAATTATTATCGATTTTTAAAAATTGATTTTTATCTTGATTTCAATTGCATTTTATCGTAACTATTGGATAGTGATTCTACGATAAAAGAATAAACCTCTGCTGGGAGAGACGATATTAGAAGTTGCGATAATAGGCAACTAAATTTAAGATAGTAAAAATGAATACCAACTGATTGTTCAATTATTTACAATAACTTCAAGATATTGCAATTATAAACATTGATGTTGAGAAAGAATCAGGGTTTAGGAAAGGCAAAGAATGAAAGCAAAATGACTAGAGTTGGCCATTTTTTTTTCTGATTCCATTCTTTTAAGATGTGAAATATTTACTGGTTGCATGTTTTAAAGGGATATTTTAGTTTTAGAACGATTTTTTACTGAAAATGATTCCATTTTCATTCTTTCTCCAAACTTTTACACCGTTGTGCAAACTGTTTTGTTCTGGCAACACTTACGGCCGAAATATATTTAAAAATCAATAAACCTTCCAGATTTAAGTATGCAATTATAAATGATTAAATTATAATTAAATGTTTAAATTTTAATATATATATATATATATTAAAATTTAAACATTTAATTATAATTCAATCATATAATTATAGGAAATTATAATCAAATGTTTAAATTTTAATATATATATATATATATATATATATATATATATATATTAAAATTTAAACATTTAATTATAATTTAATCATATATATATATATATATATATATATATATATATGTGTGTGTGTGTGTGTGTGTGTGTGTATAATATAAAAGGCTCAAACATTAATATTCCACGATTATAATTTATTACATTGAAATCGTAATCACGATCCAATTCATCAGACCTAGAAATTCAAAAAGAAATCGGATATATGTATTGACCACTATTATATATATATATATATATATATATATATATATATATATATACCCTTGAGAAAAGGTATGACTCCTCATCTTCTTATCAGCCTCCCCATCCCCGGTTATGGCAGGACAGACTGGGTTCTATAGCCTTGGATGGCAACTGGTCTAGGAGAAGGACAACTCTGACTTCAAAACCCGCGGATGGTCGTTTGGGTGCCCTGGGACACACGGTGTACCAGGTCTCCGTATTCGGCTCTTCAAAAAGTGTGGTTGGTTCTGCAGAAAACCTTCACCACTATAATCAAATTATATGTGCAAGTTATCTGGCTGTCGGTTTCTAGAAAGTGTCCCCGGTAGGCGCGGGTCAACAAACCACGTCTATCAACGACGGGAGAGTCCGGGATATTATATATATATATATATATATATATATATATATATATATAAGAACGGATATACTAAATTTAATCATAAATAATTTCTGCTTTTTGTTTATCAACTTCACTCTTCCAAAAATAAATTACAATTACATTTTATTCAAGTATAGGGCTTACGCCCATAACACTTTCAAACACTGGTTCTCGTACGATCACCGAAGTTAAGCAACGTCGGTCAGTGCCTAGATGGGCGACTGCTTGGTTATACCAGATCCTGTAAGCTTGGATGTGCGGGTGGTGTAATGGATAATATCACGGAATTATTAATTAGAGAGCCGAGTTCCAATTTAATTTGGGTTCATTATATTCACTTACGCGCTAATATCATAATAAAGGTATGAATCCACCTCTTCTTCCCTAGCTATGGGTTAATCAGTAAGACCTGTATTACTTAATCATTATTATCTGGAAAAAATATTCTTAAGATCTAAAATTATTTTCTGGCTTTAAATTATCTGCAAAAAGTTGATAAACCGTAAAAAATGAATCAATCAATATTCTATTATATATTCACCATTATTCGTAGTGACTTGTTACCACTTATCAGGCAGCTCTTCGATACCTTTTGAGTAAAATTCCATAGGTTTTGACGAGAAAAAGTTTTCGACAGACACTTGAATTTAGTTCTGTATTTAATAAAGTTTTCCACATCAAAGCGTTTTGTAGCGATCGGGAAAGGTAATAACCTGTTGGCGCAAAGTCAGATGAATATGACTGATTTGGTAGAACAGGCCAACCGATTTTATGCGCTATTCTCGTTGCATGCCGCGCCCTGCATCGTCATGGAGGTGAACAAAATGTTCCCTTTAACCCACTGTGTACCCTGCCACTGTCGAGTAAAACTAAAGTCTATTTATATACTCCAAATTTATTATTAAATGTCACGTATGACTAGTAATTAGGATGAGACATTCGTCATTACAATTGGTTCCCTAAAACTACATATGACTCAACCTAATATAAGTATAGATCAATCACAAGTTGAATATTATTATTTTTTTAACTAAATATTTGCATATTTACACTGGTACGTGTTATACTGCGGGGAATACACTCGTGTCTTTTGGTACAATCACGTTCGCTTATAACCCAAATTAACGAATTTAAGTTTTTTTTTTTTACTAAGTTCTTATAAGAAAATAAACTCACAGTAAATTATTTTAAAATGACATAACTCGAAGTGAGGAAAAGCGGGAAATTATGACTGCGTTAAACGGAAACACTTTAACTAATTACCGGAAGTGGTGTCAAACAGTATTCATATCTATGTATCCAACAACTAAACAAGAGGTGCCGCCTGACTTAAGACTACTTTTTTAACAACCAATGCGTCGAATCAAGGAAGTAAACTGCTCTACAAATGAGTTCAGATCGAAATTATTTCTTTATTTTTAATTTAATTTTTTAATGAAACGTGTGTGTATATATGAAAAGGAGGACATCGGAAGCAACACTGCATGGTAACATCCAGTTTCTCAACTCAGGCGATTTTCACACTGTCTATATCAATATACGTTATATCTCTGATACTGAGCACTCTTCCCCGATAACATAGCAAGTTTAAAGAACACATACTCACAAACACGTGTGTGCGTGTGCGTGTGAGAGAGAGAAAGAGAGCGAAAAAGAGAGAAAGAGAGAGAGGCAGAGAGTGAGAAAAGTTTGCTGGCTGTTTTTCCAACATGTTAACCTTTGTTCGGTTATTTATTGTCGAATTTTTTTGTATGGGGGCAAACAGTGAGGACGAACTCACGACTCAGTAAAGGTGGTCAATCAGATTAACCTTATTTACCAGATTACCCTCATAATGGCTTCCATCTCTCTCTCTCTCTCTCTCTATATATATATATATATATACACACACACACACACACACACATATATATATATATATATATATATATATATATATATATATATATATATATATATATATATATATATATATATATATTAGTGAAGAAAAACTACTATGTTGGTGTGACCAACAAACAACTTGCCAGAAGACCAAACAACTTAGAGAAGAAAAAAATCACTAACAAAGAAAATAAAAAGAAAGATCAAAAGACAAACACCTACTTTTACTCAATAAAGAGCTCAACGCTCAGATTATCTCGACAAAGCAAAAAAATAAAAAACAACAACAAAAAAAACAAACAAAAGAAAAACACTTCACGACGTCATCTCTTAACAAAGGACTGTCCGAGTCGTTACTCGAGTTTCACGGACTCGCGATCTTCAGACGACTAGAACAACTATATATATATATATATATATATATATATATATATATATATATATATATGTATATATATGATGAAAATATCGTTTTAAGCTATAGTGGTGTTCGATAAAAGTGACTCACCTGATTTTTTTTTACTAAATGTTCTCTTCTCCGATGAAATGAAAGTTGAGCTAAATTCAAAGGATAAACGATCTAAAATCCGAAGAAGAAGCTTTGAAAGCTTTTTGAATTTAGCAGTAAGTACTGTCAAGCATCCGTTCAGTCTAATGTTCTGGTGATGCTTTTCTTTTCATGGGACTGGTTTCTTAAAACCTATTGAAAAGACCCTCAGGAGCGAGCAGTACAAGAGAATTTTAGAGTCTTGTCTGCTCCCTTATGCTGAAAGGGTGCAAATCGACCCCACCAAGCTCATTTTTATGCAGGATAAGGCTACCTGTCACAAATCAAAATTGATGAAGGAATACTTTGATGAGAAGCAGGTGAGTGTTATGACATGGTCGCCCCAATCTCCTGACCTCAACCCCATAGAAAACTTATGGAGCATTATAAAGTACAGGCTCTCGAGAAAGCAGTTGAGCAACAAAGAGAATTTGATTGTGAATTTCATATCCGAATGGAATTCATTGCTTGGAGATGAGATTTGCCAGAACCTAATAAAGTCAATGCCAAAAAGGATTGAAAAGGTTATTCAAAATAAAGGAGGACCCATAGATTATTAAATATTTCGAACTATATTACCTATTATAAATAAATTATTTCTCTATTATTTTTTATTTAAAGCTGTTCGGTTAAGTTTCTATTGATTACTAGTTGCAGGAAATAAGTGAGTCACTTTTTTTACACAGAGTTTTCCCCTAAATCTCATTTATATCCAAAATTATAATACCTTAGGGTGAGTAAACTTTTTTACTAGGTGGTCGGGAAAGGGGTCTTTATATTAGTAAGATTAAAAATTAGTTTGACCCCAAAAACAATAGGCGAAAAAATTTTTTTAAGTAAAAAAAAAATCAGTTGAGTCAATTTTATCGAACAGCACTGTATTCTACATTTATGGGTTAAAGTACTCAATATCAGGCATATAGTGTATGCAAATATAAAAGTGGACATTGAAGTCAACACCCAGTGGGAACAGTCTGTTTCGTCCGTAAATGCAATTTTCATGCCTGAAGATTGCATTTAAGCATGCTACTTCAATGTTCACATCTTCTGTTTCAAATGGACTTTGCAGAGAATTTACAAAATTAATCATGGTTTTATGAATTTATAAAATCTACATTGAATGTACAAAATTAGTCTTTATATATATATATATATATATATATATATATATATATATATATATATATAATAAAAAATATAGTTTTAAGGTATGCTATATTTATGGGTTAAAGTGCTCAATATCAGAGCTAGAGTGTATGTAAATATAAAAGCGGACATTGAGGTCAACACCCTAGGGCGAGATTCTGTTTCATGTTTAAATGCAATCTTTAGAATCTTCGCCGCTGGGTGTTGACCCCAATGTCCACTTTATATATATCGACGTCATTATATTTACATACACTGTATACCTGATACTGAGCACCCATTAATATAGCATACCTTAAAACTATATATATATATATATATATATATATATATATATATATGCAAAACAATTTGACCCAAATAAATAAGCAATCAACCGACTTCCGGTAAATGGCCGCCATAATAGACATACCAACAATAAGCTATATAAACAAATTTTTACTACGTTAACAAAAAACACCGATCAAAATAAAAAATAAATAAATAAATATATAAGATAAAAAATAAAATTAAAATTAAAAAAAACAAACAAAAAAACAAGCAAAATAATTTGACATAAATAAATAAACAAATAAGCGACTTCCGGTAAAAGTAACCGCCAAAATAGACTACCCATAATGCACCACTGACCCATATATATAAATAGCCGAGAAAAATAACAGCACTAGTCGCCTGACGATTGCACTAGCATGAAACAGACTGTCACCTCTAAGTGCTGACTTCCATGTCCACTTTTATATTTATACACGCTCTATCTCTGATATTGAGTACTTTATCCCATAAATATAGCACACTTTAAGACTATATTTCTTCATATTCAGCTCCTGATTATCAATAGAGCACTTTCGCTACATTTATAACACAGTATGGACATAGAAAAATTTAGCCTCGACTACTCACTAAAAAACATACCCATCCCTTCCGCTTCCATACATAAACTAAAATTATTTGAAAAAACAGGAAGTTTCATAAAAAGAATGAGATGGAAAGCCCACTTTTAAAACCAAGATCTTCACAATAATAATAATACACTCAAGGAAAAATACGGGTTCAAAACAAAAAAATATCCCCGCAACAAAAAGAATTAGATGACTTTGAGAAGGACTTAACTGACCTAGTTATAAACATAAAATTCAATAAAAAACAAGATGTATTCCAAAAAAAGCTAAAAGAAGATATAGCTAAAATAAACAGTTCAACAAATGTATTTATTGCAGCCGACAAAACAAGAAATTTATACAAACTAAGCCCTCCTTCGCACAATAAATTACTAAAGAACAACATAACCAAAACATACAAAAAGGCACCCAAAACAATAGAACACGACATAAATAAAGAAGCTAAAGCAATCGCTCAAAAATTAGACCTAGATGACCGAATAAGTTGCATGAGCAAGGCGCAAGCCTTTATCACACTAAAAGACCACAAAGAAAATTTCAAAACCAACCCTGCATGCAGACTCATAAACCCAGCCAAAAGCGAACTAGGTAAAATAAGTAAAACAACACTAGAAAGAATTAATTCTGAACTTAGGAAGAAGTTAGGAGTAAACCAGTGGAAAAACACAAAAGCAACCATTGACTGGTTCAACAGCATAAATAACAAACAAAATTGCCACTTCCTACAATTAGACATAAAAGAATTTTACCCATCCATAACAGAACGCATGTTAGACAAGGCCATCAACTTAGCTCAGGAACACATAATAATAAAACCAAACGAAATCGACATCATTAAGCACTCCCGTAAATCATTATTATTTCACCATGAAGAAGCATGGATAAAGAAAGATGGGATATTTGACACTACAATGGGAAGCTTTGACGGTGCAGAGACATGCGAAATCGTAGGTATTTACTTACTACACGAACTAAGCAAAATAATAGATAGAAATGACACAGGGCTCTACAGGGATGACGGTCTCATAATCTTAAGAAACTGCAACAAACAAAACACAGATAAAACTAGAAAAGCAATAATTAAAATTTTCAAAAATAACGGATTCGAGATAGATATAAAAACTAACCTAAACGAAGCAGATTTTCTAGATGTTACCTTCAACCTAAGAAAAGGCACACACAAACCATACAGAAAACCGAATGTTAAACCACAGTACATAAACATATACTCCAACCACCCGCCTTCTATAATCAAACAGATACCAAAATCGATTAACCGCAGGCTTTCCGACAATTCTTCCGATTAATCTATATTTAACAAAGCTAAGAAAGACTACGAAACAGCCCTAAAAGATAGCGGATTCCCAGTAACACTCACATACTCACCACAGAACACAAAAAAGACCAACAGGAAAAGAAATATCATATGGTTCAACCCACCGTACAGCAAAAACGTAAAAACAAACATAGGAATAATATTCTTCAAACTTTTACAGAAACACTTCCCGGAATCAAGCACCCTACACAAAATATTCAACAAAAACACAGTAAAAATCAGCTACAGTTGCACCGAGAACATGGCAAAAATAATAAAAAAGCACAACAGGAAAATTATTAACAAACCATACGAACAAATTAAACCCACGTGCAACTGCAGAATAAAAAACGAATGTCCCTTAAACGGTAATTGTTTACAAAACAACGTAATCCACCAAGCCACGATAAAATCAGCAGATAATGAAGAAAAAGTATACATAGGAGTAACCGAAGGACCATGGAAACAAAGAAATAATGTACACAAAATGTCTTTCACAATTAGTAAATATACATATATATATATATACATATATATATATATATACATATATATATATATACATATATATATATATATATATATATATATATATATATATAAATATAAAAGTGAACATAGAAGTCAACACTTAGAGGCGACAGCTTGTTTCATGCTAGATGCAATCGTCAAGCCTGTCGATTGCATCTAGCATGAAACAGACTGTCCCCTCTAAGTGCTGACTTCCATGTCCACTTTTATATTTACACACGCTCTATCTCTGATATTGAGCACTTTATCCCATAAATATAGCACACTTTAAGACTATATTTCTATATATATATATATATATATATATATATATATATATATATATATATATATACACGTGTCCCAGTCATTTGTAGAATAAATCTTTCGAGGGAAATAAATAGAAGTGTATCTCATGTAATTTGACATGGCATGCGCCAATTAGTTTCTCTTTCAGACGTATCGAGAATACTGACAATAGACGTCAGCCACACCGAGTACTCGAGAGCCAAGTCGGGTAAGTGAACAGGAGTAACGAAACGTTGCTTTGCGTGGACATCACGTTCGCGTTATCTGTGATGTCCTTAGCAGCATTATGTCATGCCACGCGACCTCTTCCCACAGGACTTCACGTGCTGGACACGATCGTCTCTAGCCCGAGATCAAACAAGTGAGCGTAGACATTCCAGCAGCCCTTTGCTTCATCGCGCATGTGACCCAAGATGTTTTGTCGTGAATTTTCACGATCGTGTCATCTCCAACCTGCAGTTTCCAAATTCATCATCTTTATCATCAGGCCAATTACCAGGTGTTGCCCTAGGTTTGCTGCGCAACTGAACATCTTACCAGTTCACCTGCATTAGTCATGGAGTCGTGACCGTTGATTCCATCGGGAGAACCCTCTACTGACTTCAGACTAGGAAACCCTCTGTTCATCGATGCAATGTCATCACCACACTAGTTGCATGCATAGCTATGGAGACTAGTCTACTCTACTGTATTAAATGGTCGTTAACCCTATGAGGAATCGGAGAGCCGTGTTCATCGATTCCAGTCGAATCCATTACATTCATTTACGTGTTAATACTCTTGGGAAAATTATGAATCATCTCTCCTAGCTATGGGTAAATAGCAGGACAGGCTGGCTTCTATAGCCTTGGATGGCAACTAGTCTACCGCAGAAAAAAATGGCAACCTACTGCAGAAAAAATCTTCCTCGTCAGTCATTTATCTTTCGATACATGACCGCTTTAGCGTGTACCACGCATGGCACATAACTGGCTGAATTCCTCCGCCCTTTGACAGCTCTTTTTAAAAATTCTGCTGGATGTTTAGTGATACACTAGAAATACCTGGTGGGGGAACCGGTTTAGTCGCCGATGACACAGCCATGAGGCAGGTAGTACTGGGTTACACGGTACCAGTAAACTTAGTGTAACCTGACTTGAATCCATCGAGCTACTAAATAATTTTATGAGTTTGATTTAACTCAGCTAGAACAGGGGGCTTACGGTCATATCACGTTGTAATACTAGTTCCCATCTAAATAGCGAAGTTAAGCGACGTCGAGCCTAGTCGGTCCCTAGATGGGTGACTGTATGGGAATAACAGGTGCTTTAAGCTTGGATGTGCGAGTGGTGTAATGGATAAAGTCCGGCAATTGGAAATCGAAAAGCTGAGTTCCAATTCCAATCGGGTTCGTTATATTCACTTACGCGTATATACATTTGGGAGAGGTATGATTCCACCTTTTCTCTCCCAGCTATGCGTTACCGTATATATTTACGTATCATGTGATTTTTGAAGACCTAATTTTGAAGCTAATTTTAAGGGGGTCACATCATACACGAGATATAAAATTAGCGTACGTACTGCTGGCCCTGACTACGCCGTTGACCAAACTGTGTATCCATTTGCTGTAGTCAAATCAGCTTCAAAATTAGGATTTCAAAAGTCGTATGACACGTGAGTATATACGGTAAATAGTAAAACTTGTATTAGTAGATCATTATTATCTGCATAAAAATAGATAAATGCATGTTCAAAAATATTTTTCTAGCTTTAAATAACCTGCAAAGGGTCGATAAGCTGAAAAAAATCAATAAAAAAATCAATCAATAAAAAATAAGTTGGTAGGTTTGATGGGAAAAGGAATTCGCTAAAATATCAGCTTATTCTGTTGAAAAAGTATCTTACCCTCAGCTTAGACATGGTAGGTGATTTATCTATCAACAAGACAATGATCCAAAATGCATGTCAAATGTCATCTTAGAATTGTTTAACAAGGATATGTTAGTGAAATAGTTTTCTTAATATTCTGACCTAAATCCAATCGAGATTTTGTGGCATGAATTAAAAATTGCTGTTCATAATCGGAAGCCATCAAATCTGAACGAATTACAATCATTATGCTTAGAAAAACGGTTGAAAATACCAGTCGATAGATGTAAAAAACATCTATTATGTAAAGAGCCTCAACTAAACATTAATTCAGGAGGCGGGATAATTATGTAAAAGTAATTACAATAATGTATTGATAATTATGGAAATAAAATATCCATTCACTCTTATTATCAATTAACGTATAAAATTGTTTAGCAAAAGTTAATTAAGTACAATTTATCAAATTGAATTCACAATCTCACAAAGTATAATAAGTGTATATAGGTTCGCCTATCGTCCGATTCATACTACTCCTCGACCGGAGTAGAGGTTTATCCATTGTTTCCTGTTTAGGACTGGGTTTCCAATTCCTTCTAAAGTCTACTTTAACTCTATACTTCTAATGTCTCCGCCTGAACTCTGAAATTTTATGCGCTAATTAAATGTTAGCCTCTTCAAGTCTATAATTAGCTGTTATCTTTCCTGTATAGCGCCCAAGAACTTCACATCTTGCCCTTTCTTACGCTAATAAAACTCTACACAGTAACCCTCTACCTTGAGTGGCTCTCGAGACTTTTACTGGGTGAACATTAGTAAAATAAAAAAGTAGAAAAAGTAAAGAAAATTATTTTATGATCGAATATATTCGCGTATAACTGTACATATGTTCTATAAAATAGAACGGACAGAGAATATCTGTAAAGCCTTTTATGCTGACTTTTCTCGATGGGCTTATTATATCACATCATTTCTCTTGAGAAGATTAACCCATCATCACTCTTAGCAAAGTGCAATATGTAAAAAGGATTGCAAATCTTGGAGGGCGTTTATATTAAAAGAAATTTGTTTTACTCGAGGCGCTCATACCTGTAAATTATAGTCATTTTTGCTAAATTCTATTTCACAGTCATAGCATATAGACTTCTGTTCATCTAAAACTTTTCAAACATTTCAAACGTTTAACGTTGCGAATGTAGTAGCGTGCAAAAGTGTGGGCAGGGAGGGCATCCAATCAAAGTGTGAAATAAAAATTTAGTTTATATTTAATTTGAATAAAGTGTTTATTTCATGCTTCATCAGTTTTTACATATTTAAAATGTCGTCCTTTCTCACATTTCTCAGTACTAGTCCCTATATGATACCTACTTGAGTTTTAGGGGCATACAATCAAGGAGGTTGGCCTCGGACATCACCAAAACTGTGCATATCACTGTGTGAGTGCTATCCTCGTTCTTGATTTTCTACCATCTTTCCTTGAAAACGAACAAGGATGGTCGAAAGCGCTCGGAAGATAAAAATTTCGGCAAGCTCCTTGACTAGATTCTAGCTGACATAAAATTAATAATTCGACATTATATACATATATACTAGCGTAAAAGACGCCCTATCGGTCGACATTTGAGATAGCTCCTGCGGAGGGCTCTTGATTAGGCCTTCGGCCTGTTCAGGAGTTTGAGAATTCCTAAGTTTTTGCATATTCTCAGCATTGGAAATTCCCCTGTCTGCCGTTTGACCTGGGTTATCATTTGCACGGAACTTTCTTCGCTGCAATTAATTTCGATTATTACAAAATTGATTTCCAACTTATAAAAATTAATTTCGATTATTCCAAAATTGATTTCCAACTTATAAAAATTGTCAACGTACAAAAACATTCGTCTCCCAAAAAATCACGTAAAACATCGCCGAAAACAATCGCAGTAATGAAAACTTGGGAATCCCAAATCCTAAATTTCTGAAACATGAGCTATTGAATGTTAGAGAGTTGTGTCCCTTTAACTAAAAAATGGAGACTCCGTGGCACACTAACATTTACATTAAATATATATATATATATATATATATATATATATATATATATATATATATTTTGAACAATAAAAATTATTAAAAAAATTAAAATCTTTAGATACACTGGGTTGTAGATTAATATTCTTTCGTTTTTTTTATTATTATTATTATTATTTCATTTAGATTCCTCGACTAGTTTCGGCCAACATGGCCATCATCAGGAGAAAATAATTTTCTGCTTGCTGGTAGCAGTGAACTACAGAAATGAATGTCATATATAACAGAGCTATATAATTTACATTTTTTCCTTACCGGTAGCACAACGCGCTGAGTTTTATGTACAACACGTTTCTTTGTTTATTTACTTGTTATTATTATTATTATTATTACCCCCCCCCCACACACACACACTTAAATAAAACAGAGTACTCCACTATCATTATAGTACGATATACAGTATGAGCCAAAAGTAGACTTACACTTAGTAGGTGTGTAATTTACATTTTTTAAAAACGTTTTATTATTATATCAATATTTCAATTATGCGATGGTCAGTTTTCAATACGAATTGAATCACAACTGGAAGTGATAATTTTGAAAATTATTTTTATGAGATAACCTGGCACCTAATCAATTCAAGTGTATTATTATTAGTACCGATGAACATTTTTATGAGGACGTAATTTGAATTCTACACTGTGTTTTTAAACGTATGCGCGCATTTATATTTATCAAGTCTGTCTTAGACTTTAAGCCAGTGACATGATAGCTGTCATGATAAAACCAGATGCTGCGATAGTGTGATTTACAAATCTTTTCAAACTCGTTCCACTTCGGAATGCGAATATCAGAAATGAAAAAAGAGATGGAGAAGGATATAAAGGGGAAAGCAGAGAGAAAGATGGTGAGGTGCGGGTGCGTGGGGCGTTCCAAGATAGAAAGATATAAATTTGAGGACAGAAATGGTTGATGGTTATAATTTATACTATAATACTCTTATACTATGAATACTATTATACTAATACTAACACTTTATACTAATACTTTAATACTCATACTGTTATATTAATACTCTAATAATATTAATACTATTATACTAATACTTTATACTAATAATAATATAATAATACTTTATACTAATACTTTAATGCTAATATTGTTGGTGTTGTTGTTCCTGTACTTGCTGTTGTTCTTGTTATTCTACTTCTTGTTATTCTTCTTCTTGTTATTCTTGTTGTTGTTCTTGTTATTGCTCTTCTTGTTATTCTTCTTCCTCTTGTTCGTGTTGTTGTTCTTGTTCTTCTTGTACTTCTTGTTCTTATTCTTCTTGTTCTTGTTGTTGTTCTTGCTGTTGTTGTTCTTGTTGTTCTTGTTATTCTTCTTCTTGTTATTATTCTTGTTCTTCTTGTTATTCTTGTTGTTGTTGTTCTTCTTCTTCTTTTTGTTATTCTTATTGTTCTTGTTCTTGTTGTTCTTGTTCTTATTCTTCTAGTTCTTATTCTTGTTCTTGCTGTTGTTCTTGTTAATCTTCTTCTTCATGTTATTCTTCTTTTTGTTATTCTTGTTGTTGTTCTTGTTATTCTTCTTCTTGTTTTTCTTCTTCTTGTTTTTCTTACTCTTCTTGTTTTTATTCTTGTTGTTATTGTTCTTGTTATCCTCCTTCTTCTTGTTATTATTCTTGTTTTTGTTATTCTTGTTGTTGTTCTTGTTGTTGGTCTTCTTGTTATTCTCCTTCTTGTTGTTATTCTTATTGTTCTTGTTCTTGTTGTTCTTGTTCTTATTCTTGTTCTTGTTATTCTTCTTGTTTTTCTTGTTGTTGTTGCTCATGTTCTTGTTGTTCTTCTTCTTGCAGTTCTTCTTCTTGTTCTTATTCGTGTTGTTGTTCCTGTTCTTGTTATTCTTCTTGTTGTCGTTATTCTTCTTCTTGTTATTGTTGTTGTTGTTCTTCTTCTTGTTATTCTTGTTGTTCTTGTTCTTATTCTTCTTGTTCTTGTTCCTGTTGTTCTTGTTGTTCTTGTTCTTGCTGTTGTTCTTGTTCTTATTGTTATTCTTGTTGTTGTTGTTCTTCTTCTTATTATTATTCTTGTTATTATTATTCTTCTTGTTATTCTTCTTCTTGTTGTTATTCTTGTTGTTCTTGTTCTTCTTCTCCTTTTTGTTCTTCTTGTTCTTATTCTTATTCTTGTTGTTGTTGTTGTTGTTCTTCTTCTTCTTGCTGTTGTTCTTGTTGTTCTTTTTCTTCTTCTTCTTCTTGTTATTCTGGTTGTTGTTCTTGTTCTTCTTCTATGCGTCGTGTCCCTTCAAGGCGTTGGCGATCATGGCTGTCCACAATTTCCTGTCCTTGTAGCAACACTTAATAACGTTTGTCTTTTTGCCATCTCACCCAAAACCCTGCTCTGCCAACCATTCACTCAAGCGCGCCAATTAGGTTGTGCTTTTGCTTTTCCCTGGCACTCTTGCCTTCAATCTGTCCTGTAAGTATCAAATTTTACAAGCCCTCTTTCCTCGTTATGTTCCCCCAGAAATTTCAGCTCTCTTCCTGATGTTAAATCTAAGTGTCCTTTTTGTTGAAATTGTCTCTAGAACTTCGTCGTTGCTTACATGTTGGGTCCATGATAATCTCAGCATCCTTCTATAGAACCACATTTCTGTTGCTTCCAGTCTCTTCTTTATCTTGAGGGGATTGTTCAGCATTGACTGCCATATAGCAGGACTTATATTACATAACAGTTCAGTACTCTTTGCTTCTAACAATATTTCCCGGTTTCTTAATACTTTGATGAGGTATTGGAAGGCATCATTGGTTATCCCAGTGCACCTTCGAATCTCAGTCCTCTGTTAATACGCTTTCCAAATATCTAAATTGTTGTTCTTGTTTGTCTTTTTTATCTCCAATTTGTAATTTGTATGTTGGGTTGTCCCTTTTGCTAACAACTATGAAATCTGTCTTCTTGCAATTAATATTTAGTCCTTTCTTTTCACTTCTCTTCGCTACCTTTTGTAGAAGCTTCCTTTCTTTGTTTACTATCAGCGCTGTTTCATCTACCTATCTTATGCTGTTAACATTGTGGCCGTCATCACTGAATCCTGGTGAAACTTCTAATCCTCTCGGAATGGCTAATCAGTTATAATTATTTACCCGCTGCCCCACGCAGCAAGATGTGGCACAAGGCCGAGTTTAAAGTGGAGTATCCGAGCTCGTAGGCTCGGGCAAAAATTCCCTATCGACCACGTAAAAACGGAGTCAGTTTCCCGAGACGAGACTCTGCCCTTTGGCAAAGCCTCGTCTGGGGTATACCCTCTGACATAAGCCAGATAAGGATGCTAATCAGTTATAAACCGCAATGCGAAAAAGATTAAAACGATAAAATTGAGATTACTGTTGTTTGTCTTTGGTGATTATGCAATATGAATAGATTCAAACAAAATGCTACACGCGCGCATAATCCTCCTTTAAATAACATACCACTTCAGGAAGAATGCAATCACGGCTTTCCAGATATTTCCTTTAATATCTTCGAATAACCATAACTTCTTGGGAAAGATAGTAGCGTGGTCCCTCGTCGCCTTCATCGTGGTTTTTATTTCAGTGCTGACCTCCTACTGATCACCAAAGGTAAAGAAGCGAGTCTACCCTACCTTTTACTCATAACTTGGAGAGAAGATATGGATTCATGACTTTCCCAAAGCTCTTAGTGGAAAGTGAACGAAGCAGCCTCAATCAGAATTGCATTTTCCGCGCCGGTAGCCATTACACCACCTGCATATATTATAAAATGTAAATATGGGAACAGATAAATAAATTATAAGGTGTCCTGGGTAAGACGATAAATTACATCCGCGTCCTGTGTAAGACGATAAACTACGTCCAAACAGCAAGACCTCTGATCAGGAGGTTTTGAGGAGCGTGGAACCACCTCTTAGCTGCTGGTGTTTCCAGGTCCACCCTGACTCGAGGTGGTAGCATCTGTTAGAGTCCCAACTATGGGCAAATAGTTAACTCTCAAAAATAGGTTTTATTATCAGCAATACATTTTTTGAAAAAAAAATATTATCAGCAATACATTTTTGAAGGAAAAAATATTACCGGCAAAACGCTTGGGGAAAAATTATTACCAACAATAAAAAATCTTGTCGACATTTAGGTTTATATGCCGTAAAGCAAAAATCAAACCAAACTATAAGTAAAAACAAGAGAATGGAATGAGAAACAGAAGGGAAAGAGATCCGTGTAGGATAAATGCGAAGTTTAATTATGATGAGGGATCCGGGCGAAAGTCTGCATAAGAAAACTCTTTACAAATCAACATAAAAAAGACTGTATTTGCCGGCCTGTAAGGCGCATAGTTCACAAGGGCATTTGTGTGGGAATCGTTTGCTACTCGGTCATCCAAGCCCTATGGTTATACATTTAATGTTACGGTAGAAAGCTCCACCCCCAGATCGAGTTATATTACCAAAACATTAAATGCATTGTAACTTTTGCATTGTTCTTGTTTTTTTCATTTATTTATATGTCGGCAAATATGGTGTGAAAAACGAGATGCCATAAATTTGCATGCATTTTTTTCTTTATTTTGTTTTGTCACTGTAAACTGCGAACGTGCTTTATATTAAGAAGATTGCGTTAATCAGAGAGAGGGGGTGAGAGAGAGAGAGGATAAAGTGAGAGGGGGTGAAGAGGGAGGGGAGGGAGAGGGGATAGGGGAGGGAGGGGTGAGGGTAAGCGAGAGAGGGGAGAGGGGGAGTGAGAGAGTGGAGGGAGAGAGATAGGGGGATAAAGTGAGAGGGGTGAAGAGAGGAGGGTGTGAGGGGTAAGCGAGAGGGGGAGAGGGGAGGAGGGAGGGAGAGGGGAGGGAGGGAGAGAGAGGGAGAGAGAGGGGAGGGAGAGAGAGAGGGGAAGAAGTGAGAGAGGGAGAGGGAGAGAGAGAGGGGGGAGTGAGTGAGAAAGAGAGAATGTGGGAATGAATTGATGACCAAGTGAAATCTGAAATCACATTTCAGATGATGGTCAAAAAGTCATTTCACAATGCTTCATTTAGCTTTAAACTATTCTAGTGTAGAAGGCAAGTTGACCCATATGAAAATTAATTATTTCACTGAACCGTCAATGAAGGAAAAGGTAAAAAGCATATATATAGATATGTGTGTGTGTGTGTTATTTTTGTTGGATACTCATATTCGAATAGAAGCTTTAATTTTAATTAAACAGTATTTTTTTTATTTGTAACTATATCTACCAGCCTGAATATTTGAGAATTCTTGTCAGAAAAATATCCGTCCTCTGACAGGTTTCGAACCTGAATCCCCTATGGAGAACCATAATTGGATCTGGCGTGACTAACCGCTCGGCCATGTAGGACTGAATATTCGCGAAATCTTATTTTTCTGGCGGTAGATGTAAATGGATACAAAATATTGTTCAATTAAAAAACAGAACTTCTACTCGAAAATGAGCATCCATCAAAAATAACGTTTAAACAAAATAAATTGAGAATAACAATATGTCGGATTTAATCCGATTCAATCCATAAAAAATATCCAAATGTTGGACAATTTTTGTCTTTATTTTCACACGAAATTAAAGAAACCATACGAAGTTTAGAACGGCTCATGTTCAAACATAATAGACATTCATTGTCTGTCATATATATATATATATATATATATATATATATATATATATATATATATATATATATATATATATATGTGTGTGTGTGTGTGTGTGTGTGTGTGTATCTATATATAATATAGATATATGCCTTCTTATACAATATATAGATATATGACTTTTTCTTATCGTTTTTGACAGCTTTTGCTGCCCTGATTAATATCTGTACCATCCTCCCTAGTTTTCGAGGCCGACATCTTGGTCGATTCGGAACACTTCCAGAGCCTTGAAGCTTCTTGTAATTCTGAGTTCCTATTTACGCGTTGACTCAAATTCTTGGCCAACTTCACTATCTTTATCTTTGTTTCTTTGGAAAGTTTTACCATGATTTCAAATAATGAAATAATACAGGAATTCGATGTAAATTTTTCATTATATGCATGAAAACATCGGAGCTATGAAAAAAAAGTATTTGCATATTAGCAGCTCCACACTCACACATAATAGAGAAAATATTTTCTGTAATCAAAATAGTCAGATGGCCAAAATCTTTTGCACTGGCATATTTTGGGGCTTCTGACATGTTTCCTTCTCATTTAGTTTTAATTAGATTTGGAAATGACTCCGACAGAGACAATGTTTCATCTGCAGAAAACACGATGCGAAACCCTTACTCATAATAATTATTATAACATGACAATAGTTTTCAAGTAGTTGAAAATTTTTGCACGGAATTATAGAACAAACGATAAGGTGCTAAAAAAATTCTCGCCCTGACTCATTAAGCATTAATCTGATAAAATGACAAAATGTCAGAAATTTAAAAAAAAATTAAAAATAAAATCCTAAAAAGTTAAAAAAAAAATGTTTTCTTTGTCAGACAGAAAACATTTTGCACCCCAACTTATATTTATTCGACATCACTCAGAAATAAATCTGTCAATAATTATTGGACGTCTAACAATGTTCTACAGACAACAATCAAGTCTAGGTTTATTTGTAGAGTTTAAACTTTACAGAGTGCTACACGAATGTGGCCAGATTAAATTAGATGACAAATAAGTGCTGAGCATTTCTCATTTGTGTAGGTGGTTGATATTGAAATCCAGATAAAAAGGAAAACAAGAGCTAAAATTTAAAACGCTTATTTTTAAGGCAGGTACAATAAAATTTACCTGCTCTTTTCATTTGTATTTAGGTGAATATCATATCTAAAATAATTATTAATTTCCCGCGTGCTTGTGCGTATATATCTGTGATAGACGCCTAATATGGCATGATGATTAGTAAGCTTATCTCACAGGCTTAGTACAGTGATTTTGATTTTCGCCTGTACTCCACTACTCTAACCTTATACCAGACTAAGTTATGTCTTAAAAACACACACACAAGCACATATATATATATATATATATATATATATATATATATATATATATATATATGGAGAAAACAACTGAAAAGTTGCAAATTAAAAGAAAAAAAATTGAATGTTTTTTTTGTGAAAGTATTTATTTATAATTTTTTATATATATATATTTGATATTTCAGATCGCCCTATGCTATATATATATATATATATATATATATATATATATATATATATATATATATATATATATATGTGTGTGTGTGTGTGTGTTTTTGTGTGTGTCTGTGTTTTCACTAACTGCTTAGCCAATACAAGGTACGAGAGTCACTCAAGGTAGTGGACTAGTGAATTAGGTTATTGTATGAATGTAAGAGGAGAAGACAAGAAATGCAGATTATGAGGATATGTAGGAAAGATAAGAGAATATGTAGGTTGACCCTAGATTTGAACAAGTTAAAATTGTAGTGATTGAGGAATCACCCTCTCGGGAGTCAGTTCCACAAAGTAGAGGTTATTGGAAAGAAGTTGTCTGAATGGAACCTCTTCCTTACTAATGGAATACACGGGAAATAGAAATGATTCGTTACAGTTTACGTGGCATAGCGGGTCTTAGTCTGTCTGTGTGTGTGTGATTAAAAATTACGTCATAGCGTCTAAAACTTCTAAAATTTTCCATTTATTCTTCATGGAATTTTCGTCCCACTTAAAAAAAATCCTATAAAGATTACACACACCTGGAGAAGACCGGAGATCACAACCACCGAAAAGTGGCGATGCAAACAAGAAAGCATTGAAATATTATTGAATAATAACAATATCTGCTTTCAGAAGTTTAGACAGAAAACCTCTAAAATAGTTTCACATATTTCAGTATACGCATGTACCATGGCTATACGGAAAAATGTGAAACAATCTTTTTCATCTTATAAAACACAATTTAATTTTATATATTTATCGGTCATTCAGCCCGACTTTCCTTACTTAGTAATGAGATATTCCGCTGTTAACAGTGGACATTACACGACTCTAATAAGCAAACATGCTACGAATTACTACGAGAAAAAATGCTTTTTAATTATTTTCCTTCGTAGGAGGCATATTTCGATGTTCGTTCTTTAATTAATTTTAATGATTTAAAAGCAGAATTCATTCTTATATACAGCTATAGACTTAATTGTAAAGATAAAAACCTAAATTACTCAGACAGAACATATAATCTATACAATTGTAAAATTATTTAAATATTTCATTCATTTTTTAAAGTTATAATTAAACTAGTTTTATAAATATTTATAAAATTTCATAGTTATATATTGTTTCTATTTAAAAAAAAAATCTTTCCCTAAAAGAATGACGGTCATTCTATGGAACATCCAATAAGACTCAAAAATATTTCATGCTAATTCTCTGTCTCTCTCTCCGCCTCCCTCCTTCCATCACTCACTCACACACACAAGTTTACCACGAGAGGGAGGGTTGCAGCAGCAAGAGATGCGACAGGTCGTGCGCACTCAAGGCTCAATAAAATTTGATATATTAGTTAACATTAAACTAGCGTCCTTTAGTGTTAGTTTGCTTACTTAGGTCACAAATACGGGCACCCAATGAGAATCAATCTTGTTACTCATTTGAAATAGTCATCTAGACTAGCTCAATAACCCTTACTTGACCCCGAGACACCAGACCCAGATCTGAGTTCTATAATAATAAATTCATTCCTTTTGCGAAATTCCAACTCAAAGAACAAAGAAAAGAAAAATTCCACTTCACAATAAAAGGATCCTGTCAAGAGCCCAAGGCATGTTCAGCCCCGTGCTAACCGCTGGTCCCGGCGACCTTATGTGTGTGTGTGTGTGTGTGTGTGTGTGTGTCTGTGTGTGTGTGTGTACGAGCGTGCGTGTTAGTGAGAGAGAGATTCTATCATCACTGTTACGAGATGGAATTCGAATTATTTATACAGTGTAACCCGGATATAAGAGACCCGGATATAAGAGAAACCCAGATATAAAAAATATTTTCTCTGGTCCCAAATTAGAGCCTGTGTTACCTAAACAAAATAGACTAAACCCTGATATAAGATAAACCCGGATATAAGAGACTTCTCCGGTCCCAACAACTCTCTTATATCCGGGTTACACTGTACATATATCGCGGTTTAAAATAAATTTTAAAAAATTAAAAATCTTTCTTGTAGTTTTTATTTTAGTTTTAATTTCGAACTAATCAATTCAATTTATCATTTCCAATAAGCCAAACACTTTGCTTTACTTCAAAACTAATTTAAATTGACTGGGAAGAGTTTTCATTTTGAAATTATAGGTCAGTTGTAGGCATCTGCCATCATGATGTAATTCTCTTTATTAAAAAATCTTTAAAGCGGCAGTAGGTGTTTATTTAAGGTGTTGACAGGTTGACAGTTTGACTGATAGACGAAAATTAATCTAATTGTTTTTTTCCTCTCATGGAAAAAAAACAATTAGATTAATGGAGGAATATAACGGGAGCGTCTTTTTATATAAGTTTTAACTATCCAGTAATCTTTTAAAAAGTAGGAAAATATTCTCCGTAATTTAATGTTGTTTTATTGAATTTTACGTGTTTTTTCTTAACATTTCCTCTTATTTTCTGATAATATCGTGTATGGACGGCCGTATTTACGAAAATCGGTATGATTATACACTCAAAAACAATTTAAAATTCTTTTAAAAATATTAGGACAGATGAATCGTAGTAATCTTTTCCATCTATGATTGGTAAATACAGTTTTTACTTAATAAGAATATCAACTAACCACTACAAATTTAAACAGAATTTTAAAGATTTAAAACTTTGTAAATTATTCTAATTAAAATTAAAAAATATTAAAACAATTATGTAAAAATTAATTATATATTTAAAAAAAAATTAAGACAATAGTGTTCCTAAGATATCTTATTCATAAAAATAATTAAAACCTTTTCTAATTAAATAATGCCTTAGTTTTATTGTATTTTTTATTTTACTATTCAGAGCAGATTTTTGGTAACTGGGGTCCTATTTTACAAAAAAAAAAAATTTAAATCTACACGGAGTGCTGCGTATAGCTAATATTAAGCACACAAAAAAAAAATTCTCGAAATTTCATAAAATTAAATTAGTGGGATCATGTGTAACAGATGTAAAATAAAATGCTCTTACCAAGATTTTCTAAAAAAAAAAAAAAAAAAAACATTTTTAAAATAATTTAATTCATTTGTGAATAAGTCCTAAAACTTTCAATAAAGACTAACAATTACTTTTACTAAAATTTTTAGCGTAAAAAAAGACTAGCCGCCCTGCCGAACACACACGGACACTATTCGGAACATACTTGTCGACAACACTAATATAATAGCATCATCCACATGCACAAAAAGGCTAAAAATAATGGAAGCCTTATTAATAAAAACAAACAAACCAACACTTAATAATATTAACTTTGAACATGGACATAATATCTTGACCATGTTTTGAAACAAAAAAATGAAACATTTTTAAAACATACATATAACAAACTATTTCTAATTCTAACAGTTGAAATATAATCCTTGAAAACGGCTAAATGTATAGCCGAAAGCGCTCGGATAAAAAGAACATTCGGACAGTTTTTATATAATTTATCATCTGAAAAGAAATACATCATTAGATCGCACGAGAAATTATATAAAAAAAACTAAATAAAAGCACCTTGTCAATCGTTTTTAATGAAATGTGCATGAAAGAAGGATTGCTGCCTAAATACACAAATATATATCTATATCTATATATATATATATATATATATATATGTGTGTGTGTGTGTGTGTGTGTGTGTGTGTGTGTGTTTGTGTGTGTGTGGAGGGAGAGAAGAGAGGAAAGCTTTTTGTTTAAAATTTTACAAGATTTACCATTAACGATAAACAACTGTCTTATTCATTCGCTTGTTCATTTGGAGAATTTTTTTCTCTAATATTGATAATTTAAAAAAAAACTCTTACATTAGTTACACATACATTATCATGCAGGTTAGCACGTCATTTATCAGATAATAATTCAATTAAATCGTATATCCGCAGCAAACACAGCAACAAAACAAGAAATATCAACTTTGCCATCTGAATTTCTGTGATGAGGTGTTATCATTATTTATATTATTCACATGCGAGATGCATAAACGAAAAGTTGCTGACCATATATATTATTAAAAAAGACATATGTTGATTGTTTTTATGGTAAAATGAGCTTGATCGCGAACATTCAAACAATATCTGTACTTACTACACCCAGAAACACGCTCCCTTGCATATAAACAAAAAAAAAAGTTAAAAGTTTATTTAAAAAATTATAAAGAAACCTTTTTAATAAAAGATGTATCAATGAAAATAAAAATATATATTTTTTATGTTTTGTTGACACATCTTACATACAAAGTCAATCTAAAACTATATAAAAGGTGACACGGAAATTCAATGGCGTACACGAATAACGAAAGATGACTTCCAATAGCTAAAAGTATGAAGAAACAGGTTTGAGTGCTGAACTGCTATATAATATCAATCCCCCATTTATGGCAGTGAATGCTGGGAAGTTAAACAGGAAAGTCTTGAGGAAAAATATATGTTATACAGAAGGATGCTCAGAATACAATCAAAGGAATATATGAATAATAATATAGATAATTAAATACCAAAGGACCTAAAGAGATCAATATTCAGTGTTGTTAAATAAACCAGGTGAAAATAAACACGAACTCTATCGAACAATCACTTTAACGAGCCATGTAACTAAACTTATTAAGATTCTAATGAATAGAGCTTCTATGAGAATTAGAATTTAAATAGGATAAGAAAAGCGTGGTTTTGTTTACGACAGTGGAACAAGAAATGCGATTTTTATTATCAGTGCGAGCGCTACAAATGCAGAAAGATCAACACATATGTTTCATAGAGTACACAAACGCATTTGATAATCTACAGCACAAAGAGCTATTCGAAATATTACAAGAGCTTGGTTTAAGCGAGAAAGTTATTCGAGTAATCTATAACGTCTTCTGGGAGCAAACGACTTGCATGCGGATAGCTAAGCAGTTTAGTGAATGCATAAAAACAGAAAGAGACAAAAATGAGACAAAAACTAGAAAAACTACTAGGATTTATTGTTATCGGACATAACTTTAAATACGTCGATGACACTGTTGATGGTAGTCGTAGAAAGAAAACTGAAAAAAAAACATTAAACAAGATAGTCGAGGAAAATAAGAAAAGAATAACCATTAACTGTAAGAAGATAGAATGAATAGTATTCAACAAGTGAGACAGTGCAAGGTTCGAGTTACATGTTGGGGACATCGAAATTAAACAGGTACGGAA
>OZ038484.1:36124287-36139287 GCA_964036315.1 Acanthosepion esculentum
AAAGTTATAAATTTTTTAAAGTGCACACGAACTTTATGTATATATATATATATATATATATATATATATATATATATATATATATAAAATAAACAAATTGATAAATATAGGTAAATGTACGAGCAAGCATTCATATACAAATACATATATACATAATACCGTAAGTCATTTGGCATGAAACTCCGAATTGTACAATTAACATAAGGTATTATATATATATATATATATATATATATATATATATATATATATATATGATAATCTAACAGGTGAAACCACAGGTAGAATTGTTTTTTTTAATCATTTTACTCCAAGTAAGGCGAGAGTGCTACTAGTACGCAGGGGGTTACAGGGAATGAACGCGAGAGAAAAAGGCTGAGTGTAGGGAGCATCAGAGAAAGGACAGAAAATGAACGGGACTCAAGAATATAGAAGATGGCGATTGACATTGAATTTAAATTTCTGAAGATTGTATTTATCAGGGAAACAAGTAAACGGAAAGTAATTCCACAGGCAGGAAGTGCTAGAAAAGAAACTGTTGGAGTAGAAGTGGTGGTTGCATTTACCTATTTCAACAGTGAAAGGGTTCCTTAGTTCCACCAGTTCAAACATTTACAACTAGGACACACCATGTCTCTTGCACAGAATCGAAACATCGTCATTTCTTCCGTGTCTCAAATATGATAAGTTCCTTTTTTTCCTTCTTTCTCTTAAGAACTGCCACTTCGTTCAACGGACTCCTGCGTGGTCTCTTCCTTAAATACTACGATCTAAATCCCTTCACGGCACATAAAGAAGTCGATTACGGCATGTTTAGTAGATATGAAACATTTATAGAGACTCGTCAATGCACATCAATTCTTTCGGTGTTAACGTCTTGTTTATATACTAATCTCTGCACCTGATTAGTGTATAAATTATTTACTATCTATCTATATCTCTGAGATGAGGTATTATGATTACTTACATTATTTACATTATTCTCTCCAAGTTTTGGTTCACTACTGCTGTGGCCTGGTACTGAACTCACAACTCTTTGGTTCTAGTCACTGGATCTAACGAACGTCTTTATCCACTGGGCCAAGTGATGAACCAAAAACATGTAGAGTTGAGTTAAAGGGAAATAACTGAGACATCCGGAAGAGGCATGACACGTGGAACTTGAACAATCTACCCCAGTGGACAAAATAAAGGGTTTGGTTTGAAATTCGAATCACCTGAAGTAGGCCGGAGCGTACAACGACCGAAACGTTATGAATATGGCAAGGAAGATGAGGCTAACAGTCCGAATAATGTAAACAATGTAAGTAAATTATTTACTATGTACCTGGGATTCCCAACATGGGCAGTTCTTCCCTCTTGAGGACGGTGTAAATAATCCAGCGGCTGGTGAGCGAAAACAACGATTAGAAGAAAGTGCTAGCTGGAGGCGGTAAGGTGGTCTTAAAACCATGTCATTTTTTTTTTACAACGTTAAAAAGTGGAAAATATTATAACAGTTATACACGAGAGCATGATTATATTTTGTTCATCGAAGTTAAAATACCAAACGTTTGTTTATCTCTTGTTAAATTTATCTGGACTAGAATCACTTCGCGCCAATCAGATCAGACAGCCAACTTATGCAGGGACCTATACTCTAGGTTTGTATGTGTAGTGATACAACCACAGATGTTCATTGGTGACATTTTCTCTGATAGTATCTAAAGCCAAAACGTATATGTGTATTTAAAGCGGTATATTAGTTGTTGTTTTGAATTTGCAGTCTACCTAATACTAAGAAATATGTGCTTTTGTAGTTGTAGGAAGGGGTCACTAGGGACGAGTCCTGGGTACCAAAGTGGCAGTAACTCGAACAGGTTTCGAAACCAATGCTACTCTTGTGTGTGCTCACACATTTGTGTAAAATCTGCGATAGAGTTGCTGTATAAATCTCAGCAGGAAAAAAAGAAACCTGGGAATATTTGAAAATACAGACAAGACGAGATATTAAATAGAGAATGAAAAAATAAAAAGAGACGAATAGATTAAGATGTTGGGTGATAATTAAGACGGGAGTCAAATGGAGAAAGAAATTATGAATGAAGACAGTAAGAAAAAAAAAGAAAGACATTTAAAAAAAATGGGGACGGATGTCTAAATGAACAAGAATAAAAGATGGGGAGGAGAAGAAAGAAAAAGCAGTAACAGTGAATGAAGTTGAAATGATGCAGGTCATTATTAAAACGAATAAAAGAAACACATACTTAAAGAGAATGAAGCGAAGAAAAGTGATCGAAAATAAGAATGGGGGAAAAGAGGAAGAAGAAAAGAAAAGCAGTGGAAGAAGAAGAAAAAAAAGTAGGCTTCAAAGAGAATGAAACAAAGAAAAGAGGGCGACAAAGAGAATGAAGCAAAGAAAAGTGACCGAAAACAAGAATGACAAGAAAAGCGAGGGAAAACGAGGAAGAAGAAAAGAAAAGCATGGGAAAAAAGAGAAAGAAGAAAATAGTAGCAGGTGACAAAGAGAATGATGCAAAGAAAAGTGATCGAAAACAAAAATGGCGAAAAGAAAAGTGTGTGTGTGGGGGGGGGGAGGGTAATGGAAGAAGAAAAGAAAAGCGGAGGTGGGGAGAGGAAGAAGAAAAGAAAAGTACGCGACAAAGAGAATGAAGCAGAGAAACGCAAACAACAAAGAGAATGAAGTAAAGAAAACAGATCTAAAAAATGACGAAAAGAAAAGCGAGGGGAAAAGATGAAAAAGGAACGGTGGAAAAAAAGGAAGGAGGAAAGAAAAGTAGGTAAAAAGAATGAAGCAAAGAAAAGCGGACGACAAACAGAATGAAAGGAAGAAAAGTGATCGAAAACAATGACCAAAAGAAAAGCGAGGAAAGAGAACGGAGAAGCAAGGGAAAAAGAGGAAGAAAAGAAAAGAAGAAAAAAAAAAGAGGAAGAAGGAAAGAAAAGTAGGTGACAAAGAGAATGAAGTAAAAAAGTGATCGAAAACAAGAATGGCGAAAAGAAAAGCGAGGGAAAAAATGAAGAAAAGAGAAGTAAGCGACAAAGAGAATGAAGGGAAGAAAAGCAGACGATAAAGAGAATGGAGGGAAGAAAAGTAAGCGAAAAAGAGAATGAAGCAAAGAAAAGCGGTCTAAAAATACAATGTAGATAAGTAAAGCAGAGAAAACGAGAATGAAAGAAAAAAGCGAAAAAGAATGAAAGAAAAATGAAGAGAAACAAACAATAATGAAAATGTAAGAATAATGCGAAAGGAAATTTAAACACATGAGCAAAAAAGATTTTCAAAAATAACATTTAAAAATGAAATAAACAAAAATGAAGGAATAGAAAAAGAAATTCGGCGAACGAAATGAAAAAGAAAGCGTGTTTGAATGTAAATGAAGAAAAAGAAAATAAGGACAATGATTAGAATAAGAATTCAGTGAGATGATTAACAGATGATTGAACACGGCAAATTTAGACAATGGCGGAAGAAAAATGCCACCGGTGAGTTGGCATAAGTGAGGTGACAGGAATTAATAATGTGACAAATCTAATAGAAAAGTTAACACTTCTTTTGAAATTAGAAAACATGCGAGGAAAAAAAAACCGAAACGACCTTTCCCTATTTATAATAAAAAAATTGTCGGAGTTAACGCCTTCTTAATTTCCTAATTGTCCAAATTGTTCCTAGGGGGGCGCTACCCCTAAACTATAAATACTTGAGAAAACCCTTTCTCTCTCTCTTTTTTTTACTTTGCATTTTCAACGCACACTACGACAATGTAGGCTCTCGCAGAAGATTGCATTTTCCCCTTTGTGGGGACGCTATGAGTTTTCTTGAAAAGACACCATGAACATTATGCACACACATACACACACACGTACGTACGAACATACTTTGAAACGCGAACTCTCTACGTTCATACGTACACACACTAATTATGTCTATTGTAACTCCTTTTGTTGTCTAATACACATATTTGTCTGTACATGTATATCAGTTTCTTGTTTTTTTCTTACTTTTTCTTTTGGTTGGACTCATCTCTAGTCCGCCATATTTTTGTAGTGGGCTTATTTCAGGAGTTCCACACGTGTTCATATCACAACGCGTAAAAATTCATGGTCCGCTAGAGATTTATGGCTTATGTTAAATATATATATATATATATATATATATATATATATATATATATATACAGTGTAACCCGGATATAAGAGAGTTGTCGGGACTGGATAAGAAGTATCTTATATCCGGGTTTCTCTTATATCCGGGTTTGGTCTATATTGTTTAGGTAAGTATGGCTCTAATTTGGGACCAGAGAAAATCTCTCTTATATTCGTGTTTCTTTTATATCCGGGTCTCTTATATCCGGGTTACACTGTATATATATATATATATATATATATATATAAAAAGTGGACATGGAAGTCAGCACTTAGAGGCGACAGTCTGTTTCATGCTAGTGCAATCGTACGATTGCACTAGCATGAAACAGACTGTCGCCTCTAAGTGCTGACTTCCATGTCCACTTTTATATTTACACACGCTCTATCTCTGATATTGAGCACTTTATTCCATAAATATAGCACACTTTAAGACTATATTTCTTCATATATATATATATATATATATATATATATATATATATATATATATATATATACATATAGTTTTCGATATGAGATCTTGCTTTGGCGAATAAACGTGTTGGGAACTTACATAGAGAAGAGCCAGTTAAACCTCAGCTGACGTCATTGGTGTCAGCATGCAGGCAAAAGTCAGGAGATGATTGATGGAAGTTCCTTTGATGTCGCCGGTAGCAAATGGTTCCTTCTGAAGGAGTTGATGACTTTGATTTTATTTATTTTCAGAGGTTTTGAGCTTAAGACTCTTGAAAATCAAAATACTGCGATCTGTTTGGCTTATTTTACTTTTTGTCACAGAACGGATTCAGTTAAACAGATTTTGAAATTGAAAACCTCGAAGGCGCGAGTGTTATTTATGTGTGGGGATATATGCTTTTGGCCTACAAATAGATATTTTGAAAATATACAATGGGGAGAGCGTGCAACTGAATTAACAATAGGGGGTAAAAAGAGAAAACTCCAAACTGTGTAGGTTTGGACTGGTAGATGTTAATTCCTTTTTTACCCTTATGTAAGCAGTTTGCTCCTAGTATAGTTCTGGGTTATTCTAGTATCTTTTCCAAATTATATTTGAGTCACATTTTTATCCATTTTCATTTAAAAAAATAATGTGTTGAAAATGTGGGAATCAATGTATAAAAATCGTCAATTTTTAGAGTTTTAAATACATTCTTATATAAGCGTTTTCAAATGAGAACCAAAATCTATTTTTGTTAATGCACCTAATTCTATCGAATGAACGTGCGGTTAATGTAACGGTTATCAACATGGAAAGTGGATATTCAATTTGGATTAATGCCCTTGTGAAATACATGAAACCATCATTTCTCATCTAAGAGGCAAATAGCAGGGTAGACTGGGCTATCTAGCCTTGAATGGCAGCTAAGTAAAAGAACTACTCTCGATTCAAACCATGGAGAAGGCAATGAAAAACCGTTCCATTATGTTTCCCAAGAAGTCATGACATTTTATACATATTAAAGAACATGAAGCTGTGGAGAGTCATGACCGCTTGCGTATTGACATTAAAAAATGGTACAAAAATAGAAAGATCATTTTTCACTTATTCATTATAAAAGTAAGCAATTAACTTGAATATGTCTGTATAGTTTTATATGTGTGTGTTTGTATATATATATATATATATATATATATATATATATATATATATATATATATATATATATATATATCAGTGGTTAGAACGTTCGCATTCTGGTTACGAGCCTCGAGTTCGAATTTCACCATGGTCAAGAAAGAGACTTCCTGGTGTTGTCGGACTGGAGGCGGTCGATTCCAGCGTAACTGAAAACTATGCCACGGGTTGACCCATCCTTGTGAGTGAAATTGAGTAGACAGAACACTTGCGTACCGTCGATAGCTGTGCTAGCACGACGTTACAAGTCATCGTGGCCGAGAGCTTGAGCGTACTGGCCTTGTTCAAATTGTTGATCACGCTAGATAACACGCTATTTCCCTGAAACTGTAACTAATATATATATATATATATATATATATATATATATATATATATATATATATATATATATATATATATACATATATATATATATATATATATATATATATGTGTGTGTGTTGTGGTAGGATCCACCTACTTTGCATAGGTGAGTACCGCCGATATAAATATGGTTGGTACCGGAAGACAGGGAGGGCTAATCACGAGATCCAACTAGAGACTCTACCCGACTGCGACTTAGTCAACACATTCTCCAGGAACGGTCTTCCCAGAATATCCAAAAGACTATATGTAAATATTGTGTACACTTTCTTGTTATAATACATTCTTGTTCTAAGTACATTTTGTGTTGCATTATTATTCCATGCATTAGTTGAGATTCAACAATGAGTCAAGACTCAACAATATATATATATATATATATATATATAGTATCTGTATGTGAATGTTCTAAGTATACTTACAAAGGTAGGAGATTTCAGTGTTTTGAAAGTATGTTTAAATGAACTGAAGGCTACCCGCGTATAAATGCATAAGTAGGCTGATGTCAAAGTTGAGATATGTGAGAGGAAGTGAAAATAGAGGGGAAAGGATGAAGTTAATTTTCAACATTTTATGCACACGAATGAGAATATGATCACCTGGTGGCTTATTAATTAATTACCCAATTAATTAATGCCATTTATTAAAAATAAATCACTAACGAATAAATCACTTTCATAAGTGTATCCTAAGCTTAAAAAAAATCAATTCCAGGGGAACGCTAGTTATTCGAATTTTATCAGAAATGAATTTCTATGCTCATTGAATATTTAATCTTCTGACTTTATCTCGAGGAGAAATAATGCAATTAATTCGTCTCTCACTGCTCCGGTAACTGTGAACAGAATGTCGGCTTGATGACACGGCTGTTTCAAACAATGTTTTTTTTTCATGTTGTTTATTTTATTTTATTTTATTTCATTTTCGTTATGCTTTTATCAATTCACCCGAAGCAAGGTGATAATGCCACTAAGACGCAAAGGGATGCTGGGAGTGAAAGAGAACGAGAGGACTTTAAAGGGAACCGGAAACCAAATCCTAAACAAGAAACGATAAACCTCTACCCCTTTTCAAAAGACTGAGGAAGAGTGTGAACCAGACGATAGGCGAACCTATTTACCCCTATTTAGAAAAAAATCAGATAATAGGCGATGTTAGAAGTATAGATTTAAAGTAAACTTTAGAAGGATCCGTAAACCTAATCCTAAATAGAAAACAAGGGATAAACCTTCTACTCCTGTTCAAAAGCCCAAGGAGGTGTGTGAACAGGATAACCGGTGAACCTATCTACTACTAAAAACAGTTTTTAATCATTTCACTCCAAGCAAGGCAATAAAGCCACTAAGACTCAAAGGCGTTACTCAGCGTGAAAGAAACTGAAAATACGTTATTGAAGAACAATAAAAGAACAGGATTCAAGGAGACAGAGGATGACGACTGACGTTGCATTTAAATTGTTGAAGGAAAAGCAAGAAGCTGAAAAAGAGTTCCACGATAAGTATGAGAGAAAACAGATGAGGAAATTCATATACCGACACTTTCCGCAATCCCGTGAATTGGAATTACGTTCTCTGATTAGCAATTACCCATTACACCACTCACACATCCAAGCTTATAACACCAGGTAATCCCAAGCGGTCACCTATCTAGGAATTGACCAGGCTCGACATTGCTTAACCGATGATCATGCGGAACCGGTGTTTCAATGTGATGTAGCCGGTTAATGTGTGGTGTTGTATGAACGTGAGAAAAGGCAGGAAGTTAAACAGGAAAGATAATGCTTAAACCGACTCTTGAAGAGGTCAAGATTGGGAAAACGTCTTGACGGGAGTCTGTTCCATAAAGCAGTAGTTCTTGGGAAGAAGCTGTCCGAGTGGAACTGACTTCTTACTATTGGAATACGAATGACGATGATTTAAACCTGTGTACGTGACATAGTGAGTTTCATTTCCAAAGGTGTGGGTTAGTGTGACCAAGGAATTTTTATGGTAAATTACCCATACACGGCTGGACTCTTCCAAGTTACAAATAAAAGCATGTACTGTTTTTTGTCAGTAGAGAGTTTTTCCCCAACAGTCAGCTCTGACAGTTCGGACTTAACATTCTTGCTTGTTTGTATATTATTGTATTACCGATTTTTGTTAATATATTTGTTAACTCAAATCCACTCTTGTGTCTTTATTCTGGTCACAACAGGAATATAGCTTGTCAGAACACATAGTATGGAAATAGTGAAAGTAGCGAGAAGCTCGCGAGGTCTCGTTTGTGAGAAAGGGGTTGTAGAGTGGAAAATGGACGTCTTTGAACACTATCAAGACAAGCAGGTGAGGTCTGGGTAGCTATACTCCACTTTTGGTTTGTTCTGACAAATAATGTATCATTGAATAAAACCGCGTTTTTATATATATTTGTTGGTTAGAAAAGGTAAAAAAAAAATTCACAAAAAAATCAGGTTGTGAAAAAGTTATCGATAGTAAGAGTAATAAAAAATGGGAAGACATGAAAAGAAAAGAAAAATTGAATATGAGTGGAAATAATTTGGCGTGATGTCTGTTAATAGCTGAAAAAGAATCTTTGCTTTCTATTGAGATTAAGTACTGGCGCCAAAAATGGAGATGAGCTGTTTCCAGTGTGTGCATTATCAGCATGACCCAGGAAGAGAGAAAATTAAAAAAAAAATGTGTTGAGGTCGGAGTGGGGTGCTTTCGAGAGGCGAAAATGCTATTCTCAGATTTGATAAATATTGCTTTCTCCCACATTCCGATATTCTTCCCGTAGACATGGATAAATTATTCTATCATTTTATAGGGTAGGGATTTATGATTTCAACCGCAGAAAACAAGGAGGAGAGGAAAAAGTATATAACAATTGATAATTTAACTAGCATCTTCTATTTTCAAAAAGTACGCATGAACGCGGCACACACACACACACACACACACACACACACACACACACACACACACACACACACACACACACACACACATATATATATATTCGGCTACTCGTTCCAGAGCGCACTCGCCTGCTAGAGCGGCTATCCAATCCCTGTTACAGACGCCAGTTCAGACACATTTATTTTTGTTCAAATCCCACTGAACCCACCTGTAGTTTATACTTCAGCTATGTTGGGCGAATCTGAATTACAATTTCTGAATGAGAGTGCATAATCTGACGTGATTAACAGTCTTAACACGGCAACTACGTCCAAACCTTCGGTCACAATAACTTGCGAGTTCGTGCTAGTGCAAACATCAACGACTTCTGAATAGTCCCGTCGCACCAATTTATAGGCGCATAATCGAATGGTTAGAATGTCAGCTTCCCGACCATGAGACATGGATTCGAATCTCATCACGATCGATTTGTCAGGGAAGTGACTTCTTTATGTTATCGGCATATGGGTTGGGGGCATTCCAGCATGCAGCACCTTTGACTGAAATTAATCCCAAGGTCATGCGAATGATTATATATATATATATATATATATATATATATATATATATATATATATATATATATACACACACACAGGTAAAATGAGAACAAAGAGTATAATTCCACTCTCCGTAACATTTAATTTACAAGAGGGCTTAATACAGAGTAGAGCTAAATATTATTTATTTTAGGATATTAAAACAAAAATATGTTAAAATTCTCTACAAAATGGCGATTAGGTATTGTAGTTTACCATCGACCGAGGAGACACATTTGTAATGTTGAAACATAATTTCTATTGTGTAGCGATTTTAAACATGTTTTTGTTTTAATATCCTAAAATAAATAAATAATATATTTATATATATATATATATATATATATAAATATATGATACAAAATATACATACACGCACATATACTTTCACGTACGTATAAATATATACGTGTTATAAATACAGTGCTCAATGTTATGTGACAGAGCTATATGTTTATTTTAGTGAATATACAGAATATCCAATGTCGATAGCATAACTCGGACTTGCATGCAGTTCATGCAATCTTCAGGTGCAGAACATATTCTGACCGTTATAGAGTTTGCTATCTTTATAACGGTCAGAATATGTTCCGCAACTGAAGATTGTATGAACTGCATGAAACTCAGAGTTGTGCTATTTTTGTGATGCCAACGAGCACTCGTCGCCACTTTGTGATATCTTCGAACACTCGTTGCCACTTTTGTAATGTCAACGAATACTCGTTGTCACTTTCGTAATGCTCGTTGTAGTAGAGACTTTGTAATAGTACTATAGTACGCATTTGAACAATGCTGGTGTCAGACGCCCTCGAATAACACTCGCACTAATAGTACTTACTCGATAGTACTCGCTCGAATAGTAACTAGTATAGTGATCCGAATAGAGTATAGCGATCCGTATAGTAATAGAGGATTGTTTAATAGAGATCGTTTAGACGTCACACACTTATGCGTTTCCTCTATTGTCACGTGGTCTACTTAATTCAATAATGGGATCGCCTGTGTTTGCTCAGAGGCGATCTATGTTCAAACTCAAGTGTCAGCAGCGACACTTTATTCCTATATAACAGCTATCGACGTTGGATATTATGTATATTCACTGATATATATATATATATATATATATATATATATATATATATATATATATATATATATATATATATATATATATATATATTATTACATATGTTATTTTTACTGGATATTTCAGTAGACGCTCCGTTTATTTATTAAACAGTATATTCGAGAAACCTTATTAATGAATAATATGCGCTCTCCGGATGGATTCGAACCTGTGTCCCCCACCCACTACCTTACCGGAGAGCGCATATTATTATTTTATAAGATTTATTAAATATTCAGGCGGGTAGAAGAAAATAAATATGCTTTTTAATAAGTAAACAGGACGTCTATTCAAATATGGGTATCCATTAAAAATAACATTTAAGTAATAAATTCACAAGTATTTATCACACTAAAAAACCACAGCGAAAATATCAGAACAAACCCATACAGACCCGTACACGAAGGAAAAATATATGGACATCGTGAAGAGTAGATGCGAAGGACAAAATGGAAATGGAAACTCGAAATAGGACACACTAAGAGAAGCTTTAGTGACATCAGCAAACGATATCATCCCAAAGGAGAATGAACGAAGAAGAAAAAAACGAATGGATCACTGATGAGATTCTCGACATAATGCAATGGAGACAAGAAAACTTTGCCAAGATACGGAACGGAATACAGAAAAATACACAACGAAATGAGGACCAAATGCAGTCTAAAGAAGAATGGTTAAACAAAAAATGTGCAGAAATGTGCAGGAGATATGCATAAACAAATAAAGGAACTAACAGGACAGAAGACTTGCACGTCAACAGAGTGCGTAAAATCCAAGGATGGAACGCTCATATTAGAGAAGGAAAAAATTCTTCAGAGCTGGAACGAAAATATTGGAGAACTCTTCACGACGAAAGAGAACAACAGGCAACACACAGAATTACCAACGGGCCTGAAATTCTAAAAACTGAAGTAGAAGCGGCAAATATCCAAATTGAACAGAAACAAAGAAGCAGGGCCAGACGGAATAGTAACAGAGATGCTGATAGCTTTAGATGAGTTTAGCGTAGACAAGATTACAGAAATAATAAATGAAATCTACAACAGTGAAGATATACCGGAAGATCTCAGCAGATCTATTTTCATAGCAATGTCTAAGAAACCAGGCGCAAACGAATGTGAACTCCACCGAACAATCAGCCTAATTCTGATGAATAGAGCACGCAGCAGATTCAGGCCAGAGAAAGGACAAGAATAATGCGCGTTTGTTAAAGACACCGGAATAAGGAATACGGTATTTATGCTCAGAATGTTACCAGAAAGAGCAATACAAATGCAGAAGGACGTGTACCTGTGTTTTATAGAATACGCAAAGGCGTTCGGCAAAGGACCCCATAAAGATCTGTTGGAACTGCTCAGCAACCTTGATATATCCGGGAAAGATATTAAAATAATCATGAACCTATACTGGCAGAAAACGGCCTGCATGCGGATAGAGAATGAGTTCAGCAGATATACAAAAATAGAAAGGGACGTAAGACAAGGATGTGTCTTCTCACCGGACCTATTCAACCTATACTGCGAGACAATTCTGAGAGAATTGGAAAGCCTAACAGGATTCATCATTGGCGGCCACACAAAATACGCAAATGACACTGTAGCAGACACGGAAATGAAACTATAAAACCTCCTACAGAAGGTAGCGAAGTAGAGCGAAAAGGGACTAAGCATAAACTACAAGAAGACAGAATGCATGGTCATCAGCAAAAAGACGAGCCCTAAATACAATTTACAGGTCGGGAACACTAAAATCAAGCAGATGCAGAAATTGAATATCTGAAAAGTGTTCTGACAGAGGACGGTAAGTGCGACGCTGAGATCCGAAGACGTATTGGGATGGCCAATGACGCATTCCAAAAGCTGGGCAGAGTATTGCGAGGCAGGAGGGTTTCGTTGGTAACAGAGAAAAGAGTGCTGAACTGCTACGTGATATCTGTCCTTCTTTACGGCAGCGAATGTTGGAGGATCTCCTCAAATATGAAGAGACTCGAGGCAGCAGAAATGTGGTTCTACAGAAGGATGCTGAGGATACCATGAACCAAATATGTGAGCAACGATGAAGTTTTGGAGAGGTTTCAAACAAAAAGGAAACTCATACTTAACATCAGGAAGAGGCAGCTGAAATTTATGGAAGACGTAACGAGAAAGTAGGGCTTGGAAAATCTGATACTCACAGGGCGTATAGAGGGAAAGAGGAACAAGTGAAAACAACGCGTGACATACTTAACGGGCTTAAGCAAGTGGATGGCAGATCAAAGTCTAGTAGAAATAACAAAATTCCAAAGCTTATTGAGAGCTACAAGAGACAGGGGTAAATGGATAGCCATGAGCGCCTACGTCCTGAAAGGACACGGCACATAGAAGAAAGAAAGACCCCTCTATAACAGAAACCCTGCTGGATATGGTCATCTCCTTTGCTCAGGAACAAATAAAAATGAACACAAATTAAATAAAAAGCATTAAACACTTGCGAAAATCACTATTATTCGAAAACGAAGACGCGTGGGTAAAGAAAGAAAGAACATTTGACATGACAATGGGAAGCTTTGACGGTGTGTATCTGACTTTATAGGTATACATTTTCTGCACGAACTAATCGATAAAAACGATATAGGTTGCTACAGCTCTCATAATCTTAAGAAACTGTAACAGACAAAACCAGAAAACAATCATAACAATTTTAAAAAAAAGGGGATTTGACATCAAAATAAAAACTAACCAAAAAAAAGGAGATTCCCTAGATGTCACATTCAACCTAAGAAAAGGTACATATAAACCATACAGAAAACATGACAAACCTCTCCATATACACATATCTTCCAAACAACCATCATCAATAATCAAGCAGATCCCACAATCAATTAACTGTTGGTTATCTGACAATTATCTCAGTAAAACCATCTTCAATGACGCTGAGAAATATTGTGAAACAGCCTTAAAAGATAGTGGATTTTCGGCAACACTCACATTCACACCACACAGCGTAAACAGCATACAGGAAAAGAAACATTATATGGTTCAACCCACCGTACATCAAAAGCGTAAAAACAAACGTAGGAAAAATATTCATTAAACTCATACACAAACACTTCCCCCATCAAGTACTCTCCACGAGATATTCAACAAAAACACAGTTAAAATAAACTACAATTGCACCGAGAACATGTCACAAATAATTAAAAAACAAGAAAAAAACCACCCATACAAATCAAACCTACGTGTAAATGCAGATTAAAGAACGAATGTTCCTTAAATGGTAATTGCTTACAGAATAATGCAATATACCAAGCCACTGTAAAATCAGCAGATAACAAAGAAACAATTATTTCCACTCAATATCCCCTAAAATATTTCAAACATAACTGTTATCGCCCACACAATAACCGTTACAATAATACAATAGACTTACCCATAACGCATCACTGTCACCATATATAAATAGTTGCGCCAAAACATAACGCACATGGCCTGACGATTACTTTTCAGCATGAAAGAAACCGTCGCTGCTGGGTGTTGACCTCAATATCAACTTTTATATTTACATATTTCCTATTCCTGATATAGAACATTTTAACTCATAAATATAGCATGCCGTAAAATTATATTTTATCATATATACACAGGGTGTATCAAATATACTTTTACAACAAAACAAGACAATAGTCCATATAAACATATGTCTGCAAATCGTTCGTTTTTTACTTTATTTTTGAGTTTATAGAAATTTTACAGTAGATGGCCGTGTTGTCATGTTGACTAGGTTACATTTGTCATCCGTGTACATTTGTGGCCAGTCTGTCTTCAGCGTTTAACGTGTGTAGTAGTGAGTTAACTGAGAAGTGTTCCGTTTAATAATGGCAGGACAGTCATATCGTGAGCAGGCAGACACGATTTTTACATACGACCGCACGGCTGTATCAGATTGCGTTTCCAGAGCGAAGGTAGCCGAGTCATCCAATCTTTGTTGCTGTTTATCGTCACGTTGATTGCCGAGACAGGATCTGTCACATACAAACTATGGATCGTGGAAGACCGAGAGCCGCTCGTATGCCTTACCACGAAGAACACATTCCACCGGCTTCTAATTTTGAATTTACATAAGTAAGTCAGTAGAATTAGCTTTTTCATATTATGATTACTTGCGAAATGTTTTGTTTGGCACATGCACGCACGCAATATATATATATATATATATATATATATATATATATATATATATATATGGTGATTGAAAAGTAACTCCCCA
>OZ038484.1:36146787-36164287 GCA_964036315.1 Acanthosepion esculentum
GCCAGTAATAAAGTAAAAAAAAGTCATAATTTTGGCTATGACAAAAAGGTACGAAAAAAAAGTCACAATGAATTTATGGTGACCATTAACAAAGGCATCTATTCATGTCGGATCCTTCACGAGTGTATGTGTCCGCTCTGTTTGCAACAGAAATTCATATAAAATAGATCCAACCCCCAAAAATATTATTTAACAATGCTACGGTCACATATTCGATATTTTTCATAATTATGGAGTCCGCATATTCCATAAAACCCGAATTTATGTAGAGAAAGTCATAACAAAGGTGATTTTTTTAAGTTTTCGGCAAAACTTAAACAAATTACGGAGATTGTATACGAAGATAGATCTAGCCATAAAAATCGTTTGCTAACAATGCTACGGTCACAAATTCAAGATATTTTATAGTTAGGGAGTTCTAGTACCCTATAATAGTAAGACAACTTTATGTGAAGAAAGTCTCAATTTGACATTGAAATTTTAATTTAAGTTTCCTTGGATTTTCAATTTATTTATGTAACTGGAATTTTGTCCACTTTCGGAATATGAGGCTGGTATTTTGATCACTGGGTTTTTATTGTCCGCCAGGATTTTTGTCAGCTAGGTTTTTATCTGCTAACCTTACCCTGTTTCATTTTTCCTGTGACTTTTTTCCTCTGTCACTTTTTTTTCCTCGATTCAGTTACTTTTGTCCTCATTAGCTGATGATTAGATCTTTTCACGGATAAATGTTTCGACTCCCCTAGAAATAATCCAAATAGCTATTATAAAAAATTACTCTGTGTTGTAAACACAAATTTCTTTCAGAAATCAAATTTGTGAAAAGTCAAGTATGCGAATGGCCTCAAGTACAATATCTTGAATGTGTAGCCCTGCACAATGATTTCGCTATCTAAACAGACAACGTCCCGGGTACTTCTGAGCGCTATTGCATCCTGAAATGTTTTTGAAAAGATTAGACTGTCGTTCGAATCAAATATTTCACAATTGTTCTTGGTTTTCCCGTTGATTTGCCTACAATAAGTTTATCGATACATCACATCTAGTTAGCTGGCCGTTGATTCTTTTGAAGACATGCCCTTCGGTAGGTCATATTTGTCACATCCTTCTCGCCTCGTTGGCTCGGTTTATAAAAAATCCGATTTAAAATAATAATACGCATTTCTTCGCGAGTACGTTCAACAACTTTCACCGGAAATGCCTAAATGTCATTTATTGGGTCAGTAAACAGATTAAGTGATGATTTGTGTGAACGAAAGAACAAGTTCTATCTCTCGGTTTGCTTACCTAAGAATTTTATGTTTTAAATGTAATATTTTAACTTAGAGGAAGTTGTTAAAGCTTCTCCGGTCTAGAGTATCTTTTACTTACAATCTTCTACGAGTTAAACACGAAACAAATAAGTACTGAGATGTTATGTCATAGCTAATCTTCTATATGGCTATGAATGCGAGACAATCATGCTTGCTAATCATTAAACTACATCGAAGTGCCCAATAATCTTCTAAGCAGAGCTTAGATGTGGTACAAGATCGAAAGTATAGAGCACTAATTTGAGGATGAAACTAACTAATCAGTTTTAATTGATCCAGCGAGTCAAGCTTGCTAACCATTACACTACGTATAAATGCCCAGTGAAACTGTAGATGATGTAGTCAACAAGCAATTTTTTTTTAAGCTTATCACCCCAAGCAAGGCTGGAAGCCACTAGCACGCAAGGGGTTACAGAAGGTTTGGAGGAAGAGCAGATAGGAGTGGTAAAGGAGAGGATGTGGAGAAAGATAGTGGATCGATCAAGGCAAGGGGGTTACAGAAGATTTGGAGCGAGAGCAGATAGGAATGAAAGGTGAAAGGGTGTGGAGAAGGGAAGTGGATAGATCAAGACAACTGGAGATGTCGATTGACATTACACTTAAATAGTTGGAGATTATATTTGTCAGGGAAACAGGAATAAGGAAGGGAGATCCACAGGCGAGATGTGCGAGACATGAAGCTATTGGAGTAGAGAGACGTCTACATCTAACAGTTTCAACGGTGAAGGAGTGGGAACGCAGAAGTTGAATTTAAGATGTGTAAATATGCAATCTTTGAATTTATGAAGATAAGTATCTTCATCTTTAAGTTTATATTGTGGGAGGAGGGACTGGTCCATTTACTATTGGGTTGGTGCATAATTATCAGGCGTTCTTAAACCCTATTTATTATGAATAAAGAAAGATAACAATTCAACAATAAATGATTAATGACATATATTTTTTGAAAGCTGAAAATAAAATAATTTTATTAAAAAAAGTAAGCAAAACAGCAACTTTTATTAACAAATAACTCGCCTACAAAACGCCTGATAATTATGAACAAACCCTATAAGAATCTGACGAAGCATCAGATTTTTGTTTTCCTGTGATGAAAAGATTTTTGGTCGAAAAACTTTACAGCACCCACCCCGTATTTTTTTTAAATGTATATCTGAATTAATAAAGGGTACGCCAAAGTTGAAAATATATGAGACAATCTTTTGCTGCTGCTCAGTGAACGGGACTGGGGTATTTTTGTGAAAACTATTTGCCAAAATTCTCAATCTCTTACTGCTTCATCAACTGTTGTGGTATGTCATAACAATTGATTAAAAATAATTGTAAAAGACGTAATGAACAGCATCGGTCAGAGATCGAATTTGGCTAGCCCAGTCCGTTTGCATGCTGATAACCGTTATGACACCTCACACAAACACATACACTGAATATTAGAGCAACGACGAAGTTTCAGCGAAAATGGAAACAAAAAAAGACATACTTAACATCAGAAAGAAACAGATAAAATGTCTAGGGTACATAATGAGGAAAGAAGGCTTAGAAAATTTGACACTGACAGGACATATTGAAAACAACAGAGACAGAGGAAAACGCCGTATAGCCTACATAATGAGCTTGTGTAAAAAAGGTTGAGAGAACCAAGTTTAGAAAGGATAATAAAAAGAAAAAATTACTAAGAGCTACAAAGGACAGGGAATTGTGGAGGGCCATGATCGCCAACGTCATGGCAGGAACACGACACATAGAAGATACAGAATCAGTAGTACTTATTGGAAAATGGGATAAGCTAACAGAGTTGAAATGTCAGTATCGTCTGATGCGTTCACGTTTGTATAAATGTTCATGGGAAAGTCAAATATTTTCTCTCTAATTTTTAAATAGCAGGTGAGTCTGGACTATGATTATCAGCCAGTCTACAAAGAACACTGTGTATTGAAAACCTTGGAGAAATGGCAACGTGAAGCCACTCCAGCCTTACCAAGATCTGGTAGGTAATAAAGAAGTTCTGATAATTCACAGATAAAGCAAAGGAATTTGTCATGACCGACTCAGTCCTGAAGGGACATGACATTTACAAAGAAATACAAAGAGCTAGGTTTCAGCATTAATTATTGTAGCTCCCTAATTTTACTGCTGAAAAATGACTGTTCCTTTTTCATTACTCATTTTCTGTAACGAACAGACGAAACATTTCGATCAGAGTTAAAAGATAATTGATAGTTAAACAATGAATTTTATCTTTTTTTTTCCTTAACTAAATTTTTTTTTTTAATAGATTTTAGGTTTGCATGTTGCGAGCTAAAAAAAAAAATAAAGAAAAGAAAAAGAGATGTCCGGAATTAATTCAAACATTACTGATAGGGAAGGCCTTTTATATATTCTATAGATGAAGGGGGTGAAGAAAGAGAAAAAATATGTCACGTGAAACTGTCAACGCTCTTTTTTGTCCGTTCATTTGTTACCGTGTGTTGTTCAGTGCCACACCTTAATTCTACAGGGAAAAAAAGTGGTTGACATTATTTTGTTCTATTCTATTGACATTTTATTCACCGTTCATCTCTGATAGACGCGCTTTTTGGGGGGTGACAACACAAAGAGTTTTTTTTTTTTTTTTTTTTTTTTTTCGGAGAGGGGGCTTTTTTATTTTTTCTGAATTGCCTTATTGGAAAGAAAAAAAAATGTCATGTTGAATACCAGTTATTAAGTTTATCTCTCTAAACGCGGCAAGTGAAAAGAGGAAAATAGTAAAAGCATTAACGACAACGGGAGAATTCTCAACTATTTAGGGAAATTGATTATATCTCGTCGGATGACTTGTACTTTATTCAATAGAATTTCAATAGAATATTAAAAGAAAATTAATGAGTTTTATGAATGGCGATAAGGAATAGGATGTTTTCTCGTTTGATTTTATAAATAACAAAAGTGAATGAAGAAAAAACAGCACCAAAAATAAGAGATACACATTAGAATATTGCAAAAGAGTTAAGAAAAATATGAAAGTTCAAATACAAGTGATGCTTACAGTCAGCTGAGTACTTGTATTGAGAAACGAGCATGGATAAACGGTATTGACAAAATTCTCAATAAAAGGAAGAAGAACAGGGCAAAATAATATGAAACTAGACAATGGAATACAAGACAAAGAAAAGCAATTATAAGACAATAACAAAGTAAAAACGTTCCAAAAATAGAAATATTGTTCACAAGCAAAAGGAATACAGTCAAGTGGTAGTTGCCTTCTGACTTCCAAGGCAAGGAAAGAAAACGTGAGTAAGAGAAAAAATTGTCCATTTTTATTTATAATTTACGAATTTTAGCAGCCATTCTGCGAGATGGAAACCAATGATATACATTCATCAAATAAATCATATATATATATATATATATACATATATATATATATATATATATATATGCACAGAGACTGGATCAAAAATACTTTTACAAACTTTGAAGGCATGTTCCTTACATCAAAAGATTCGCGATCGGGCGCGCAATCTATTTAATATGTAAGTATAGTTCTAAACTTGAGCCTTTATTTTGTCGCCGTCAAGTGATCTAAATTGAATCTTTATCTTTACGTCGGCAGAATTGAATCAACCACGTTTCCTTTGCATTCCAATCGTAAAGAAGTTCATCTAAGACAGTTTTTTCCCCCAAGAACTGCTACTTTGTGGAAGATACTCCAGTAGGGATACTTTCTTGAACACCACACTCTTAATCACTTCAAGTCAAAGGTCAGTCGTTATCTCTCCTTCATAATTTTCTCTTCCTACTACACCCTCTTATATTCATATCACACACCTCATTCAGTAACCCTTCTACCTTAAATTGCTTATGAGACTTGTATTCAGCGAAATTTAGTAAAAATGTTTTGCTTAACCATATCAAGCAAAGATTTAGCTAATCTTAGTCAGAAACCAAAATTAGAATATTTTTACATATATTTTACCTATTACCTTTTTTTTGGGGGTCCCCAGAAAATTAAGTCAAAAATAAATTGTACTGTTGTTTATATTTGGAAAATGAGAAGTGATCCCCAGGCGGTGGGAAACATGGGTATTAACCTCCCGACAACCTTGACTGAATTATTAAGTTATTAAAGAAGGTTATGTCTATGTTTATGGCTATAACAAAAATACATTATAAAAAAATCTTTACATATATATACGAGTTAGATAACAAAGTACATTGGACTTTCTAGCCTTGAGTGACAACCACTATAAGGGAAGGAAAAAATCTGAATTCAAAAACAGCGGGAAAACACTCCAAATCTTTCCCAAGAATATACCAATTATCAGACAATAAAAAAGGCATCTGCGGAGAGTCATGATCACCAACTTCCTGAAAGGACAAGGCATTTTTTGTGTTGTTAGACGCTTACTCGTTGTAACTTTCGTTAGGTCTACGAATGCTCGTTATCACTTCCGAAATGTTCGTTGTCGTCGAGACTTTGGAACCGCAGATATTGGTAGTAATAACGCCTTCAAATAATACTTGCACTAATAATACTTGTTCAAATAGTAATCGCCAAATAGTAATTCGTATAATGATCAGTATAGAGGATAGTATAGGGAATAGCGATCACTTAGACATCACGCTAATTCCCATTTATATGTTTCCTTTACGATCACGCGATCTACTTATTTAATAATGGAATCGTCCATGTTTGCTCACTGGTGATCTGTGTTCAAACTACGGCGTCGGCAACGACACTTTATTCCTCTACAACTGTATTGAAAATAATGATTCAAGAAATACATATTCCAAATTCATGATCCGTTATTGAGGACAAAATTCTTCATGTAGTTATTCCGCCAACAGTTAGTTAAAAATCTTGCTCATAGTGCAGGTTTTACCTTGTTAATAATAATAATATTAATCAAAGCAAAGTGAAAATCCTGTGGGATATTTCGATACAAACAGTGACAGCTTTAGAAAACAATAAGCCACATTTGCGACCTGATAGAAGTCTCGTGTCGGTTTGTTATGAGGATTGAAAGCAAAGAAAACAAAAAGATCAACCACTACTATGATTTAATGTATTAAATTCTGGAAGATTGGGAAGGACTAGCAAAGAAAGTAATTACGATACCAGTGATCATTGGAGCACTGGGGTGCTGTACAAGAAATATGGGGTGGTGAAGCCTTGCTGATATTGCATTGTGATCTGGAAATAGAGCTATTACAAAAAGCAAGGACACCCCGAAAAGTACTGGATAGAACCTATCGGTGAAAAGATGAAATAATCAGTTTATTTTTGGGGCGACCTGAAAATGAAAAAAGATCTTACCAGCAATCAACTGTGCATAATAATAATATGATGATGATGAAACTGTCGAACATGTTATCTCACAATGTCCGGAACTAGCTAAAAATGAATATACCCGCAGATATAACAAGGTAGCGATATATGTGTACAGGAAGATATGAAAGAAGCACAAAATCGAAACCACTGAGAGATGGTATGACCACCAACGAAAAGTTACCCAAAATAACGACGTAACTAACCTCTAGGTTATGCCAATTCAAACTGACAGGGAAATAAAAGCCAACAGACCTGATATTATCATAAAAGACAAAACATCAGGAAGTGTATGCTTATTGGCATAGCAGTACCACCTGAGAGAAACATTTCCATGAAAATTATCGAGAAATTATCCAAATACAAGGACCTGGAGATCGAGATTAACAGGATGTGGGGAATGAAGACTGAGTCTGTACTAATAATAATCGGAGCTCTGGGCCTCGTGAAAAAAGGAATGGACTATTTTATTAACAGTGTTCCAGGTAACGTCAACATACAGTTTACTCAGAATATCACTCTATTAGGAACATCTTATATACTAAGAAAAGTGCTATCAATTAAATGACAATTCTCGTATAGGCCCTAAGGACCGTAGTTTGAATCCGTTTCTACAGGATACAAAGCAGGAAACATAACATACACAAATGATAATAAAAGCATACTCTTCTTTTATTCTCTTGATACTCTTAAGCGGTTACCCACCTAGGCACTGGTCAGGCTCGACGTTGCTTAACTTCAGTGGTTGTACGATCAACGTGATATGACCGTAAACCAGTATTAAAAGTAAAGTAGCAATACTATACATAGATAACATGGCAAATGCATGCTGTTTATTTTTACTGAAGGGGCGATTCCAGACAATACAAGTATACATTAAAAAATGTATGCAGAAAAAAGGTGCTGAAATAACGGATTCTTGAGCAGAGACGAGAAGAGTCGTATTTGTTGAAGCGTTATCCAGACTAGACGACCATCTTAAGCAGATCCCAAGTCAAATACATACAAGAGGATCACAAAGAATTGTACTTTTAGAAACAACCGATATTATGAAAAATGAAGCACTGAAGTTCCTTCATGAGATTTACTTTCTTTACAAAAATGAACACAAAAGCTGTAAAACATGGCAAGAAAGATTATACTTTTATTCCTTTATACGACGCGACTGGAGAAGAAAAGAAGAGAAATAGTTTTTCTTTGCTAGGAATGACGTTGGCCTTGATCTGAAAACGTCGAAGCTGAAACGATTGTAGGGTTGTTGCATGCACTAAGGAGACCAAACAAGTGATACTTAAGCGATGACTGTTCAAGTAAGTGATACCCAAGTGAGAACTGTTCAAAGAATAGCAGTTCCCTTGGGTGAAGCACTAACATGGTGGTCTGCTCGAAAACGTGTCACCCCCGAATCGATAGGGCTGAAAACGAATAACAACTTAGTTATGTGGAGATCGCCTCTGATCCTCAGTTAAAATATACTTTAACATCTGAGATGTCAGTAAAACACTGTCTTTTATTGTGAATTTTAATTGCAGTCACTTTTTCAGATGGAGATTAAAATGACTTTGAAGTTAAAAAAAGAAAGAAGGAAAACGAGCCAGTTTAATTAAAAGAGTGAAAAGCGAGCCATTTTAATTAAAAGAAAGAAAAACGAGCCATTTTAATTAAAAGAACGAAAAACGAGTCATTTTAATTAAAAGAGTGAAAAGCGAGCCATTTTAATTAAAAGAGTGAAAAGCGAGCCAGTTTAATTAAGAGTGAAAAGCGAGCCATTTTAATTAAAAGAAAGAAAAACGAGTCATTTTAATTAAAATAGTGAATTAAAAGAAAGAAAAACGAGTCATTTTAATCAAAAAGAGTGAAAAGCGAGCCATTTTAATTAAAAGAACGAAAAACGAGTCATTTTAATTAAAAGAGTGAAAAGCGAGCCATTTTAATTAAAAGAGTGAAAAGCGAGCCAGTTTAATTAAGAGTGAAAAGCGAGACATTTTAATTAAAATAGTGAAAAGCGAGCCATTTTAATTAAAAGAAAGAAAAACGAGTCATTTTAATTAAAAGAGTGAAAAGCGAGCCATTTTAATTAAAAGAGTGAAAAGCGAGCCAGTTTAATTAAGAGTGAAAAGCGAGACATTTTAATTAAAATAGTGAAAAGCGAGCCATTTTAATTAAAAGAAAGAAAAACGAGTCATTTTAATTAAAAGAGTGAAAAGCGAGCCATTTTAATTAAAAGAGTGAAAAGCGAGCCAGTTTAATTAAGAGTGAAAAGCGAGACATTTTAATTAAAATAGTGAAAAGCGAGCCATTTTAATTAAAAGAAAGAAAAACGAGTCATTTTAATTAAAAGAGTGAAAAGCGAGCCATTTTAATTAAAAGAGTGAAAAGCGAGCCAGTTTAATTAAGAGTGAAAAGCGAGACATTTTAATTAAAATAGTGAAAAGCGAGCCATTTTAATTAAAAGAAAGAAAAACGAGTCATTTTAATTAAAAGAGTGAAAAGCGAGCCATTTTAATTAAAAGAGTGAAAAGCGAGCCAGTTTAATTAAGAGTGAAAAGCGAGACATTTTAATTAAAATAGTGAAAAGCGAGCCATTTTAATTAAAAGAAAGAAAAACGAGTCATTTTAATTAAAAGAGTGAAAAGCGAGCCATTTTAATTAAAAGAGTGAAAAGCGAGCCAGTTTAATTAAGAGTGAAAAGCGAGACATTTTAATTAAAATAGTGAAAAGCGAGCCATTTTAATTAAAAGAAAGAAAAACGAGTCATTTTAATTAAAAGAGTGAAAAGCGAGCCATTTTAATTAAAAGAAAGAAAAACGAGTCATTTTAATTCAAATAGTGAAAAGCGAGCCATTTATTTAAAAGTAAGAAAAGCGAGCCATTTCGTACTCTGTTTCGCCCTGTGTCCTTTACCATTGCTAGTTATATCAATAACAATCTCTCCACGAGCAAAACACTGCTTTCTCCTTATAACTAAATAATCTGTCTAGAGACTATCAACAGAAGGCTGTTACACTCATTGTCAACCATATATACTGCTAAATTGTGATTAGTTTTGCAGAAAACCACAACTATAGACAAAAAATCTTATAAATAAGACGTTCATTATACTAGAATCTAATTGGAAAAAATTTCTTAAGATAATTGAAACACTTTTTACAAAAAGGTTTCAAACCAAATCTCCACCTTACCCTAATAATAAAAACGGAAAGAAAGTGTTGGTGATCTTTCAAGGAAACCTCCAACATGGAATTACTAATATGTTCATCTAGCACAGCTTTGAATCACGACTATTTCTACATAATACAGCTTATAACATAAACACAGTATCGGAAACACATTTCTGTTTAAGATTGGGTGTCCGGTTACTTCTAAAATCTAATTCAACTCTATACTTCTAACATCTTCGTCTAAACTCTTAAATTTTATTTACTAATTATTTATTCATTTATTCTCCTCAACAGGAGTAGATAGACTCGCCCATAGCCCGGTTCACACTCCTCCCGGTTTCTGAACATGAGTAGAGGTTTATCACTTGTCACCTGTTTAAGATTGGATTTCCAGTTCCTTCTAAAATCTTTTCATTCTCTTTCACTCCAAGTAGCCCCCTTGCGTCTTTGTGGCATTATCGCCTTGCTTGGGGTGAATTGATTAAATAAAAAAAAAACATGGAAACAACGAACACCTTGAAAATGGCTAATGAGTTGTTCGAAAGCGCTTAGGACAATAACTACTGACAGTGTCTAGACTATCCTAGTCCCCATAAAAGGAAAACTGTAATGCCCAGAACAATGTCCAGCTTCTTTATGCCTACAAAAAGGCGACGTGATTTTACAGCTGGATAATGACTGCCTATAGGATTCCCGGACTACTCAACATGGTCTGCGTGATGTTCAACAACTTCCATCGCCGGCACGATCGCTATACATATATGGAACATAATGAGTAGACACGTGAGTAGTTCAATAATTAGCCCCTCCTACTGCTCTTGCGGTACTGCGTCAACCGGTGCAAGAGGCGTCTAATAACGCATTGCAGGATGATATTCGCCTTCTATACGATCGTATGCATGCCAGTGCACAGACCTGAGTTAATGTTCGAGGAGAATATACAGTGTATTGATATGGGATCTGAATATAATTGGCAGATCGAATTGGAAACCAGTAGAACTATTGATTAATATATGTGAGCATTTACCACTTCAATAAACCATATTATGCAAATTTATTTCCAATCTGTGTTCATAAAATGCGGATAATGTAACGAATATCGGCACGAAAAATGGAATCGGCCAGTCGAGTTCAAATTATGTCTGCTGCGTTCACGCTTTTACAATATCATTGATATTCAGAGAACTTAAAACGATTACTTGGTTACTTATTTTAGTGCATCCATCATCAGACTGTTTTTACATTTATATAAGTTATAATCATTCTAAGTAACGCGGCTAATCGAAATAAGTGTTGCATAATGTGTTACATTGTACAATTGCCTTTGAGAAAGGTATTAGTCTATCTTTGCGTAACCCAACTACTTATGGTAGCCAGTCTATAAGGAAAACTGAATTGAAAACCGCGGAGAAAGCAACGGGAAACCACTCAACTGTCTTTCCTAAAAAAAAAAAAAGTTATGGCAATTCACAGATGAAACGAAATCTGTGGAGAGCCATGGTCGTCTACATCCTGAAGAGAAATAGCATTTAAAATAAAAACGAATTAGGCTATATTTGAAAGGAATTCGCTACTGCATTTTAAATTTACTTTTTCATTAGTAGGCAATTTTACTTCAAAATGTAGCGCCCAAAATCGCAAGTAACAAAATTCAAAATTTAGGAGCGTTGTTCTTTCAAAATTAACCCCTATCCCCACAATCTAAATCTGACCACCGTTGCGTAAGGTTGCACAATGATAAATACTAAACGTTTTGCTTTTGGCTCTCGATGTGAAACTGACTGTCACATTATGAAATGCACTGGGGACTTCAGTGACACATTGTGTCTAAAATACGTCCTTAGTTATGGATTAAATAACAGGGTAGCAATCAGTCTAAGAGAAGGAAAACTGAATTTTTCTTTTACTAATGTTCCTCCAATACAAGGCCCAAGAGCCACTCAAATTAGAGGGTTACTCTGTGGTGTTGTATGAGCGTAAGAAAAGTTTGAAGTGCGGTTTATGAGTTTATGCAGCAAAGATAACGGTTAACCCAAAACTTGAAGAGGTCAAGATTGTAGTGATTGGGAAAACATCCTGCCGTGAGTCTGTTCCACAAAGCAGCAGTTCTTGAGAAGAAGCAGTCCGAATGGAACTTACTCCTTACTAATGGAATACGAAGGGAATTGGGATGATTCACAATTGTATTCGTGGCATGGTTGGTCCAGGTTTGTATAGGTCAGGGCTGATGGAACAAAGGAATGTAGCTCGTCTAGACACATGCCATGAAAATAGCGTTAGAGTTGCGGGATCCTTGCGAAGTTTCGTCTGTGGGAAAGGGATTGTAGGGTGGGAAATAATTCATTAACCATAAGGCCGTGTAGACGCTTTTCAGCTCTGTCAAAACTGTTAATTGAGGACTGGGCAGCTCCATCCCAGATATGACAGCAATACTCTATTTTTGGTCTGATCTGGCTGTTGTAATAGCAAGGAGAATCAGTTACTTACTCGAGCGGCACAATGAACCGACCATTTTCCCACCATCTTTAGCAACAGATCGAGTATACGAGTTCCGTAGTTGTGGAGAAGGCAATTGGAATACACTTTCCCAAGATGGCATACTAATCCACAGATAAAAAAAGGAATCTGTGGAAGCCATGATCGTCTATGTGAAGAAAGGACGTGGTGTTTAAAAAATAAACTACTATGATGAGTATAGTGATTTCCCAAGCGTAGCTCGGATGTAGCAAAAGGTCGAAAGTTAGAGGCACCCAGTGAGGATCGAACTCACTACTCAGTCGTAATTGTTCTAGTGAGACAAGCTTGCTAGCCATTACACCACCTGAGGTGCCCTACCATGACGAATATACCTTGTTCGAAAAAGCACGTTTCGTGAAATGTTTTTTTTTTGTCATAAGATGTGGTGTTTTACTATTTGTAGTTGGAGGCTGAAAAAAATCGTGTTTGACATAGATATATGATTGCCTGACCACAGAATCAAGGATTGACGTCAACACAACAATATACGGTAGGTGTGTAATAAAAATGAATAATAATAGTAGGGGTTCTTTAACTTCTATTTTTATTGGGTCAGATTAGGTAGGTAAAAAAGAGCGGGAATAATCTAGGACTGAAAGCAGACAGAAAGGTACGATTATAAAGTGTGACAGAAAAAATCGTTTATAGCAGCACTAAACGACCCTCCCATCCGCTTATTTGTGACGAGGAGGTGAGGGATGCTTTACCAGAAATTCTAACAATACAATCGGACACTTTCATCCGGTCTGTGTATTTTCACTCTTTAGTTGTTCTTTTATGATCGGACTCGTTCACCCACCAATGAACCCAACCGCAGGTTTTCCTCTGGGTTTGGGTCAAATTAAGGACAATAAACAGCCTATTATGAAAACAGTGTTATAGCAAAAAGAGAAGCAATAGTAACTGGTGTATTAACAGTAACCGCTCCAGTACAATATTCTTGATATATTTTCCGTTTAGACATTTAGCCTGTAACTCGTAAATACTATATTTTTTTTTACAAATGAAGTCATGCTGCTTCCTTTTCTTTGAATTTGTGTTCTCATATACTTCATTTTCATCATATATATATATATATATATATATATATATATATATGTGTGTGTGTGTGTGTGTGTGTGTGTGTGTGTGTGTGTGTGTGTATACACACACACACACACACACACACACAGAGGGAGCGATGGATAAATTGTCGTCTAAATTACGCAGAAATGAAAATAACACTGACATCTCATTTTAACAGATATATTTACCAAATTTGCACAAAAATTTCTAGAGATACTCAAGAGTAAATTTATTCAATAAAATCACCATTGGATCCAACCACGGCCTCCAGAGGACTTCGGAATTTCCTGCAACTATTCCGGACGCTTTCCTTGTTTAAGTTGATGAATGCTGCCATAATCCTTGCTTTCCGCTCATCTTTGGTGTTAACAGGTGTTTTGTTGGTCTCTCACTCACCTGCGCCCCACACATAATAATCAAGTGAGTGGTGTCTGGGGAGTTAGGTGGCCAGATGTAAGGAGTGATGTGCTTGCAAAAATTGTCTGACAGCCATGACTGAGTTCTTCTGTTTTTGTAGCATGGTGCAGAGTCCTGTTGTCATAAATAGGGTCTTCCAGCAGCCACCTTCTTGACCCGGGACAGCACTGGCTCCTCAAGCCACTTGATATAGGCCTGTAGTGATACTAAATAAGCACAGAGAACCAGATGTTAACCCTAAGACGTTCAAAGAGATAATGTCATAAACAGGTTTGTGCGCATGAGGCTCAACGTATTTGTTCCGGATAAAAATGAATAAATAAATTCTAATAAGTAAAAAGTCTTAGTCAAAAGCGTTCGCGCATAAACAAATGATTTCGACTGAGCCCTTTTAATCACAAAAAAACAAGTATAAAGAAACCTCTTTTTCAATGAAAACTCAGAGGGGAAAACAGACCCCAAAGAGGATAAACCATATCAATGGAATCTCAACTCCAGCAACCGCTCACCTCATACATCAACCCAAAGAAGATATCACATCAAAGAACATTTAAGTATATTTTATAATTCTTTATTTTTTAATTGTTTTAACTCGTCTCTTTAATTGTAAATGATTTTGTTTACATATATATACATCCTCCAAAGAACATTTAGCACCAACTTTAAACAATCTGTATTTTGAAATATAAAAATTTTGTTGTTTATAAAACTTGATTTATTTTATTTCATTTTTAAACGGAACAACTGCGTGGAGCCTCGTGCGCCTAAACCGGTTTATGACACTATTGCGTTGAACGTCTTATTGTTTATTTAGTATCACTATAGGTCCTGGTGTTGAATCTGAGGCCCTGTGGGAAGATGAAGCATAACGTCACAATCACTATTGATCAGTCCAAACACCTTCATAATCACCATTAGTTGGTTGGTTGGTTGTTTTATAGCATATCAACCTCAGTGGGTCATTTAATGCCAACAAAATTTTGAAATAGATTCATAGCGATAGTTTGGTAAAAAAGGTGTGCGTGGTTTGGTTTGGTTTTGGTTTACGGCATATCAACCTCAATAGGTTATTTAATAACGACAAAATTTTTATTGGTGGTAATAGGTTTTTTCTTCAAAAATCTATTTCTGGGAATATTTTTCCCAAAAGAAATCTATAGCTGGTCATATTTATTTTTCAAAGAATGTATAGCTGTTTGTATTGCTGGCATATTTTTTAAACTATTGCTGATAATAATTTTTCCTTCAAAATTAATATAATAATTTTTTTTATTATTACAAAATATTTCTGGTATTAAAACCTATTTTTACACAAATTTGGGTGCTAACTATTTGCCCATAGATGGGACCCTAACGAGTGCTACCACCCCGGGTCAGGGTGGACCTGGGAACCCCAGCAATTAAGAGCAGTTTCCACGCTCCTCCAAATCTCCTGATCAGAGGCCTTGCTGTCGGATGTAGTTTATCTTCTTACCCATGACACGTATGTAGTTTATCGTCATACCCAGGACGAGTAATCACCATTAGACTCATCCTACTGTTTCCGAATCCTCTGCACTGTCCCCAGATTGACACCAAAACACTCTGAAATATTCGTATTGGAGGTCCCGACGGAAATGCCAAGCAGTACAGCATGCCGTTTCCCAATTTCTGGCGGAGTGAATTGCATTATGGTGCTCTTTTTCTTACAGACGGTGCCCAACTGACCCTACTATACTGTACAGTCGACAAAATAAAACAACTATAAAATAAAAAATGTACCCATCGCACCATATATATATATATATATATATATATATATATATATATATATATATGTATGTGTGTGTGTGTGTGTGTGTGAAATAGATCAGAATTTTGGGGCCACCTTCTGGATGCTGAAAATTGCCCTAAAAATTGAAAGTTGAGTGTTTTTTTCAAAACTAATTTATTAGCTCACTTCGAGACAAGGGGACTTTATTTTTCGGAAGGGTACTGAACTGTTACATGATATCGGCCCTCCTGTATGGCAGCGAAGGCTTGACAATCTCCTCAAAGATGAAGAATAGACTTGAAGTAATAGAAATGTGGTTCTACAGGAATATGCTGAGGATACCATGGACCGAACATGTGAGCAACGACAAGGTTTTGGAGAAAATGGAAACAGAAATGAAACTTATACTTAGTATCAGGAAGAGACAGCTGAAATGTCTGGAGCACGTAACGAGGTAGGAGGGCGTGGAAAACCTGATACTCAATGGACAGATTGAGGGGAAGAGAGACAGATGAAAGCAGCGCGAAACATGAGCTTGAATAAATGGATGGTAGAACAGGGTTTGGGAGAAATAACAAAAAGTCAAAACTTATTAAGAGCTACAAGGAACAAGAAGATGTGGAGGGCCATGATCGCCTATGTCCTGAAGGGACACAGCACATAGAAAAAGACATAATATATTCAGTAATAACGAAATTAACCCATCCCGCATAAAGTTTTCTTAGCTCTTTTTGCCTAATCTACCTTAGTGGCTAATGGTAATCTTAGGACTGGCGGATTATAAATTTTAGGTTCCCCCTCTCTAAAACATTGGAAACAATGTACTATAAAGCAGGGGTCGGCAACCTATGGCACACGTGTCACGCCAAGCAATTTTCAATAGCACGCAGCCGCAAATGACATCCCGAAGTCCGAACCAATAACGACTACTATGCAAAGATATTTAGCGGTTTCAATTTAATATATACTAAAGTATAGGATACAGGTTCGATTCCTGTCGGAGAACGAAAATTTTCTATGAAAATTTCTCGGACATTCAGGCCGGTAAATGTTATTTAATACGGTTTATTATAAAACAGAGCATTTGCTTAAATACTTGTATCTATAAAAAGAACGTTAAACATATTATAAATGTCTTGAAATAAATTGTCGGACTATGTCCAATTCTAAAATATATGACGTCGTTTGTTTACATTTGATACGCTAGAGCAGATATGAATAGAAGAGATTCATGGAAGATTTAAGTTTAAAGATAGTAAAATCGACCTTGCTAACCAGACGCTGCTCTGTGGCCGAAAGGTTAAGGCACATCACGCGAAATGATGTTTCCGTATAGGATACAGGTTCGATTCCTGTCGGAGAACGAAAATTTTCTATGAAAATTTCTCGGACATTCAGGCCGGTAAATGTTATTTAATACTGTTTATTATAAACAGAGCATTTGCTTAAATACTTGTATCTATAAAAAGAACGTTAAACATATCAAAAATGTCTTTAAATAAATTGTCGGACTTTGTCCAATTCAAAAATATATACTAAGGTATATAAACTATATAAAATATATTGTAGAACAGGTATATTGACCTTGACTTGTATAAAAAATACGTATGCTGTTGGAACACTGAATGATTTTAGAACCCTAAATCGCTACATAGTTAACAAAAGGTTGCCGATCCCTCCTATAAAGCATCCTTAAATTATGCTCTCTCTCTCTCTCTCTCTCTCTCTGTGTATGCATACAGTGTGCATTTGTGCACAAATGTCATTCACTTCAGTTTTAACATTAGAAACATTTTCCCATGACCTGCGAGACAGCGAAAAATATATATGCATAAATATATATATATATGCACAAGTGCACAACTAGACTGAGAGAATGAGTGAATAAATGTGTGGGTGTGTGCGCGTAAGCACTCGCACATTTTCTGTCCTGTATTTGTCGGGCGACAATACGCACCACTGTATG
>OZ038484.1:36166787-36256787 GCA_964036315.1 Acanthosepion esculentum
TCTCCATGTATATTTAAATGAGACTTAATTGAGTTATGGCCTGACGGGTGTAACGCGAGTCTTCTTGTTAAACATGATGTAGTCTATCCAATATATTTACAAATTTGGATTGGTCAGTAATACAGTTCCTTAAGTGATATGTAAATTCGTAAATAATATTGGTTCTCTGTAATTTGCATATTGCAAGTGAATTATTATTTTGACTATGAGGTTAGCAGTTTTAAAGTTTTTATAATAAATAATTTTCTTATTTTAGTCAACTAGAGTTGTGTATTTCTTTATAATGTTTCTAAGTAAAGATTACTATGTATTTGATTTTTGCAGAAAATGATAATATTGTGTTTTTTTTCTATGTGCTTTGTGTTGTTATTAGTTACCTTAGAAAGAAAAAATCTAATATGGTAATTTATAAGATGGTTTGTAAAACCATTATTAACACCCATTTGTTTCACGTTGTTAAGCTCTTTAAAGAAAAGGGGAAGAGAGGATGAATTCTCGTGCGCTCTCATAAGATAACACCTATTTTATATTTGAGAGGACATTGACCAGTAAAATTAAGATGGCAAGAGTTTTTACTTGTGGGTTTTTATATAACGAAGTAGTGAATGTATTATTACTAGACTCCACAAGAACATCCAAGAATGGTAGTTTATTTATTTATTGGCTAAGTCCACAGGTAAATCTGAGGACGGAATATTTTTCGAATGTAGTTTTGAGGTTATCAATTTAGTTTTTGTTCTCAGCTAAAATAAAAAATATAATCTACATAGCGGACATATATTTTCGGTTTAGTAACTTTTTAAAATACCTTGTTTTTGACTTTGGACATGTAATAGAGAAGCATAGACCGAAAGGATTTTGCATACTTACTCCATTAGGTTGAGTGTAAATATTGCGATTATGGTTGTAGGCGGGGACTTTAGTTCTGCAGGCATGCAATAAACTTTTGGGAATATTGTGTATGATGGCTGGAGGTGGAATTGAATTATTTTTTTATACAGAGTTAAGGAATATATCAATGGTTTCCTCAACAGGGACATTTGTAAATAAATTTTCAACATCAAGTGACGCTAGAATGCTTTTCTTTGTAGTTTTAAGGATTTGGAGATATTCATGAGTTGTTTTGATACTATAATTGGTAGACAGATATGGAGTAATATATATATATATATATATATATATATATATATATATATATACACACACACACACACACACACACACACAGGAATTGAGAGAAGTTGAAGGAGAAATGGATTCATGTCTTTTTCCAAGAACATTAGTGCAAAGTGAGTCCTCAACTGAGTTTTGAACTCGGTTCGCCCATTCTGTTTACCGCGCTTAACACAGATAAAAATTAGTCGACCAAAAATAATAGATTCTGATATTTTGCCCAGAGATAACTCGGAAATGCCAGTCTTCATCTTTCATCTGGTGTCATGTCGCACGAGGAAAAGTTTTTAACAACACTCTCCCGTCATTTGTGTGACGCAGACTTTTATTTTCATACACCATTTTCCATTGGCCAAGGATTTACGCTTCAACGCCGTCAGGCTGACATTCGCTTGACCTTATGACACTGCCCCGACGCGAGTTGTTATAAACCTCTCCCCTCGGATGGAAAATCACGCCTTCCGTTTGCCCCACATTATTAAGCCCTGTGGCCCCTATTTCAAGAACAGGCAAAACCTAAAGGGCTATTCTCAATTCTCCTTGTTTCCTTTTTGGTTAACATTCCAAGAATTTTTTTTATGAGATGGGAATGTAATGTAAATAGAGTTCGAGATTTATCGGTATTTGCTTTATCGCGAAGAATGTAGAAGCTGAAGTTTTAGAAACATTTAAAATAAGATTCCAATAATTCCTTTACAAAATGATGTTGGTTTGATAGGCGAGAGGAAATAATTTTACGTGTTTCAAGACTGTATGTGTATGTGTGTGTGTGTGTGTGTGTGTGTGTGTGTCTGTGTGTATGTGTGTGTGTATCAGTCAGTTATGCGCTATGCATGATACACGCTTAGGCGGTCATGTATTTTTCGATACATGACTGACGAGGCAAACTTTTCCCGCAGTAGGTTGCCAATTCTTTCTGCGGTAGACCAGTTGCCATCCAAGGCTATAGAAGCCGGTCTGTCCTGCTATTTACCCAGAGCTGGGAGGAAAAGAAGAAGATTCATACCTTTCCTATGTAAGTGAATGTAATGGATTCGACTGGAATTCGAACTCCGATTCCTCAACCCGAGCCGCTGTCCATTACTCCACCGTGCCCCCACCATATATATATATATATATATATATATATATATATATATATATATATATATATATATATATATATATATATATATATATATATATAAGGGGAAAGACTTTTTTTCGTGACACGTTTCGTCATTTAGGTATTCCTTCGACTATATAACAAAGTGGAAAGATTTTTTGTTGTGATTCGTTTCGTCTTTTAGGCCTTCAGACTAAATTTGTCGAATCCATTACATTTACTTACGCGCTAATACCCTTGGGAAATGTATGAATCCTCTTCTTCTCCCCCCAGCTATGGGTAAATAGCAGGACATACCAGGTTCTATAGGCTTGGATGGCAACTGGTCTATCACAGAAAGAAATGGCAACCTACTGCGGGAAAAATCTGTCTCGTCAGTCATGTATCGAAAAATACATGATCGCCTAAGCGTGTATCACGCATAGCACATACTTGACTGATATATTTGTAATAGTGTATTTAGGCATCAATCCTTCATTTATGCATGTTTCATTAAAAACGACAGACAAGGTACTAAGATTAAGCTTTTTATTTAATTTTTCATGTGTTCGAACAAGTGCTTTTTTAACACAGAGTGTGTAGAAACTGTTCAAATGTTCTATAATTCCGAGCGCTTTCGGCTATACTTTTAGCCATTATCAAGGATGATTTTATTTTTTCAGTTTAATTGAGCCTGTGCATTGTGTGTATGCTTTTAGTGTTTTATTTGCCGAACACAGCATATGGTAGCCGTGTTCGTAGTTAATATTGTTAAGTGTTGGCTTTTTCTTTTTTATTATTAGGGCTGCCATTATTTTGAATCCTTTTTTACAGGTGAATGAGGTTATTATGTTTGTATTTTCTACTAGTATGTTTCGATGGAGTGTGGTAAGTTAGTGTGTGTGTTTAAATGGGTTCTAATAGAGCTGTGGTCAGATAGGTGTAACATTAGGCTTCTGGATAGGCATGTAGTCGTGTGACCGATCTAATTATTTAATTATTTATGAATTTCGTTTGATCAGGAACACAGTTCCTTAAGGGGCATTTGAACTCATAGATAATGTTTGTTCGTTGTAATTTTGACTGCTGGTATGTTGTTATTTTTGAGGATAAGGTTAGCTGTTTTAAATTTTTTGTAGTAGATAATTAATTTAATTTTTTTATTCGGATCAGTGTATTTCTTTATAATATTTCTAAGTGTATAATACTGGATAAATGTCTTAATAGTAAATAACTAGTGAACTGAATTTGTAAATTGAAATTTTTAATAATTTTAGTAATCAACACAATAATTTTAATACTAAGGTTTGTATTTTTAATGCAAGTATAATATTTTAATTTAAAAGTGGTGTATTTTGTAATAAACGAATTAACAATTATCAGTAAATTTCCCGTTCAGTTTTAGACAATAATAAATTGAAAATTTCCTAAAATTCTCAGTTTACTGAAATAATAAAGGGACCAATTCGATTTAAAAATTACTTTTAGTTTCATATATTAGACAACAGAAATATTATAAGCTTTAAGTAAGAAGAAGTTATTGCACTGAATTGGGTGTTTCGTCTACAACGTTAAGAGTGATTGTCAAATACATTGCAAGGGACTTCCAAAGAAACGCGATACCTAAGGTTTAAAATTAATTTTAAAAAATGAAAAAACTTTCTTGAAGCTTTTATTTTTGCTTTAATTTCAAGGTAATAGATTAAATTTAATATTTCCAATAAGTAAAATAATTTTCTGGATTTCAAAACTAATTTAACTGGAAGGAGATTTTTTTAAATCGCTAAAAATTTTATTTGCTCATTTTTACCCATACGTCAGCATAATGTAATTCACTTTATTAAAAATTATTTAATCTGATTTGAAACAAATATTACTTTTAGTTTAAAATATCGCAGAAATGCATTGTGTAACTGTTTTATTAGGTGCTGACAGCTCTATTAACAGATTGACAGTTGGAATTTTATTTAAATTTTTTATACGGGGGACATATTTGTAAAATACTTGAGGAATACAAAGTGAACGCCCTTTTAATATAATTTTTAACTGCCCAGTAATCTTAAAAATTTATGAAAATATTCTCCGTATTCTAATGTTTTATTGAATTTTAAGTACTTTGGCTTTAAATTTACTATAGATTATAGTTATATTTTCGGATAATGTTGTGTATGGACGTCCGTATTTATAAAAATGTCACATTTATACACACATACACACACACACACACACACACACACACACACACACACACACACACACACACACACAAAAATCTTTTAAAAATACTGGTGGTCCCTGAATTGTAGTAAGTTTCTTATTTTTTTTAAAGAAAGATAGAAGGGAAGACAACCGTGTTTAACGTCAGTTTCAGGGAAATGAAAAAAAAATGTCACTTTCAAATCTTTTTATTTGTGCTCCCTTACTTCTTAAAATAACGACCAGCATTGATATTTATGATTGTTATTGTAATATTTTGTTAAAGTTTTTAAGCTCAAATATTTAACGATGCGATAGAGGAATTTCTAGAGACATTTTATTGTCGTAGAACTCGCCATGAGCATATTCAATAATTAACATAAGAATTAAGATTGCCCAGAAAATGAAAATAGGAAAACCGTGACATTTTCACGGGCCTTTCTAGTTTTTATTGAATACGTTGGTATTCCAAAATTCTGACAAAGAGAGGAAAAACAGCATCAAAAAGAAGTCTGTGCAACATACAAATTCTACGAAATTATCTTGACAATTCGTTATATATAATTTAACTTATTTAAATAAGACTCTCTTTTAGCGACCAAGAAACCTTCTTTAATATTCAATTTATATGGCGTGTCTGCCCTGTTGATAATAGATAAACAATTAGTATTACATTTTTGTTGATACTAATCGACTTATTTTCATATTTTTCTTCGCTTTCTAAGAATTGTGAATTGCTGAATTGTTTTCTCTTTATTTTGAGGTTACCCCCCCCCCCTAAAAAAATCCATATGAATTTTTGGCTGATGAAGTAAATTGAATTACCGAAACATGTATCAACATTCAATAAAGATTATGTTATCTATTGTACCGTTTCTGTTTCTATCTACAATTCTATCGTGTCGATCATAAAGTTCAGTAATACGTTAATTTAAATAAAAATCAAAACTTTGAAAGTTTTACATTATCAGTCGAACTCACCGTCGACTGAACTATTTCGGTAAATGAATAAAAGTGTATTCTCGAATTTTGTTTATAAATATTCACACGCGGCACAAGTATTTTAAGTATCTACAAATCAATCAAATGAAATCTTATTCACATATAAATAAGCGCCGATATCAATGTCAAAACAGCAGAGTGGAGAGTAGAATGGTTACCTAATTGCTGTTGTGGATAAATCAACAGGTTTTTGCTTCTCTCCAGATACATAGGCACAGATAAGAGTTATACTATGACACAAGAATAATGGAAAAATCGGGGCATAAAAGAATTCATTCACTATAAAGGAAGAAATAGAACGATAGGAGGAAAGAATAAAAAGATATAGAGGAATAGAAAGATGGGTGGAAGAATAAAAAGATGGGGGTAACAGCAAAATTGCGGAAAATCGAAAGATGGCGGAAAATCGAAAGATGGCGGAAAATCGAAAGATGGAAGACTATTTACATTATTCGGACTATTGTCCTCATCTTTGACGCCATATTTATTACAACATTTCGGCCGTTGTACGCACCAGCCTTATTCAGGTGGTTGGAATATCGAACAGAACCCTTTATTTCGCTCACTGGGGTAGACTGTTCTAGTTCCACGTGCCATGTTTTAATGGATGTCAGTTATCAGTTATCTCCTGTTAATTCCCCTCTCCAAGTTCTCCACTGCCTTAAGATGAGGACAATAGTCCGAATAATGTAAATAGTATACATGATACCTCGTCTCAGAAATATAGGCAGATACTGAAAGATGGCGGAAAATCGAAAGACAGGGAGATTGAAAGAGGGGGGAATAGAAAGATGGGGGAGGAATAGAAATATAGGATAAGAGGAACATAGAAAGAATGTAGAAAAAATAGGGTGGAAACAGAAAGATGGGGGGATAGAAAGAAGGGGGATAGAAAGAAGGGGAGATTAGAAAGATGGAATTAGCAAAATAGTGGGATAGAAAGAATGGTGAAAGAAGAAAAAGATTGGGGTAACAGCAAGATGGCGGAAAATCGAAAGATGGCGGAAAGCGAAAGATGGATGATAATAGAAACACAGGGAGATTGAAAGATGGGGGAAAATAGAAAGATGGGGGGGGATAGAAATATAGGATACGCTAGAAAGATAAGAGGAACATAGAAAGATAGTGGGAAAATAGGTTGGAAATAGGAAGACAGTGTAAATAGAAAGATGGGTGATAGAAAGAAGGGGGAAATAGAAAGAGGGGAAATTAGAAAGATGATGGAAATAGCAAAATAGAGGGATAGACAGATGGGATAATAGATAAATGGAATGAATAGAAAGATAGGGGGGGACTAAAAAGGAAAAACAAGAAAACGAATACACAAAATATATACTATGGCGCGTGTGTTCTCAAAAGAGAGTACGAAAGTGTAGAAAACAAGTTGATCGGTGTTAGCCTCGCGTGTTTTGATTACCACGCTTCTATTTGTATCACCTGTGAAAAGTGTCTTTTCGATTTCCGTTTGATATTTGATGACAACGTAATGCAACAAGACACCACGACCAATGTCATTCTCCCACGAGTTGCCCCAGGAAGAAAGCGACAATGAAACACGAGTCATGACATTCTTTTAAAAAACACTGAAAATAGGTGATTGGTGTGACTTCTCACAAAGTCGGGTCGTTAAACATAAAATGTGCTTGAATCCTTATTCAAACACAGAATGTCCTTCACCCTAAATCAGTCCTGCAGCCAGTCTACCTTTGACTTTGTTACAAATAGGCGTGCTTGTTAAAAAATTATCTGCAAGTTTTAATCTCACAAAATATGTATATCTGCGAGTACAGATAACAAGTTATCTCACACACTCAAACGCACATGTTTTGCTGATTCCCCTCTGCGAGCCAATAGCTATTAAACTACCTGCCCGTCCGGTGCATTCTATACATATTTGTAATAAGGGAGGTATTTTTCACGGTGCCCGTGTCGTTACCGAATGTGACACAAGGTCGGGGTTTAAAGTGGGTTTAACGGCACTACCGTGGAAAAGGGGTACTGCTTGGGGGTGAGGAAAGGGATTCCTCCTAGGCCTTCGGCTTAATATTTTTTGAAACTCACGCGCAGGCTTTAGCCTAAACAAGGGAAGTACATATTTGTAATACCGTATTTCCCTATGTATAATACACCTTCATCCATAATACGCACCGCAAACATTGTGCTGAAAGTGTGGGGAAAATCCTTCTATTCATGCATAATACGCACCACTAGTTTGGTATTCAAATCCTATAAATTGTAACTCTCCAATTTCATTTCGGCCGGCGTTTCCTACTCTTGGTTTTAAAGATGGTTTTAAACATAGATTAATATTATTCTAATTTGGTTTTATAATAATTCTTATTTTATTTTACGGCAATTTTTTAATTTTTTTGTAGCTGTGCATAATACGCACCCCTGATTTTGCTTATTAATTTTTAGAAAAAATGCGTATTATACATGAGGAATTACAGTAAATATGCGCGCAAAATGATTTTCTAGCATTAAGTTTGTTGTCCTTGCAATAATGATTGCTCTCTTTATATATATATATATATATATATATATATATATTAAATCGACCATAGTCAGGATCACCGAAACGATGCGAACGATCCTTTCTTTAGCTGTATAGTATATGCTACACGAGGGCTAAACACTTTCTTTCTCCGAGACGGGTTGCCACCCAAGGCTTATAGAACCCAATCTGTCCTACTATTTACACACAGATGCGTATTAGAATGTAAGTGAATGTAATGGATCAGACTGGATTTCGAACTCGGCTCTCCGATTCCTACCCATTACTCTTCTTCTCCTTTTGGTATTTAATGCTGGTGCAAAGCCATAAGTAATTTCCATTTAGCGAAGCAATTTTAATGACGAATGTATCATCCGAACTAACCGGCACTTATTTATATCATAATAGGTAATGAAAATGGGTTACATACGACAATGTTCAACGCAAAAGGCAGTGGGTTAATAAGGATACACCTCCTCAACCTGTATCGTAAACGAAGGCTCCACAGAAGAAAAGTAATGCTGTGAGTATGGTGGAATCGTCGGATTATTATTCATTTAGAGATCATCAAGCGTATATCATTCAAGTAATGAAACACTAAATGCGCATTTATACGTCCAGCAGCTGTAACCTGTCCTCAAAAGTTTAGTCGAAAAGTTCCCTCCGCTAGTCAACAGTAATAGTGCTTCTGTCTGAATTTCTGGGATTAAGAGTTATTATTTGCACAATTACAATTTACATTACATAATTACATTATTCACAGACCAAAGCTTTAATTCACATGGCCATTGTCCCTGAAGCTAAGTGGGTCAAAGCGTTGGTTTGTGAATTTGGTGAAATAGTAATTGTGAGTTCGATCCCTTGGTCAAGCAGTCTGTACTAGCACTCAATGGAAACAGGCTATCAATAATTGAAAAATAAGAACCAGATGAGATATCCCTAGACATGAATAGTGGAACGAGAACAGTCTAACTCCATGGATTAAATAAAGTGTTCAGTTCAAAATTCTCTGTGGGTTACCCAGATCGATATACACCTGTGAAATTCCGGAAGGCACAATGGCCGAAATGCTATGATAACAACAAAAATGAGGGCAATAGTCCGAATATAAAGTGTTATAAGAAATAGTGCTGTTCTTCTTCATGACAACAATAAAAAACAGCGTTGTTTTCCATCTATAGTAAAGGAATAAGATTTGGAACATGGTTGGTCTGTTCTATCGAATTTGTCATAATTATCTGAACTTACATCTACCAATTATTTCCTTTTTCGATCAATGCAAAAAACTTTGATGGGGTAAAATTTCTCTAATGAAAACCAGATTCAAGAGGTCGTTGAAAGCTTTTTTCACATCTAAACATGCGGAATTTTATTCAAACTGTACCGAGGAACTCAATGACAAGTATCATTGCAAATAATGGTGAATATATATGTAACACTAGAAAAAATGGCTTATCTCCTGAACGAAAACGGATTCAGACGTGTCTCAGCTGTAAAATATTCACAAAAAAGAAAATGGCAGCTTTACGAGTCATATATTTAAAAATATATATATAGATCTCAAGTCGGATACATTCGCGAGACTCTCTTTTCACCTATGCAAACTTGGACTGTCACCCAATAAAAAAAAGTGCTTAAATAGGCGACAGAATAGGAGAGACGAGATGTGGGATTGGGTGGAGGAAACAGATTAGGGAACCTTATGACAAGGCAGAAGAAACTGGCTACAATATAATTGAATAAAATGTAATAGCAGATTATTTTTTGAAGAATTAATAAGCAGAAGTAAAAAATGGAAATTATTTATGAGCCAACATAATATTTAGCTATCTTTGAGAGTAGACGTAAGGAACTAAAAACTTAACCGGAAGTGATTAAAGAACCCGCCAAAATGTAATCATAGAAGTAGGAAGGTAATTAAAATCTCTAAGATATGATTTTAAAAAAAAATCTGATAAATGCTAAAAGTGCATCGTGGCATTTCTGCTCACTTGTGCTATGGCAATATTATTTGGTCAATAATGTAATGAGTCGCGTCTGAAGAGGAAATAACGCTGTATGGCACTATGGGCACTAATAGTTGTGGTTTGAGGAGGGTAAAAAAAGACGGCTTTTTACAACGTTTTCGAACATTTACGATTTTACGCGGCTGGCGACGATTCTCATTAAATGTATTGAATACGTTCACAGACAATGGGACGCCACACAAGATGAGAATTCTTTTTTTTGTTTCAATTGTTCTTCATCCAACTTCAAACTATAATTCTTGAATCATCTTCTCATTTATTGCAATTAACGCTATTATATTCACAATTTCATGTCTCTATGGTTCCTTGCAATCGGAAGAGATTAAATCAGGCATGTCCAAAGTCCGACCCGGGGGGGGGGGGGGCAAATTACGGCTCGCGGTCAAATTTCATATAGCCCACATCCTCTGTCATAGAATGTATTACAGCCCGCCAGTATTGTCAATCAGTGTATGTAAAGTACACACCTAAGGAATGCAATTTCATGTTTTACCAAAAATGGCAGTAGCACTATGTGGTCGCCCTCTAGCGGTGTGACCTTGAATTTCTAAAATTACTGCCTTTGAACCAGACTGCAGTCCAGATCTCAGTTTCACCCTTCACATTAGTGCAGGTAAGTTATATGTTTTGGTCATCTGAGATGAATAAATTCTAAAATTTTAGTGAATTAATTTTGTTTTATGTTGGTCAAAATCGGTTATAAATATATTTGGACACTTGGACTTGTGTCAGTTTGTTTTCTATGAATGTTGGTGTTATGTTCCTATTCATAGATTTTTAACTTAAAAGTTGACGGACAACATTAATTACCAGTAATATTCAATGTTTAAGATTAACCTGAGATATAGCTTCCGAGAAGGTCTTTTTTCTCAGACATATTTTACTTCATCTTATTTGGGCTTCGGATATGACAGGCTGAGTGATTTTGGTAAGACATGTTTAAATTTATTTGTCATTCATGTGAAGAAATGAAAATATGCCATTTGCAACAACATTTTCGTAAGATAATTCATTTGCATTTAATTTTAATGGTTCGAAGAATGATAAGCATAATGGTTGACCCTCACGCATATTCACCTCATCAAATCTGGTCCTCTTTGGAACAAGTTTGGACATCCCTGGATTAAATGTTCTGTGAAAGACGCAGATAATAGAGACATTTATTTCACTTTTTCTCTACAAGGCCAACGTAAACATTTATCGTATTTCTGAAAATAATTAATCAGGTCTGTATTTATCTAGACATTGAATTGAATATTCACCTATTAACAGTTTCTCTCTCTTTCTAAATGGCCTCATCTTTCTTACTACTAGCACAAGTTTTCGGCTGATGTGTTCGCCGACCTTCTTTAGGTATCTGTCGATCAGAGTAACCTTCAAGGAATTTCAAACTGAACCTTTTATTTAAATCGCGTTCCGATGTCCATGTCTAGAAATACTGAGTATATTATTTTTTTTAGGACTGCTCAATTATTTCTAGTCCAATTTCCACTGAATTTACATCTCTACTACCTTGCACAGGTATTAAACACACGATGACTATGACACCATATTCAAATCGCAATCTTCAGGCCGGAAGATTGTGTTTAAGCATGAAACAAACAGTGGTCACTCGGTGTTGACTTCCGTGTCTACTCTTATATACAAAGAAAACGAGATAAATAGACATGAATGGAGAATGAGTTTATAAATGACTTGTATAATAAATTTATTATTACCACTCGAGTAACGCAGATCTCTCCAAATATAAGATCAACAATAACAGACGAACCACATCAGCCTCGTGGCCTCACAAGTTACAAACGAACATAGTACAGTAAATAACTGCTTAAACGAGATAAGCAACGTACAGTCGGCGTAATGTATTATTTACTGCTTGAGAGAAAGAACTGGTACAAAGCACCAATTGAAAGACAAACAACATAGAATAATCACGTGCACAACTGTCCGTCCAGGTTGCCATCGTGTGTTTCTTTAACGCAGTCACAATCTGAACAGAATTGGCTGGGAACAGGACATGTTCGTAATGCTAGTAACGTGCAATTACAGATAAAGACATAGCCTCTAATCTGAGTTAATGATTATTCTTAAGAGATCATTTGGCTCTTGGATTTTTAAGTTTACTTCTTATAGCAATTGGGTTACGTGGCTCAAAATAAAATAAAAAGCCTTGGCGACTTGAAAATGAAAGACTAAATTGGCTGCTTTTATTTAGCGTTAAATCGTTGATCTAAACTCAGAACCAAAGAGCATATGGGATAGGTAGGGTCAGTGAGAATGCAACCAATACAAAGTACACAAACTCAAACATATTGTCTGGATAAATTTAAACCATTTTGTAATTCTGGTCTGATGAGGCAGGTATTAAAAACTTACCTGCGGAAATACATTTATTATCGGATTTTTTGACATGTGTTAAGGTTTTTCCTTTGATTATATATATATATATATATATATATATATATATATATATATATATATATATATATCAGTTGCAGCCAAAATTTTCAGAACGGCATTGTTTTCGTCAGAAACGTAAGTATAAGTTTTTATCAAAGTTGTTTTATGTCCTATAATTTTCACAGGCAATAAATACGATATTATTTGTTATTGTCTGATATTTTGGTGTAATTTGAGAGGTTAATACAAAAGTTATGGATGATTTAGTCATTTACTGCAAAACCCATGGTGGCCAAAATGATCAGAACGGTTGCTTTTACTCCGTGCTTTAGTATATTTAACCGGCGAACTCTATTTTTTTAAATTTGTTTACGTGACGGTTCGTTTACTAAACATTAGTAAGAATATCTGCAGTGTACTTTGTTAATATAATGCCACTTACTCCGTTACCAATTCTTCAGCAGATTATTAAGCTTCGAAAGAAGGATAATTTAAGTATTGGGTCTATTGCAAAGATTGTTAACAAGTCAAAAAGTGTTGTTCACGGCATTCTTAAGGTCTACGCTGATTGTGGTTCGTGTGAAGCAAGAAAGTGTACAGGTAGGCCAAGAAAAACGACCAAGAGAGAAGATCGTGCTATGGTAAAGTTGGTTAAAAAGAACAGAATTAAAACTGCTGCTGATGTTTCTCGGGAAATGAGCATTGTACTGAAGAAAACTTTATCTCGAAAAACTGTCTCGTCGTTTAGTTGAACATGACCTACAAGCAAGACCACCTGCAGTGAAGCCACTGATCAGTTCCAAGAATAAAAAGTGTCGTCTTACCTTTGCAACCGAACATGTGCTGTGGTCTCAAGAAAAATGGCGAACGGTGCGTTTCAGTGATGAATCTAAGTTTATGTTATTTGGCTCAGATGGGAAAAGGTACGTTCGTCGAAAAGTAGGTGAAAAATTGTCGCCTAAATGCTTTAAGACTAGTGTTAAATTCGGTGGAGGAAGTGTCATGATTTGGGGGATGATATCTGGAGATGGTGTGGGCCCTTTGGTGCGATTACATGAAAAGGTAAAACAACTTGTAAAAGATCATGTCTTGTCTGTGCTGAGAAATTCAACTAAGCGACCACCCATATTCATGCAGGACAATGCCCCATGTCACAAGGCTAAGGTGGTCATGAACTTCCTCAAGGCTGAAAAGGTTATTGTTATGGAGTGGCCTGCTCAAAGCCCAGATCTCATTCCTATTGAAAATGTGTGGAATATTCTAGGACAACGTTCGAAAGCCAGAAATCCTAAAACAACCGAGAAATTATGGAATGCCCTTCAAGAAGAATGGAATAAGATCACCCAGCAAGAAATTGAAAATTTAATTTCCTCATGCAGTCGATTGAAGCTAAAGGGCTTCACAGTAAATATTAAATAATTCCAGTATTCTCTGTCATTTTTTGATTATTTTGTTATTTTTTCAACCGTTCTGATCATTTTGGCCGCCATCGGTTTTGCAGTAAATCACTAAATTATCCATAACTTTTGTATTATCCTCTCAAATTACACCAAAATCACAGACAATAACAATTAATATCGTATTTATTGTCCGTGAAAACTATAGAATATAAAACAACTTTGATAAAAACTTATACCTACTTTTCTGACAAAATGCCGTTCTGAACATTTTGGCCGCAACTGTATATATATATATATATATATATATATATATATTGAATTAGACAGAGTCCGACAATTTATTTAAAGACATTTTTGATATGTTTAACGTTCTTTTTATAGATACAAGTATTTAAGTAAATGCCCTGTTTTATAATAAACAGTATTAAATAACATTTACCGGCCTTTCATAGAAAATTTTCGTTCTCCGACAGGAATACGAACCTGTATCCTATACGGAACCGTCATTTCGCGTGACGAGCCTTAACCGTTCGGCCACAGAGAAGAGTCCGGTGAGCAAGGTCGACTTTACTATCTTTAAACTTAAATCTTCCATGAATCTCTTCTATTCATATCTGCTCTTAGCGTATCAAATGTAAACAAATGACGTCATATATTTTGAATTGGACAGAGTCTGACAATATATATATACATATATATATATATATCTATATATATATATATAATGCTCAATATCAGAAATAGAGCGTATATAAATATAAAAGTGAACATTGAAGTCAACACTCAGAGGCGACAGGCTGTTTCATGCTAGACGCAATGACGACTACGTCTAGCATGAAACAGCCTGTCGCCTTTCGGTTGAGCTCTCTGGGGAGGTAGTGTGAATTTGTATACAGTGACTATTACTGCTAATAATGCAAGACTCTTTGTTAAAGCGAATCGATTTCTGTCACTCGTGTATTTATCTAAAAATAAATACGCTTAAATTCACCTATATCCTTGCCGTGCGCCCACGTCTTAGGGATAGAATCTCAAACTGACGCCAATTCGCTGGGTTTCGATCCTAGCTAGAGGCCACCAGACGTCTATATATATATATATATATATATATATATATATATAGTAAGTTAATGGACAGATTTTTTATCACTTTAAACGCTATTTTAATGGATACTTATATTTGAGTAGACACTTCGTTTATTTATTAAACAGTATTTTTTTATCGTCTACCGCCCTTAATATTCGAGAAATCTTATTAAAGTAAAATAAAACCTAACGACGGTTTCTTTCTGCAGAGTGTACATATTTTTGTTTAATAAGATTTCTCGTTTATTCAGGCCGGTAGACGAAAATAAATAAATATACTGTTTAATAAATAAATGGGGCCTCTACTCAAATATGAGTATCCACTAAGAATAACTATTAAAGTGATGAATATATATATATATATATATATATATATATATATATATATATATATATATATATTCATCACTTTAATGGTTATTATATATATATATATATGGTGCGATGAATAAATGTGGTGTAATTAAAACAAAAATATTTTGAAATACTAAAGAGTAAATTTATTCAATAAAATCACCATTGGCTTTAACCACGGCCTCCAGAAGACTTCGGAATCTCCTACAACTCTTCTGGACGCTCTCCTTGTTTACGTTGGTGAATGATGTCATAATCCTTGCCTTCAGTTCATCTTTGGTGTTAGGAGTCTTGTTGGTCCCTCGCTTAACTGCGCCCCACAAATAATAGTGGGTTGCAGACTGATGAGTTAGGTGGCCAGATGTAAGAGACGACGTTTTTGCAGAAATTGTCTGACAGCCATTCATGGGTTCTCCTGCTTGTGTGACAGGGTCAGAGTCCTGTGGCTATACATAGGATCTTCTAGCAACCACCCTCTTGACCCAGATCAACAATAGCTCCTCAAGCCACTTGATATAAGCCTCCGTGCTGAGCTTGAGGCCCTGTAGGAAGATGAATAGAGGCATAACGTCGCCATCACTAGTGATCACCCCAAACACCTTCGTAATCACCATTAGATTAATCTAACGCTTTCTGAATTCTCTGCACTGTCCCCATACTGACACCCAAACACTCTGCAATGTTCGTATTGTAGCTTCCGGCGTGAATGACAAGCAGTACAGCATGCAATTTCCAAATTTGCGTCATTGTGCTCTTTTTCTCACAGACGGTACCCAACTGACCCTACTATGATGTGCAGTCGATAAAATAAAAAACAAACAACGCGCATGCGCGAAATTAAAATATAAAATAGTGACAATTTACCCATTACAACATATATATATATATATATATATATATATATATATATATATGTATGTATGTGTGTGTGTGTGTGTGTGTGTGTGTGTATTTAGACAGCAATCCTTCTCTCAGTTTAATTGAATATGACAGAAAAGGTGTTTTGATTTAGTTTTTTATACAATTCCTCATGAGGTCTTATAATTTTTCTTTTCGGTAGATAAATTATATAAAAACTGTCCAATTGTTCTGTCTTTCCGAGCGCTTCCGGCTATACATTTAGCCATTTTTAAGGTTGAAACATATTAACTGTTAACAAGAAATAGATTGTTGTATGTATGTATTTATATAATTTTTTCATTTTCAATACACGATCAAGACATTGTGTCCATGTTCACAGCTGATATTATTGAGTTGGTTTACACACACACACACACACACACACACACACACACACACACACACACACACACACACATATATATATATATATATATATATATATATATGAAGAAATATAGTCTTAAAGTGTGCTATATTTATGGGATAAAGTGCTCAATATCAGAGATAGAGCGTGTGCAAATATAAAAGTGAACATAGAAGTCAACACTTAGAGGCGACATTCTGTTTCATGCTAGATGCAATCACCAGGCCAGGAGTGCTGCTATTTTTCTCGGCTATTTATATATACGAGTTAGTGGTGGATTGTGGGTAGACTATTTTGGCGGTTATTTTACCGGAATTTATTTGTTTATTTATTTGTTTATTTATTTATTTGTGTCAAATTATTTTGCTTGTTTTTATTTAATTTTATTTGTATATTTTATCTTATATATATACAGGGGTTGGACAAAATAATTGAAACACTTGTTAAATTCAAAGAAAATTTATTTAATATGGAGTTGGTCCTCCTTTAGCCTCACGTACAGTTTTAATACGTCTAGGAATGGAATCATACAGCTCCCTGACTTCATCCGGAGGAATTTTCAACCAATCTTTCATTAATACCTGCTCCAGCTCTTTAAGACACCACGGTGGAGGATAGCGGCTCCTAACTTGTCGCTCCAAAATGCACCACAAATGTTCAATAATATTGATATCTGGAGATTGATGAGGACACTCACTTTCATGCTCTTCCTACCAATTCTTAACCACTCGAGTGGTATGTATTGGAGCATTATCTTCTTGGAAGATGCAGTCGCCATCAGGGAATAAAGTCTGGGCCATTGGATGAATGTGATTTCCCAAAATGTTCAGGTAATCTTTGCTGTTGATTCTACCATGCAGGGAAACTATTGGACCGAGGCATTTCCATGATATGGCGGCCCAAACTATTACTGATCTACCTCTATGCTTCACTGTTGGAAGAAGGCAGTTCTTTGGGCTGCCTCCACACATAAACTCGCCCTGAAGTTAGGAAAAGAGAAAAACTGGACTCGTCTGAGAATATGACTTGCTTCCATTGGTCTGCAGACCAGGCATTGTGATCTCTGCACCACTTCAACCTCTTCTGAATGTTGCGAGTGGAGAGAAGAGGTTTCCTTACGGCGGCTCTTCCATGATATGCAGCCTTATGGAGCTCACGACGAACATTTTTAGTAGAAACTGGACTATTCAGATGATTATTCAACTCAGCAGTCACTTTGGCCGCAGTAGTAAGATGATTTTTTGCCACGTTGCATCTCAATACACGTCAGTAAGTGTGCAAATCCGGCCCCAATTGCTACGGTTGCTAGAGGTTTTGCCCTGTTTCTCGAATTGCGCCATAGTTCTTGATATGGTAGCTCTTGAAAAATCAAACAGTTCAGCAACCTTAGTGATCGAGTTTCCTGCCATGCGAGCTTCAACAATTTGCCCTTTTTCGAACTCGGAGAGGTCACGCATTTAGCTTAAATTTTACTAAATTCTAAAAATAAATAAGACAAAGAGAGTAAATTAGATAAATAAACGTATTTACAATAGATATAACCTGCAATTACAAAGTTTTAGTTAAAGTTCTTAATATAATAGGTCTTTGAAATATAGGAGTGGAATTTGCACCTGTTCCAATTATTTTGTCCAACCCCTGTATATATGGAGAGAGAGAGAGAGAGAGAAAGAGAGAGAGATAGAGAGAGAGAGAGAGATAGAGCGATATAAAGATAGAGATAGAGAGAGTATGGTGGCAATGGGCCCACTCCTAAAAACAAAAATTTGAAATAATTTCAAGTCCACCGCCATAATGTGGCTTCCCCGTGTCTTTTCTATAAATGTTTTCACTATTTAATGGGTTTTCCTCTTTGGTACCTCGACCGCCTGAATTTAAATCTACTACTAGTTTGGCAAGTATGTCTCATAGTTTTACTGTTGAAGTAGCTAGATGCAACCGTAAATTGTATTCTAATAGTTTTTTATTCGCGCTTCTAATTTAAATGCAAGATCAATCACTATCTTCTGTCTTCCTGAAACCTGTTCTCTTATTGTCCTTTCTCTTCACAAACGTTTTCTCATTTCTTTCACTCTAAGTAATCCTTTGTGTCTTAGTGGCATTATCACTTTGCTTGTGGTGAAATTAGCATTTATTAGAACTTCCTCAATCCTCGACATTAGTCGAAATCGAAAAATATTGATTTTATTTATCATTTTAGAACTGGGGCCCTGTTCATGATATTGATATCGTGTAAAATCTCTGCCTGACTTTTACAGAGTTATCTGAACCTTGCTGTTTGGCGGACGAAAACAAATTTCGTTTTTATACCAAAGGATTTCTTTTGAACAAAGAAGAAACGAATATATGACTTTTTAATTACAAAAGAAAAATTTACATGAATTAATAAAAGTGTATGTCCGTTTATTCTTCATTTACGATAAATAAATATTTGTGTTTGGACTTCGGAAAAATCCCGAAAAAAGTTTTAAAAAATCCTAAAAAAGTTTTAAAAAATCCCGAAAACGTTTTTAAAAAAGCCTGTAATTTTTTTTAAAATCTCGAAAATGTTTTAAAAAATCCTGAAAAAGTTTTTAAAAATCCCCCCAAAAGTTTTTAAAAATCTCGAAAAAGTTTTTAAAAAAGCCCGAAAATTATTTTTAAAATCCCGAAAAAGTTTTAAATAATCCCCAAAAAGTTTTAAATAATCCCGAAAAAGTTCTAAAAAATCCCGAAAAAGTTTTTAAAAAAGCCCGAAAAATGTTTTAAAAAATCAGAAAAAAAAGAAAGAAATATGCAGATATCGATGATGTAAGCAGTTTCAAACTTGGCATTTGTAAATAACAATTAAATCCAATAACTCTGTAAAAATCAGAGATATTTTACAATGTAGCGATATTATGAACAGGAATACCCCTTTTACATCGATAAAAATATTAATATTTTTCTGTCCTAGAAAATGCCGTGGCTTGAGGCAGGTGTGATGAATACTAATCTATAAAAATTATTCCCCGAAAAATGTTTACCTATATTTTACTAGTAGACCAGTATATATTAGTTGAAATCCGTAACCTATAATTAAACGTTTATAAAACATGGCACTTCGTTGTGGTGTAATGTTACAAAGCCTGTCTCGCTAGATTAATTACGACCGAATATTGCGTTCAATTCTCACTAGGTGCTTCCTACTTTTGGTTTTGTGCTACATCTAAACTACGCTTAGTTAAACACTAAAATTTTATTAAGCAGTGCAAGTAATAACACCCCCCCCAAAAAAAACAAAAAAAACAGGCTAATTAATCCGAAAATGTACACATTTAATAATTAATACTATAAACACTTCGAACTTACAAGTTCGGCTGATTTTGTGGCTAAAACGAATTCTTTCTTTTTGTGTGCAGTGTCCTTTCAGGACATAGGCAATCATGGCTCTCCACTTCCCCCTATCCCTTTTAGTTCTCAGTAAGTTTCGTCCCTCACCTCGCCACCTCCCCCAGACCATGTTCTGTCATCCACTTGCTTAAGCCCTCCAGGTATGTCATGCGTTGCTTTCCCTTGTTTCTCTTAAGTTTTCCTATTTATACGTTAAATGATCTCTAAAGTGTTGCTTTCAATTTCATTTGTAATGTAGGTATTCACTTCTGAAGTTGAGTCACTAATCAATTCACTTATCTATTGTTTTCTTATCTGCATAATGTTACATTGACATACCCAAATTTGACACAGGGATATTATGGAAACGTTTCTAATATTTAAAAGTTTAAAATTAATCTTTGGTACTTAGATTTTCTCAAGCGAGTGAGTAGTGTTAAAAAATCGTTAGCTTTCATAAAATATTCTTATATGACACGTGTCAAAGAATACGTGAATTTGAGCAGTGTTTCTTAGTTTTTTTTTCCGGGACCTTCTCTTTTTTTAATATATTTAGAGACCTAACGCTTTCTTTCAATTAAAGCAGATCAAATGAGATGATAAAATTAATGTGAAATTTGGTTTTGAAAATGATAGATTGCTTCGTTTTTGTTTTGTTTTTCTTTAATATCTATACATGGTCATTAGCAAGAGGGACAGACTAAGATGCCGGAATGAGTTCGAGTTCCAGTCGAGGTCGTTATATTCACTTACACTCAAATACTCTTGGAAAGGGTATGGATCCATTATTTCTCCCACAGATATGGGTTAAATATTAGGATCTGTATTTGGAAAAATTCATTGTTACTTTCGACAAATTATTAATGCAATATTCACTCGTTAAAAATATATATTACTGAAATCCCCCTTAAAATATTTCGGGTTTAAATAACCTACAAAGGGTTGATAAATCATAAAAAACAGTCAATCAATCAACAGCTCAAGATGCGAACTACAAATTGGAAACGGTACAGGAATTTAACTATCGGGAAAATGTAATAACAGATATTGGAAACGTAACGCAGAAATCCGAAGACGCATTGGCACATCGAAAGATGCCTTCGCAAAGCTAAGCGAAATATTAAGAAACCAGAAAATTACAATATCTTGGTTCACGATGTCAGATGTGGATGCTGGTGGTATCGCAATAAACCATGACAGCTACTGCCTGCCAATAATCCACATTTTTCTTGGTTAGGATGTTGGCAAAGTGGCGTCAGATATGAAAATCAATGCGAAACAGATTTTTAATTGAATTCTTCAGAGCTGAAAAAAGTGCACCCATTGATATTCATTGAGATTTATGAACATGTACAAAAACAAAACAATGGATGTGAGCTCAGCTAGGAGGTTGGTAATGAGTGTGTGCGGAAAACCATGTTCGAGGCGGCCCCTGCAGAGTTATTAACCCCCAAAATGGAACGCATCTCAAAAAAGCACAGCCAGTGACTATATAGAAATTAGTGTGGCTGAAATTTGTCTCTATCCAACGGTGTTACTTTTGTTTCCGTCAGAATAAATAGGATTCATTACTTTCGGAGCACCCTATCATTTCTTTTAACATTAAACAAAGTTAACAAAATAATCTAAATTTTGTAGCGACCGCATTTTCTTTTCTTCTTGCGACCCAAATTGGGTTTGAGAAACGCGGATGTTGACTGTATCCAAGAATTTTGCTCTTGTGTTAGACTGGGAATTTTACCTTCAGGTGACGGAGCCAATTTCTAGCCACCTGGGATCGCCACACACTTTTGTAATCTGTGGGCTGTCCACAGTGACACGAATCAATTAAATAGCGTAGGCTATAAAGTAGAAAACTCGAATGATAGAATCAGTCAGATAAATAGGACAGACGTGGCCTAAATAATTTTTACCGCCCACGCTGTGGCCTTACGTCTGCTTCATTCAGCTGAGATATATCGACGCCGAAGGGTCGGGGAAGAGAGCGCTATTGGCAAAGTGACCGCCTTCTATTTATCAAGGTCTACGCACTTCATTCGCTCTCCATATTTTTCTTTTCTTCCTTTTCCCTGTTGAGCTTTCTACAGCTGAGATAAACTGTCTGGTGAAGCAATGAAAACCAGCGTTAATAGCAACTATATCGTCAATATGTATTTTATAGAGAAAAAGAAACGAATTATTGGATGAATATAAGAAAATATTGCGCATCAACTCAGTGGAGAAATCAACGGGAAGCTGCTCATGATTTTAACCTTCATTAAATTGTATGTAAGAATTAGAACTCAGTTTTTATTTTTAATTACCAAAGTTCGCCTAATACAAAGCACAAAATCTCCTCAAGGTATACGGTTAATTTTAAAGTTGTTATTTTTAATGATGTGCGTGATGCGAGTGAAAGAGCAGGAGTGATGATTATAAGGATAAGTAGGATAGATAACAATTGACTCTCGAATAGGTTAAGATTTTCCTCTCCAGGGAAGCATCCACGCAGGAGTCTGTTCGGCAAGTAGTATTTCTTGGGGAAAAAAGATATCTGAGTGGAACCTTCTGCTTACATTTGGAATACGGACAAAACTGTGATCCGACTTCGTGAAAATAGCATGGCGCGTCGTAGCTATAAAAGTCTGGACTGATAGAAGAAAGGTCATCTGAACATTTGCCATAGAAATAGCGATAGGCTTGCAACGTTGCGTCTGTGGGAATGAGGTAAGACCATGTAAACCAATAAATAAATAAATAAAGACATTTCAATGTTATTAAACTCGTAGAATTGGTAGAATTCTTGAATACGGATTCAAATAAATTATTTTGTAACTATTTTTGTTTAATTTACTGTTTTTCTTATTTCATTTATAAGTCACACATATATCAGCAGTGAAGCTGTTTAAGATTTAGATAAATTTAGATCTTCTTTGGGTGCTTAATCCCTTCATGGAGTGGGCGATTATGGCTCTCCATAACTTCCTATCTGTAAGAAATGCTTGTCCCCTTACTATCCTTCAGCCATGTTTTGCCATCCTCTTACACAAGCTCATTTTGTACGCTATTCAAAAATTCTTTCTGTCTCTTTTGCCATCATTATGTCCTGTTTGTGTCAAATTCTCCTATCCTTCTTTCCTTATCATGTGCCTCAAAAATTTCAAATGTTTCTGATCTTAAGTTCAAGTATCCTTTTAGTTCCCATTGTTCTTACAACTTCCTTTCTGCTCACATGTTTTGTCTATGTTATTCTCAGAATCATTCAGTGGAATCTCATTTCTCTTGCCTCAAGTCTGTTCTTCATCTGTGAAGTAATTGTCAAGCATTCCCTGCCATACAGGAAAACTTATATTCCATAACAGGTCAGCATTCTTTTATAGGTTTCTAACAAAATTTCGTAATACTTTTTTTAACTTTTGGAAATTATACAAATGTGCTTCGGATTTCTGTGTCCCATTTTCCGTAGTCTGTTAAAATACTTACCAGATAGTTAAAGTTCTGTACTCGTTTTTTTTATTTTGATATCTCTAATTCGTAGCTCGTATCTTGAACTGTCTTTCTCCGAGCACAGTTACTTATTTAAAAGTGTATTTCACAGGGGTTATGGTAATTCGTATATAATAAAAGGGATCTGTGGGGAGCCATGACCACCTTGTTCTTAAAAGGACACAGCATTAAAAAAAAAAGCAGATTTTACCTTTATTCATTTTTTTCATATGTAAATATATATATATATATATATATATATATATATATATATATGAAGAAATATAGTCTTAACATGTGCTATATTTATAGGATAAAGTGCTCAATATCAGAGATAGAACGTGTGTAAATATAAAAGTGAACATAGAAATCAATACTTAGAGGCGAGAGTCTGTTTCATGCTAGATGCAATCGTCAGGCCACGAGTGCTGTTATTTTTCTCGGCTATTTATATATACGAGTCAGTGGTGCATTGTGGATAGTCTATTTTGGCGGTTATTTTACCGGAAGTCGTTTATTTATTTATTTTAAGTAACGTAGTATATAATTTTTTATTAACAAATTTTTACTACATTAATAAAAGGACCGACCAAAATAAAAATAAAAATAAATAAATATACAAGATTAGAAATAAAAATAAAAAATAAAAATAAATATAAACAAGCAAAATAATTTAACCCAAATAAATAAATAAACAAATAAACGACTTCCGGTAAAATAACCGACAAAATAGACTACCCACAATGCACCACTGACCCGTATATATAAATATCTGTGAAAAATAACAGCACTCGTGACCTGACGATTGCATCTAGTATGAAACAGACTGTTGTTGACGTCTATGTCCACTTTTATATATATATATATATATATATATATATATATATATATATATATATATATATATATATATATATTCACTAGCCCGAGGGGCATAGAAATGTCCTTGGCCCACCAAAAGCCCTTTCCCTTTGAAATGTAGAATATTCTAATATTTATACATTTTTTACATTTGTGAAAATATGTCGGATCGAGAACTCTCTGTCGTTCCCCCGTGTATCTACATATGCACATTAGGTTATGTCGATAGGATTCCACTCAGTAAATTGGTGCTCTACAACCTTATACTTAACAGTCTATAAAATTTACGCACTGATAAAACCTAGTATGTTTATAAATTGTGGATATATTTCATTTATCATTATCTTTCAAAATATAATTGTTAGTCTTTCCATACTGATTTGTTTCGATTTTGATTTGATTCTATCTTAGTATATACCTGTCTGTTCTGAGCTACCAAGGCCTAGTCAAAGATATCGATCTACTCTGCGAGATTTACTTCCTATCAGAATTGCTTATCAACTTCCCGATTTTATGACTCCTGTCTTCTGCATCCTTGGTATTCTGGCATCTTGAAATTTCGGTCAGTAATTGCTTACACATGCCGAGACGATGCCAAAACGGCGAATGTTGCGCCAAGAAAGAAACCATCCTGCAATACTTGCTTACAGATAAAGAAAGAAAAACCGGAAAAAATGCAATTACTTTGACTAGTTAAACAATTCTACCCGCACATAGACCTATCCTGTAATAAACCAGTATATTCAAGTATTAGATTTCAACACAACTACTGCGCCCTTGCGGGTTTGGGAAGGGGACTTCAGCCTTCACTTTTTGCTGGGACTGAGAACTAAACAGAAGATTAAGTTTGTTTTCTTGGTCTCAATCTGTAACAATGCTACTGAGTTGAGCTGCATCATTTGTCTAAAACAATTCTTCACGTTTCACCTTCCAAGTTCTTTCAGAACGTAGGCGATCATAGCTATCCATAACATTTTGTTGCTCTAAGTAACTTTGCGCATGTGCGGTGGCTTAATGGATATCGGCTCAGAATAAGAAATCGGGGACCAGAGTTCGAATTCCAGTCGAGTTCGTTGCATTCACTTACGCGCAAAAGCCCTTGGAAAAGGCATGAATCCATCTCTTCCCCCCAAGTTATGGGCAAATACCAGGACAGACTTGGCTCTATCGCCTTGGTTGGCAACCAGTCTAGGTGAAGAAAAACTCTGAATTTCAAACCAGTCTTGAAAGTTTTGGGCTCCGTCAGCATTGCTGCTAAGGCTGCAGTACATGACATGTTACTAAATCCCTAAGGTGGTGCCTCCCAAACTTTTTTCTCTGGACCGCATTTTCAGAATGAAAATTTGCTCGTGCCACACCAAAGGGAAGTCCCGGTGAAAAGGCGCAAGCAGCCCTACAGCAAAAAAGGCCCAGAGAGAAGGTTAAAGGGAGATAACCGCGGATTCGAAGTCAGAACATTATCATTGATAACTCTCTCCTCCAATTTGCGAACTCTAGTTACTATATGTTTAATACTTGATAGAATGCAAAAAATATCACACTGACAAAATCGGTCAATAATTATTTATAACTATATATAATAGGATTCAGGCATGCAATTACAAGTAATCCATAATAATATTTTCTATTTTGAAATCATATTTATTTTTGGCATATGAATTTTAAAAAATTGTTTCAAAATCTTTTATTGTCTTTCAGTCATGCCGCCTTACCTGCTATCCTCTTCCGCCTCAACTGCTATCCTCTCCCGCCTCACCTTCTATCCTCTTCCGCCTCGCTGTTTGTGAACCGCTGCCCTAAGGGGTAACGGGACACTTAATCGTAATGTCACTTTAAGACATTTACCATCATTCTTGTTCAGTCATCTATTAATACACTCTCGTTAAGTAGCTTCCTCATTGTTTCACCCTGCTTCTTTTACTTTCATTATACCCTATGAATGTTAAATTCTCTTAGTTCTTTTTCTTTATTATGCTCCACAGAAACATTACTGAGATTAATTTTCAAAATGAATCCTAAATAAAGGTACAATTCCAGAAGATAAGTACAAGCGAAAAAGAAAATATTGTGCATTCAAAATCAAAACATAAAATAAATTGCTGAAAGATAACCATCTCCAATGTTATTTTGTGACGCCATGCTTCTTGGGTATTGCAAAGAGTGTAAAGACTAACCGGAACCGGCTTTACGCCATTTGCAATTCACATGCAAACGAACCTATTTTTACGCATATAACCTAGACTTCATTGACATATATCATGAAAGAAGGCTAACTCTCTGATCTCTATGTTAGTTTAGGGAGTCTAGTCCTCACTGGGTGTCTTGTTCATTATTATTAACCTTGTACCTTCCTTGGATCCGTTTAGATTACATTTACAATCTCAATTCCTCTTGTATACAAGCTTTCACCATTTTATTCATGCATTAAAATTAATAAGTCAAATATATACAAATAAATTCATAACAATGTTCAAAGTAACGGCATAAGATACGCAGATGACACTGTATTGGTAGCAGACACAGAAAGAAAACCTCCTCTATAAAGTATTAAAGGAGTCGAAACTGCCTTCCCTTAGGGGAAACCGCCATGAGATCTGATGTGCTTTAGAACTCTCGGTCACGTCGATGGCGAAAGAAAGTTTACTAGTGCCTTTAAACACAGGTTTTCCCTGATTGTCGAAATATACATATCTGCTCATGTAAACAAAGTAAATTCTAAAGAAAGTGATAGATATGTTTATGCATTAACCCGACAAATTTTATTACTTAAACGTTATTTTTAGTGAATACCCTTATTTGAATATACACTCCGTTTTTTTTTATTAAAAACTATTTATCTATTTATTTTTGTCTACCGGCTTGAATATTCGAGAAATCTTATTTTAGAAAAATATGAAGATTTTATTCACTGTCTATTTATTTCATTTTATTTTTTCTCTCCTCCACCAATTATAGTAGATAGGTTTGCCTATCGCCAGGTTCACGCAACTCCCCTGTCTTTTGAACAGGAGTAGAGGTTTATCTCTTGTTTCCGGTTTAGGTTTAGGTTTCCATTTCCTTCTAAAGACTACTTCAGCTATATATTTCTAAAGCTTGTCCTTTCCTACGCTAATACAACTCCACACAGTAACCCTCTACCTTGAGTGGTTCTTTGGCCTTTTACTGGGTGAACATTAGTAAAATAAAAAAATTAGATACTGACCATAAATCAGGAAAGCCCAAAGTAACAATAGTAGTGCTGACGTAATTCACTAGCACGAGTTTATTTCTTGAATAGATTGTTAAACACAACATTACGACAAATAGTTTTGGGTTGATATGCACGTATTTTCAGGGTTCTGTTTAATCTGACAAAAAGACAATAATAGTTGGTTGTCCAGTAGAGATCGAACTCAACACTCGCTTGTTAGATATTTCTGATAACTACGACCCTGCAACAAGGATGTTTCATACTACGTGTATGTCATTATTCGGTAGCTCAGATTAGATTTTGTGGTAAGATACGTAACTTTTTAAATGTAAAACTTTATACGGTTCTTATTATCTCGCATACGGTTATCTTATCTAATTGGTACAGGTGAATAAAAAACTCCTAATTAAATCTGTTCAATTGAATTCGAGATACTATTTGAATGAGAATATACATATAATAATAATAATAATAATAATAATAATAATGATCAATGTCTGTACTATGGTTGCTCTGTATATACCTTGGTTAATGTGCCGCGCGTTCAACCTCACTCGTAAAGAGAATTGGTGGGAACATAAATCACCACAGGCTGTACAGTATGAAGAAGTTACCATCCTCTGGAATTTTAGCGTTCAGACTGATATAGAAATATAAGCAAATCGACCAGATATAATTGTGAAAAATCATGTTGAAAATACATGTCAGCGACAGCCGACAAAAAAAAAAACGCATATTTGAAAACGCTCGAAAAACTACGTAAATACAAGAACCTCGAAATAAAAATCAGTAGGATGTGGAATCTGAGGACAATATCATTACCTGTTGTTATTGGAGCTTTTGGGAATTATATCAACAGAAACAAAGAAATATATGGGTCAAATTCCTAGCAGCCCTAAAAAATGTAAATTGCAAAAAATCGTTCTCAGAGGTACTTCTTACATCTTGCATAAATTTCTCTCCATTAAAAATAAATTCTCCCCGATTGCACGCCAACTCTTCTGTTTGCATCTGATACAAAACTTTTTACATTATTCGGACGATTGTCCTCATCTTTGTCGCCATATTTATTACAACGTTTCGGCCGTTGTACGCTCTGACCTTCTTCAGGTGGTTGGAATGTCGAACTGAATCCTTTATTTCGCTCACTGGGGTAGACTGATCTAGTTCCACGTGTCATGTTTTAATGGGTGTCAGTTATCAGTTATCTCCTGTTAATTCTCTAAGTTCTCCACTGCCTTAACCGGGTATTGAACTCACACTCACTGGATCTAACTAACGCCTTTATCCATTGTGCCATGTGTCCTTGAGGAAGAAGGCCGGAGCGTACAACGGCCGAAACGTTGTAATAAATATGGCGACAAAGATGAGGACAATAGTCTGAATAATGTAAATAGTGTACATAATACCTCATCTCAGAAATATAGACAGATACTGATACAAAACTTGTTTGTTGAAATCTCAAGTTGAGATTTAGGAACAACTCGTAAAGCAAATGCAAAACACAACAACGATAATATAATTTTGCTTGTTCTTTTGTTCCTTTAAGTGTCACGTACGTTACGCTTTGTTATAGCTTGCCTGTCCCATGCCCACAAATCTTGCTTGTCTGCTCTCTGACCACAACTTTTTTGTATAGCAGCTTCGGACAGAGTAGATCTCTACACTTTTTTAAAAAACTTCTGACAACCTCATTCTCGGAATCTCTGAAGTTGTATATCTGTCTTTCTAGAAAGAAAGAAAGAAAGAGAAGATAGAGGGAACAATAACGTGAGTTTAACGTTTGCTCCAGTGAAATGGTATGATAATATGTGCCAGCCTAAAATGATTAGTTTTAGTAATACAAATTAACAAAAACGGTCCAATTTCCACGGGTTCCACCCTACAATATTAATACAAGGAAAAAGGAAATAGATATCATAAAAACCTATTTGAAAATATATTATAACGCGATATGCAGTATATAACTGTATGGTCATTTAATGAATGCTTCAATTTATTCCACTTAATAAACAAAATATGTCAAGTGGTAACCATAGAATTTATATGGATCCAACTAATAATAATATGTAGACTTTTTTTGGAAGTTGCAAGAATTGAGGACTGTGAAAGTAACATCGATCCGCAAAGATTCTCAGGAAAAGACTGTAAGATCAGAGTTCTGAGTAAGTACCCAAAAGATTCAGCGTTGTTGACAGTGGCCAGAATAACGAAGGTAGTGCAGAAGATCTAAGAAAGCTGATGTTATTTGATCTTTAGTGAATGACCAGGAAAAACCTCTGGTGTAAAAGATCACAAAACACCGCAAACACAACTGTTATCGAAGCAACAGCAAAAATAATTGGTTGAATATGAAGGAGGTGCGGTGGAGTAATGGATAGCGGCTCGGAAGGAATTAAGGAATCGGAGAGTCGAGTTCGAATTCCAGTCGAATCCATTACATTCACTTACGTGCTAATACCCGTTGGAAAGGTATGAATCCTCTTCTCCTCCCCACCCAGTTATGGGTAGATAGCAGGACAGACCGGGTTCTATACCGCAGAAAGAAATGAAAATCTACTGCGGGAAAAAATCTGTCTCGTCAGTAATGTATCGAAAGATACATGATCGCTTAAGCGTGTGTCACGCATGGCACATAAATGGCTGATTTGTATATAAGGTTCATCAAAGTTCCTTTTGTTTTATTTGTATAAACATAGAGCACGAATACACAAGAGACAAACGTTGTATTCCTTAATACTCATATTAAACAAGCTGATGTCGAGAAACCCCGTACCAACCACAGTAGTTACGTAGTTCTGGGTCAAAAGCTGAAACCGAATGTTTTGTTCTTGCTGCACAGGGACAATGCTTGCTAACTAGAAATTATCAAGAATGCATACTGAAAAATCGTATTAACCCGAAATGCCGATAAATATTCAGAAACAATTGACCATCTTATATCAGATTGCACAGTGTTAGCACCCGCTAAATATAAATCTCGGCAGGATAGAGTGAAACAATATCTGCACTGGAAAATATGTCACTTTTACGGGAAGGAAACTGCAAGAAACTTGTGTGCATATCACCCAGACCCGGCCACAGAAATAGTACCTGTATCAATTGACCTGCAGCAAAGGACCTAAAAAAGAAAGCTAAATAAATGTGCCAAATGCAGAGACGATGGCAAGATAAGCAAACTCCGTATCCATCAATGGCTACATAGTACCGTGTTAAAATCTGAAACCGAAGATTTTATTCTTGCTGCACAAAATCAAGTCTTCCTAGCTAAAAATTACCAAGCAGGCATAATGAAAAATAGTGTTCAACTAAAATGAAAAGACTGTCATGAATATTCAGAAAAAATTGAACATATTGTGTCAGGTTGTATAGTGTTAGCACCCACTGAATATAAAACTCGGCATGACAGAGTGGGCCAATATCTGCACTGGAAGATATGCCACTTTTACGGGAAGGAGACTGTATGAAACTTGTGTGAACATCACCCAGAGATAAAACCTGTAACAATGTTATGGAACTTTACAATATGCACAGACAGAACAATCAAAGCTAATCATCCATACATCATGATGAATGACCACAAAAACAGAACGTGCTTTCTTATAGATATAACACTCCCTGAAGATGGTAATGTATCTTTGAAGATCTTCAAAAAACTATCAAAATACAAGGATTTTGAAGTGGAATCTGAAAAATGTGGCACGTGAGGACATCAATAATTTAAGTTGTAGTTGGAGCCTTCAGATTGATTGGAAAGGTATCCGATAAACTCATTGGAGCGATTCCCGTTAATCCATGCCTTAACGAAATACAATAAAATGTACTCACAGGTACAGCTCACATAATACGAAGAGCTTTATCTATGTAAACTGTGTGTGATCTTAGTTTGTTTGTTTTTGTTACAAAAATGATCAGTGGAAAATGTTATGAAGCCATTTCTGACCTTTGGTCTCCTAGGTTTCCCGGAATGAAATGTGTATCAACAGAAATCAAAGGATATAATAATAATAATAATAATAATAATAATAATAATCTCAAAAATGTGGCACATGGGAACATCAACAATCCCTGTTGTAGGTGGAGCCTTAGGATTGGTTGAAAAAATTCCAGTAGACTAATTGAAGGGATCCCTGGAAGTCCATGCCTCAAAGAGATACAAAAAATGATTCTGACAAGTACAGTCCACACTTTACGAAGGGCTTTATCTATGTAATATTTTTTTTTCTTTCTTTGCCGTGGAAAGTGTCATAATGCCATTTCTAACCTTAGGTCCCTGGGCAGGACCCGGAAAGAAATGTGTAAACGCCAGATATCAAAGGAAACAAAAATAATAATAACAAGTAGCTAACACCTTAGCTATACCCGTAGTAATATACAGCTTCAACATTATTAAATGGAAGTTGAATTAAAAGATTGGACGACAAGACCAGAAAAATACTTACTCAAATGAGGATGCACCTCTCAAAATCAGATGTTGATAGGCTGTACGTACCAAGAGCTTTAGGAGGCCGAGATCTAATCCAACTCTAAAAACTACAACAATCGGATTTGGATGCATACCCCACAAACACCAATGACCCTCTCCTACAAAATAGTAAAACACCAAATCCATTCTATCAACAAAGAAGCTGCACTCTTCAAGAAAAAGCTTAATATGCCTGAAACCCTACCAGCAAAAACGAAGCGAATAGCATCTGCACCAAACGAGTAAACAGAATGCAAAACAACTTGGCCAAATTAAATTACAAAAAGGACAAGACGTTGCATGGCAAATACCTAAACAGATGTGAACTAACAGAAAACACATCAGTGACTGGGGAACACCGGGTTGAAAGCTGAGACAGAAGGCCTAGTTATTACAGCTCAGTACCAAATCCTGGCATATGCAAGAACAAAATCGAAACCACTGAGAGATGATATGAGTACCAACCAGATACAGTTACCCAAAATAACGATGTAACTATCCTCTGCGACATGCCAATTCAAACTGACAGAGAAATAACAGCCAACAAACCTGGTTTTATTATAAAAGACAAGAAATTCCGGAAATGTATGCTTATTGACATAGCAGAGCCATCTGAGAGAAACACCTCCATGATAATTATCGAGAAATTGTCCAAATACAAGGAACTGGAGATCGATATTAACAGGATGTGGTAAATGAAGACTGAGACTGTACCAACAGCAATCGGAACTCTGGGCTACGTGAGAAAAGGAATGGGTAATTTTACTAACAGTGTCACAGGTAAAATCAACATATAACTTGCCCAGAATATCGCCCTACTAGAAACATCCCATATTCTAAGAAAACTGCTACAAATTAAATGACATTTCTCCTATAGAGCCTAAGGATCATAGATTGGACCCGGCTCTACAGAATGCAAAGCAGAAAACGTAATATATACAAATGATAGTAAAAGTAATAATAATAATAATAATAATAATAATAATAATAATAATAATAATAAACACTGAAAAATCCAATATATATTATAATCATACGATTTTTGATTGTTTTTTTTAACGGTAACACAGCAAAAACAGTACGTCGTAGCGAAGTCTTTGTTCATCGAATACTATTAAAATGCTTTGACTTATTTGATTTAATTGAATTTAATTAGTGAAAATATTTGAACTTATTTGACAATAAAGCCATTTCCAGTTAAGTCGGACTGCCGATTTCCAAGCATTTTTAATATAAGCTGACAAAATAAATCTCTTTCCAAGGGAGATAATTCTATTAACTGCTAATTACAAAATCGTTCCCTGAGTTTTGTGAAAAGAAAATAAGTAGAATAAGCAGGAAAAATATTTAGTCATTTTGTTCTAGTATCTGACTGCCATACCAGTGACGATATTTGAATAATAATTAAGAATAATTAAGCTTAATGATAATTATCATTTGTAAATAATTGTTATATGAATTGGAAGTTACTCGATATTGAGTGAAGGTCATTGAAGTCAATATATATAGAAATTATTTTTACTTTTGGAAGAAAATATTTCTGAAACTAAAAGAGTTATTTTTTCATTCGAAATTCAAGAGGTAATTTTGAAGCGAATATTGAAAAGGAAAATACAAGTAATTATATTTAATGTGATATGAAGCGTATCAGTTAATAAGTACACAATAAGTACGTACGTCTAAAAAGATATATTAAAAAACCTTGTTTGGCAATCCACTAACAACTTTTGCTGTTCAATTTAGTATCCAAGCATTACTTTTTGTCTTATTATAAACGATTTTCTGTTTGATAATGAGAAACGTGGAAAACCAGCTCGGAGCAGAATAATGAGCCTAAATTTTAAAAAAAAAGGAATTAATGAATATGCGGTAATCAGTTAGTGAAATTTAAAGAAGAAGAACGGTATAAGGTTTATGTTTTCTTCTTTAAGAAGGAGAAGAAGAAGAAAATGAAGAATATAAAAGACAGAAATTAGAAAGATGAGGAAAAATAAGAAGACGACGAGGAAAAAGAATTTTACGGAGAAGACGACGATAAAGAAGACGGGGAATAAGGAGAGGACGAAGAAGACAACGAAGAAGAAGATTAAGAAAATGACGAATAATAATAATAATAACAAGAAGAAGAAGAAGAAGAAGAAGAAACCGAAGAAGAAGAAGAAACCGAAGAAGAAGAAGAAGAAGAAGAAGAAGAAACCAAAGAAGAAGAAGAAGAAAAAGACGAAGAATAAGAATAAGAAACCAAAATAGAAGATGAAGACGAAGATAAAACGGAGAAGACAGAAGCAACGGAAAAGATGAAAAAAAAACGAGAAAAACAAAAACAGCAAAGACAACATTGAAGAAATTCAAACGGATCACTTAATCTTGACCATAATATTCATTCTAGTCATAATAAACAAGATCTGTTCTGTTTGGAAATGTCGTTCTTCGAAAGGACCACAGAATAAAATAAATAGTAAAAACATATGAGAAGCTGAAACAAGTTGTTCACCTTGTCAGAGAACTGAACAAATTTTGGAGTATGAAGGCGGCCGAAGTGGAAGGATTCCATGTGGATAGGAATTCCCAAATTCCATATATCACCACGGCTGGTAAAACTGAGATAAGACCACTGTATGAATTCAGTCGCCTTTTACGAACATTAAACACTGATAAAAATGAACATTATTGTCAATTCAAACACAATTTGTTATTAATGCAATCATATTCAAAATAAATTCTTCTTGATAAGTAAAAACATAAGGATAATGTTTGGTCGATGCAAAAGATCGCAGACACATTTTGCAAAATGTTAGGGGAATCTGAGAAGTGTCTTTGAATGTTTGTGCATACACTTTAACATTTTGTTAGTACTGTGGAGCATTTTCACGGCATTAATACCGTGGGGTTTACAACCACCACGTTTTATATTATAGATGTATCATTTGTTTCTTTATTTTTTTTATATATTGTTTGGACTGTTCTCTCTGGGTTTTTTTAGGATAGATGAAAATGGAAAAAAGATTTTATTTTGCTAAATCGAATTAAAAGGTCAATTTTTAAATTTGAATTTGCAATTTTCAAAGATTGAAATGGGCTTCGTTTTATTTTCAGTAAAGAAATAAACTGCTTTTAGTTCCCAATTAGAATTCAGACATTTGGAAAGTGCTAGAAAATCACTGGCATTGTTAAAACTTCTGATCATGACAGATTATATGCTTTCTCTCATAAATTGTAACTACGGTCAGCTCAGCAGAGTTGAAGTATAAACCACCAGTGGGATCTGTGGGTGTTGCAACCGACTGACAGTTGTATTAGATCAAACGTCTACCAGATGATTATGATAAATATAAATCATCTGGCATTGCGGATTTGGACTCATATTACATCATAAATAGTATCAGGCAATCGTCGTCGATGTCGTCGGCACCCGCTCGAATCCGAGCATTGGGATCCTCATCCTCTCTCCTTATTCCCTTTCTCTCCTCTCGTGGCGGTAGTGGAGATGGCTGTGAAGGCCCAACCTACACCTAAAGGGTCGTGAGCGGGAGTCAGAGGAATGTGCGTGGTGAATCCGGCAAGTCGAGTCACGCCGCAGATCCTCGTCATGTTGACGGTGGAACTTGAAAGTCCTCCTCTGACCCATCGGAAGGTCCTACGCCAGGAAGGCCGATTTTCAACAACGGTTTCCCAGGTCTCAGGGTCGATGCTGGACTGTATCAGAGATGTTTTCAACTGATACTTAAAGCATCTTAGCGAATCACTAATATATATATATATATATATATATATATATATATATATATATATATATACGATATTTTGCCTTTCCGGAAGTTTAATGTGCACTCCCAGTTTCTGAACACTTTCCGTGGAAATAGCGATAGAGCAGCGAGAGGCTTTCGACGTTTCACCTGTGAGAAAGGGGTTGTAGGGTGGAAAATAATTTATCACTCACAAGACGGCTGTCTCAAAATATTCATGCGCTTCAAGGGACAAGATTTTCAATTCTCTATTTTTCATGTTTCTTGAACCGCCTGAAGATTTTGAGAGAGCCGTGTAACAAACTTAGATTCACATGAAGTATTATCTCGCGAAAAAGTAGCAATATTGCAATAAAGTTTTTTTATATTGGCTCTGTTTATATATATTTTACATCAAGCACTGTTCTTAAAGCACCCTTATTTGTTTTATTATACAATATATATATATATATATATATTTTTAAATTTTTTACGTACTTATTCTGTGAATAAACATCCCAATAATTGATAGTGCTCCATTCGGGAAGTATATATATATATATATATATATATATATATATATATATATATATATATATATATATATATCGGTTGGGTTTCGATTCTGGTTTGAGGTATTCGTATGTCTAGTTGCACTGAGGAGCTGTGATACAGCGAAACAGTACTGTCTGCGAGTTACTTATATATATATATATATATATATATATATATATATATATATATATGGCGAGAGAGAAAGAGACGATTGCTGCTCAAACACACACACACTCGCACTATCTCTTTCTCACATTATATATATATATATATATATATATATATAATATTCTCAAAATATGTGTGTATATATGTGTGTGTGTGTGTGATCGAATGTTTATGCATTTACACTGTTTTCATCCGATTTCGATGAATTTTTTTTGTTTGATAGATAATTCTTCAGTGCCGGTTTTGAGTCCAAATGTTTAGCTACAATGACTCCCCACTACTTCCTGTTCGTTATAACTCTCACCAACGCTTTACTATTTACTATCTGTTCTTGGATCTTTCATAAAAACTTTAATAAAAATAAACAGTTTAAATTATTTACAATAATATTATTTATTATTATACAGTTCCCTTTTCAGGGCCCACCCCTATTAAATCTGTTACCCTCACCCCATTTGGGAATGTGCCTCAGTTGCTCCCAAATGTTGTTACTAACATTGATTTTCGGGTGGGCTGATTTTAAACTTAAACTGCTCCAATTGAACGGCAAAAATTCCCAGTAATGAAAGACCCGGTCAAAGACAGGCTATACTGCTAGTATACACACACACACACACACAAACACACACGCACACACACGCATATATATATATATATATATATATATAAATATAAAAGTGAACATAGAAGTCAACACTTAGAGGCGACAGTCTGTTTCATGCTGTTTCAGGCCTGACGATTGCATCTAGCATGAAACAGACTATCGCCTCTAAGTGTTGACTTCTATGTTCACTTTTATATATACACACGCTCTATCTCTGATACTGAGCACTTTATCCCGTAAATATAGCACACTTTAAGACTATATTTCTTCATATATATATATATATATATATATATATATATATATATATATATATATATATATGATGCTCCATACTTGCTGGAACGCTGCACGTTATATATAACGCTACATTTAACGGCATATTTACTGTAGTCAATCTTAATTTACTAAGACAAAACTTATTCATGTCTTAAGACATTAAAGATCAGAAGCCATGAGACTCATCACTGTTGTAGCGTCAGGGCATTTATTATTATTATTATTATTATTATTATTATTATTATAACAACAACAACAACTCAGTTCTGAAGCAGGTCTTTTTTGTAATTTGATGTTTATCTTTAAAATATTCTTTGTCGTTTGGATTGTTGCCGAATTTCTATGGATTGATGAAGCATTTTCTGCACCTTGGTTGATGGAATTGTTTTTCTTTTATTTTTAGCACTGGTAATTTTAGTAGTAGTCTTCATCCAAGAATTTTCTGATTCGTACCACTGGAAGCTATTTGATAGCCTTACAAACGTCCCTAAAACCTGTATTCTTTTGTAAATATCTTACTGTTTTTGCTAGTTCGATATTCATTACTATCATCTCTTATCGAATATCATTCTTATATTCTATAATTTCCTCTGCTTAATACAAATATTGTTTTTACCCTCTATTTCTATCAGTCTCATTGTGTCTTCCACCGATAAGTTTTTATTTACTATTTTTACTTGCTATCTGTTATCTTAAAACAAAAATACTTTCTGGCTTTGAATTCGAGAGGAATCATCTGATCCAAACCCAGAATGCAAACTTAATTGATGTAGACAAAGAGAACTCTGTGGATGTGACATAGTGTGAGGAAACAAATACTTTACTCGAGACAAGTTGTGAAATGTGGCGGAAACTGGTAGGCTGTTAATTATTGGTTCTCAACATACAACCAATCGTCAAGATCACTGTGGAACGTGAAATCCTAGTTTCAAAGATGGAGTCGATAAGGTTATAGCTTCTCTCCATCTTTTAGGAATATTCAACCACATAATATTATCACGATATTATATGAACAAAGCATAGAAATACAATATATAAGTTAACCAATAAAAGGCTCGAGAGCCAATCAAGGTAGATTCTTACTATCAAATTGGTTATAATGAAAGTTGAGTCAGGAATATAAAATTGTGAGGATAAGTAGGATAGATCGATCCTTGATTTGAAGATGTTTAGATTGTAGTGTTCGGAAAAGCATTCATGCCGGAATCTGGTCTACAAAGTAAAAGTTCTGTCTGAGTGGAACTTTCGCCTTAAATTTTGGGATACGGAGGAAATGAAAGTGATTTGTTTCCTTGGATGTAGCATGTCGTGTTCTGTATGCAAAAGTATGAACTCGTGGAACGAAAAAAATGAAGCTTATCTGAACCTTTGCCAAGGGAATAGCGAGAGAGTAGCGACAGATATGCAAATTTTGCGTCTTTGAGAAATAGTCTGCAGAGTTGAAAATATTTCACGCCGATACACCCACCCCCACCCCACTCATCATGCGTAAACGATTTTTAACTCTATCAAAGCTGAAAACTGAAGATTGAACAGCTCCAACCCAGATATGACCGCAAAGTAAGGATATTAGTATCTGACTAATGGTTATGTTGAATAATGTTTCTTTCGTGCTTTATCTCAATCGTTTATATCCGCCTTGTAGACATGGTTTTTAGGTGACATTATCAGAATGTACAAACGATAAAAGCTTATAAAGCAAATAATGTCTTTAAAATAAGTAAATTTACGAAAATGAAAGGATTCTAAAACCTTTTCTAAGTGCTCAAATACATGAAACAGAAAAGTACATTGAAATTTCTCTCATTAATATTAACATTAACCTAAAAACTAGAATCATGTTCTTAAATAGTCTTGTCAGATTGAGACTTTCATATGAATGCCATGCATGGCACCCAAACCCGTTCAGAAATATCTAAACTGTCGACTGTATGCAACCGCTTTATCAGATAGATGGTTAAAAATAGTTTCGAGCTCGTGAAACATGTAGGTCTCACCGAGGAACATCCTTCTTTAAACCTCGTGGACTGGCGCTACAGAATCTCAAAGAACTTTACCAAATGACAGAAACCACGCCATTTGAGCAGCAACAATTAAAATGGATAGCACATATAACTTGAAGAAAGAGTAATGGCATAATCAAGATGTTGATGTTCCACACGACTTAAAACAAAAGGTTAGGAAGGAAATGTTAGATGTAGACGTCTCTTCTACTCCAATAGCTTCATGTCTCGCACATCTCGCCCGTGGAACTCCCTTCCTTATTCCTGTTTCCCTGACAAATACAATCTCCAACTATTTAAGTGTAACGTCAATCGACATCTCCAGTTGCCTTGATCTATCCACTTCCTTTCTCCACATCCTTTCCGCTTTCATTCCTATCTGCTCTCGCTCCAAATCTTCTGTAACCCCCTTGCCTTGATCGATCCACTATCTTTCTCCACATCCTCTACCACTCCTATCTGCTCTTCCTCCAAACCTTATGTAACCCTTTGCGTGCTAGTGGCTTCCAGCCTTGCTTGGGGTGAAAAGCTTAAAAAAAAAACCCCAACAATACTGTAAAGTGCGATTACAGTTATTGGACTTGAGGAACTTATTTTCCTGAAAAAATGTTTTAAGAGAAAGATTTTAGGAATTTCAACCGGCAGCAGAACTGATTGCCAAATGTTTCCTTATAAGGAAACGGCTGTATATGTGAGCTTTGTTGAATGTGAACAATAACAATAGTTTTTTTTAATTGGCAACAAATATTGTAAAATAGACATTTCTTAGTTACACATTGCATTTGTTTCGCCTTAGGATAAAAAGTGCGACAAGGATAAAAAGTTTCCGGCAATTGTTTCACTCTCAGGTAATCAGAGGCGATTCAGGTTTGATCTCCGACTTGGCATAAAGGGATACTTCCATATATATATATATATATATATATATATATATATATATATATATATATATATATTTAGGCAGCAATTTTTCATTAATGCATGTTTCATTAAATAATTATTTAATGGAACATGCATATATATATATATATATCGGAAAAATATAGTTTTAAGACATGCTATATTAATGAGTAAAAGGACCCCATATCAGATATAGAGTGTATTTAAATATGAAAGTGGACATTGAGGGCAAAATCGAGTGGCGACAGGCATGAGTTTCATGCCTGAATGCAATTATCTGGCCTTGTGATTGCGATCAAGCATGAAACAAACTGCCCCGATGGTTATTAACCAAATTGTCCACTTCATATATATATATATATATATATATATATATATATATATATATATATATATATATATATAAGGGAACATTGATGTCAACACTCAGCGGCAACAGGCTGACGATTGCGTCCAGCATGAAACAGCCTGTCACCTCTGAGTGTTGAATTCAATGTTATCTTTTATATTTATATTTACATACGCTCTCTCTCTCTCTGATATTGAGAACTTTATCCCATAAATATAGTACACCTTAGAACTATATTTCTTCATATATATGTGTGTGTGTATGTGCGTGTGTGTGTGTGTGTGTGTGTGTGTGTGTGTGAGAGAGAGAGAGAGAGAGAGAGAGAGAGATAGCGATATATATTATTGGGGAAATTGTATGACAAAGTGGAAAAAGTTTACTTGTGACGCGTTTCATTCTTCAGGATTTCATTTGGACTAAATTCGTTATGTTGACATGTCACAAGAAAACTTTTTCCACTTTGTCATACAATTTCCCCAATAATATATATCGTTATCTCATATATATATATATATATATATGTGTGTGTGTGTGTGTGTGTGTGTGTGTGTGTGTGTGTTCACGACGTTTCGGCCGTTGTACGCTCCGGCCTTCTTCAGGTGATTGGAATTTTGAACTGAACCCTTTATTTCGCCCACCGGGGTAGATCGTTCTTGTTCATAGTGCCGTGCCACTTTTGGATGTCTCGATTATCTCCCTTTTAATCAACTCTCAAGGACACGTGGCCCAGTGGATAAAAGTGTTGGCTGGATCCAGTGATTTGACCCAAAGAGTTGTGAGTTCAATACCTGGCATACGCCAGTGGTGAACAACAAAAAAAATTTGGAAAGTTGGGTTTAAGGGAGATAAGGGAAACAAATGGAAGAGGCATGGCACGTGGAACTAGAACAATCTACCTCGGTGTGCAAAATAAAAGGTTCAGTTCAAAATCCCAATCACCTGAAGAAGGCCGGAGCGTACAACGGCGGCAACGTCATGAACATGACAATACATGAGGGCAACACTCCAAACAATGTAAATAATCATTTACATAATCTTGAAGTAATGAGCAGTCTTCTTTGATTAATATACTACACTTGTGACGCAATGGATATCGGCCGGGAATTAGACATCGAAGAAGCGATTTCGAATTCCTGTCGGCTTCGTTACATTCACTTACCCGAAAATACCCTTCTACCCCCGCCCCAGCTATGGGTCGAACGACAGGACAAACTGGGTCCTATAGCAACTGGCAACCAGGTTATCGCAGAAAGAAATTGCAACCTACTGCGGGAAAATCTTCTGTCTAGTCAGTCATGAATCAAGAGAGACACGATCGACCAAACGTGTATCACGTATGACACTTCACTGACCGACATTGGTAATCTGATAATCGTGCTGTAAATGTGTTAATAATCTTTTCTTGTTTTCTTTTTAAATTTCGCTGATCAAGACATCATTGCAGCGAACATTCCATTTGTAGAAGGGTTAAGTCTGACACACAATCGTAGAAAATATTTTAAGTAATACGCGCTAATCCATCACAAATCAGAACGGACAGCTCTAAAAGTACATTGCCAGATCTCTTGATTGTTAATGTCATTCATTTTGTTAATCATTATTTAATTTTACCGTGAGTAAAAATTAATTGCTCTTGGGTATTGCTAATTAGCATAATCAGCTCAGAAAATTCATCAACACGAGAAGAAGAAAACGAGTTTTAAAAAGCGGGGAAAAAAATCCAAAGATAGTTTCAAAAAATTATACCAGTGCTATATAAGAATAAAATGTCGCTGCCGACACGCGAGTTTGAACATAGATCGCCAGTGAGGAAAGACATCATTGTATTAAGTAGATCACGTGACCATAGAGGAAACGCATAAGTTGAAAGTAGCGTGACGTATAAACGGATCGCCTTTTCTAGTCTATCCTCTATTACTATTCGGATCGTTATTTCTAGTCTATCCTCTATTACTATACGGATCACTATTTCTACTCTATCTTCTATTACTATACGGACTGCTATTCTCTACTCTATTCACTATACTATTTCTCTATTCGGATCACTATACGAATTACTGTTCGAGCGAGTATTATCAAGGAAGTACTATTTGTGCAAGTGTTATTCGAAGGCGTCTGACACCAGCAATCTTCAACGGGGTACTATAGTTGTATCTGCGATTACAAAGTCTCTACTACAGCGAGCATTAATAAACTGACAACGAATATTCGTTGACATTAGAAAAGTGGCAACGAGTGTTCGTTGACATCAGAAAAACCAGAATACGAAATTGATGAACTGGGTGGAAATATATGTTTTGTTTCTTGTAATTTTATATTTAAATTCTCTTCTTTCAAAATCCACGTTTTATTTTATTATCTCTATACCTCTCTTTCATCCTCTCCCAGTCTATCTCATTTTTTCGCTCTCCTTCTTTCGTCTCTGTTTCTCTCGGCTTCTTCCGCCTCTTTTTAAAATTTCCCTATTCACTCTTTTTTTTATTTCCCGTTTTCTTTTTCTTCTCTCTCCTTCTGTCAGAAATCTATGCAAGTTCAATTCCCTATTTGCGTTTCACATAAGATTAGACTGAACCTGGAGTAAATCAGCATACACCTGTTTGACATACTAATTTAGTATTGTATGTCCCAAAGTAAAATAAAAAAATAGAAGATTGTGTTGCACCAAACTTCATGTTGGGATGACTTTCTTGAAAAATTAACATTTCAAAATTATAGCATTTTACATAGGAAAAATTTCTAACCGGTTCCTCCAAGAGAACTATACAGACAAGTAACGATTAAGCCGACACACGCATATATATATATATATATATATATGCCGTCATACTCAATCATCAGTAATATTGAGGATAACATCTGGAGCCGGAGTTCCAATGGCAATCTGACATTGAATCCAACTTCGTTTTGGCAACTCTTGCGACGACAAAACCGGTGCCAAGCAGTTTCGGCGCCAGCCCTTCCATTGGACAACGTTGGTGGTGTGAACGGGGGATATGTGCTATATGGGTAACGACCGATCTCACAAATCAAAAACTTGCCCGGGCTTGCGCCCAGGAGAGGACACGCCAGCCTCGCTTCATCTACGCTCGATTGGTCAAAGAGACACTATCACCACCAACTTGAAAAAATACACCTCAAGCGTAAGGTCTCAGATTGTATATCGACAACATTATCATGATGCAATGCATTCATATTGTTCTTTAGAGACAGTGAGGCATAAAAGATTTAAACTTTTCTGTTCTCTATAATAGTTTATTATCGAACAGCTCAATATCACAAGTTTTAGTACCAAATTAAGATCGAACTCATTGCCTCCCAAAGGTGAAATTATCTAAAAAAAACTAAAAAACGCATCTTTAAAAAGTCGTCCTTTCTTTTAAGCGGCCCATTCTGTTCAAGAGGTTATTAAAGTATGTCTATCTTATTTGTTAACCACAACATTGTGTTTAAGTTACGCTTGAGATATGATCGCCTTTAAAAGATCATTTTAAACTGTTACCCACCCATTGAAATTGTGTTGGCCAAATGTTCTCATGAGAAAACAAAACACGAAAGAAAGATTTGAGAGCCCAGAAAGATGAGATTTTAGAAATTCTGTCAAGAGTTTGTGGAACTCCGAATTCTTTAGTAATTTCAGAACCAACTCAATCAATTTCCACTGCTTTCTCTACACCTGGATGTGTTTATCCAAATTGTTTGTATTTTGAGACAGCTAATTCAGTTGTCCTGAACAACTTAGTTTGTTTAGCCTGAAGGCTGTTATTTATTTATTTCCAGGGGTTCACAAAGAATTCCATTTAAATTTCCGAGTGGATTTTTTAATTCCTTTTTTCGCTATTTTCTCTTTCTCCTTTTTTTTAATTTGTTTTTCTTTGCTTTTTCTCTTTTGTCTAATTTCGGAGTTGACATTTTCCTTCTCTCTCCCTTTTACCTTCTCCTCCGGAAACGTTTTTCCTTTCCTTCTTAGTTGCCTTCTTTCTCACCGCCTTCACTTTTTTCAATACGTTTTCTAATACTACTACCACCACTAACACCACCACAAGCTAGCAATATACCCACCAATATTAATAAATAAAAACTAAATGTAAACTAAATGTGGGAAAATTATGTTGCGGCAATTTATTTGAGTTTTCAAAATCAGCATCTGTAAAGCTGGCTTTAGTGGGGTTAGAACCACAAACTGTGGTACTAGTAAAAAATATACAACTATTTCAGGTCCTAAAACTATCTACTCTTCGATCTCTTCTTGATGCTAGCCTTTTATTTTTAACCAGTAGCTTTTTGTCATCTGTAGGCAACCCATATTCGTTATCTGCTAGGTTTTATCTTATACCTTTATCTAGGCATAGCTTACCATAGCCCTGTTGAAAACGGAGGAAGAGGCACTTCTTGCCTATATATCAGCGAAGGAATTAAGCTTTCGTTAATATTAATTATTCATGCGTATTTATTGTCCACACTATGGCCGAATAAAAAATCGTAAGTTGCTTTGGAAATGGGAATGGCAATGAATGTTCAACACGTAACGGAGAAGTATTTTTTATCTGATTAGTGTTGCTGTCCAGGCGGGGACGTTTAACCAGCTTAGCTTTTTACAGCACAAGGCGAAATATAGGAGAAAAGAAAACTATTATACAAATCTAATTTGAGGAGATTTATCTGTTTGTTTTAGGAAAACAGCTTTGTGGATACGTCGTCACAAAATAAAAAAGTTGCTATGGCTACATCAGATGTTAAAAATGGAAAGGACTAAATGAAATGTTAAAAATGGGAAGTGCTAAATGAAATGTTAAAAATGGGAAGGACTAAATGAAATGTTAAAAATGGGAAGTGCTAAATGAAATGTTAAAAATGGGAAGGACTAAATGAAATGTTAAAAATGGGAAGTGCTAAATCAGATGTAAAAAAACGAGGACGACGGAATTAAATGTTAAACATGGGACGGAATAAATTAATGTTAAAAATAGTCAGGGCTAGATAAAATGTTAAAAATGGTAATGACTAAACCAAATGTTAAAATGAGGAGTACTAAATCAATTGTTAAAAATGCCAAGGACTAAATCAGATGTTAAAGATGGGAAGGGATAGATTAGATGTTAAAAATGGGAAGGAGGAAATCAAATATTAAAAATGTGAAGGACTAAATCAGATTTTTAAAAAATAGACTAAAAACTATATGGGAAATACTAAATAGACTAAAAATATATTGTAAGTACTAAATAGACTAAAAATATATTGTAAGTACTAAATAGACTAAAAATATATGGGAAAGACTAAATCAAATGTTAAAATGGGAAGGAATAAATCAAATGTTAAAAATAGGAAGTGCTAAATCAGATGTTAAAAATGTCAAGGGCTAAATCAGATATTAAAAATGGGAGAGGCTAAAACAGCTGTTAAACATGGGAAGGACTAATTTAAATGTTAAAAATAGGAAGGACTAAGTCAAATATTAAAAATAGGACGAACTAAAACATATATCTGAAATGGGAAGGGCTAAATCAGATGTAAAAAATGGGAAGAGCTAAATCAGATATTAAAAATGGTAATGACTAAGTCAAATATTAAAAATAGGACGGACTAAACCTTGATATAAAAAATGGGAAAGGCTAAATCAGATATTAAAAATGGGAATGGCTAAGTCAAATATTAAAAATAGGACGGACTAAACCAGATATCAAAAATGGGAAGGGCTAAATCAGATATTAAAAATGGGAAAGATTAAATTAAATATTAAAAATAGGACGGACTAAACCAGATATCAAAAATGGGAAGGGCTAAATCAGATATTAAAAATGGGAGAGGCTAAAACAGCTGTTAAAAATGGGAAGGTCTAATTTAAATGTTAAAAATAGGAAGGACTAAGTCAAATATTAAAAATAGGACGAACTAAACCAGATATCAAAAATGGGAAGGGCTAAACCAGATATCAAAAATGGGGAGGGCTAAATCAGATATTAAAAATGGGAATGACTAAGTCAAATATTAAATATAGGACGGACTAAATCAGATATCAAAAATGAGAAAGGCTAAATCAGATATTGAAAAGTGACAGAGATTTGATTCTATAGAAGGATGCTAAGAATACCATGGATAGAATGTGATCAGAAAGAGACAGTTGAAATTTCTAGAACACGTAATAAGCAAAGAGGACTTGGAGAATTTAGCACTCACATGACATACGGAAGGCAAGAGAAGCAGGACTAAATACCGAGTAACCTACTTAACGAGTTTGTGTTAATGGCTGAACAAGGATGAAGAAAGATGGTAAAGGATTGAACATTACTTAGAGCAACAAAAATAGGATGTTGTGGAGATTCATGAACTCCCTTTTTCTGAAAGGACTTGGTACATAAAAGATATATGCACGCATTTAATTGTAGGCGATATGCATCTATGTCTTCTTGTGTGCTTACAAGTTGCATCTGATTGTGTGTGTGTATGTGTGTGTATTAAAGAATATGTCAACAAACCTGCTTTATGCGAAACAGCATATACTAATGGATTCCTGTAGATACACATAATATTTTTTTTTACTATTGTATTATATTCCGTGCTAATAGGAATATGGAATGGGCAAACACGGTGGATAAATAGTAACAGGTTTATTGTAGAAACCAGTACAACAAGCAAGGAAGTAATGGTTATGCGCACGGTCGTCGCAAATCAGTACAGTTGTGTGCGTGCTGCTATCGGAAGGCTGCTAGTTCTTGCAGATCCCAGCTCGACTCTCTCGTCCGCTATCCTCACGGATACTTATAGGTGGTTACCACCTATAGTGCCGCCACTCATGGCGGTGGCAAGGCTATTCCATCACATCATATTGTTCACCCAATACAAGGCCCAAGGGAAACTCAAGGTAGAGGGTAACTGAATAAAATCGTTCTAAGAGCGTAGAAAGAGAAAGTAAGAAGTGCATCCTATGAAGATAGGTAGGATAGATAACGGTTGATCGGGGAAGCATTTTCTCGGGAGTCTATTCCACAGAGTAACAATTCTGGACAAGATAAGTTGGACATCCTCCTTAGCAATGGAATAGGAAAAGTATCTGAATGAGTCAACCCTGGGGACGTGGCATGGCGGATCATAGCTATGACGACCCGAAAGTAGTTCGTCTGAATAGTTGTCTGTAGGGAAACAGGCTGTAGGGTGGAAAATGATTCAACGCTTTTGACCTTTGTCAAAGCTGGAAAGTGAGGATTCGGTCAACTCCAGCCCAGATATAGCAGCGATATTCCATTTTTGCTTTGACCTGACACTTGTAACGATAGATCATGGCAAATGGAATCAGTTTCTTTCTTGAGCGGCACAAGAACCGGTCACCTTTAGCCATGGTTCGTATATACGCGTTCTACTTGATCTTCGTTGAGTATGACACAAGGCCATAGGTTGTTATAAATAATTGGCTTTCCGATTCAAAGTTCATATTGAAGGCAAAAGAAACAGATGAAAATAGTGAGTAACCTCCATAGTGAGCGTGTGCAAATTGGATGGCAGAACGGAGACTAGGGTGGATAATTAAAAGACCAAGGTTGCTAAGAGCTACAAAGGATAAAAGTTGTGGAGAGTCATGATCGCCTATGCCTTCATGGGATACGGCACCTAGAAAGAAGAATAAGACGTAAACGATTCCTTAGAAATATTGATAGTCATGTTGTCGGCTTCGTGAAATAAAGTTTTAGTAACAGAAATGTGGTTCTATAGTAGGCACCTCCACTGAAGTTTTTGATACCTAAAGTTTAAAATGATTTTTTACAAATGAAAAAGCATTCTTGAAGATTTTATTTTAGCTTTAATTGAAAGCTAAATGATTAACTTTATTATTTCTAGTAAGTAAAATATTCTGGTGTATTTCAGATAGAATTTATATAGATAGGAGTGTCAAATATTTGCTCGATTTTTAAAAATTTTTCTTAAAAGCGATCATTTTCTTAATTTTAAGAAATTTGTAAACAAAACAAAATTATCGCTTTTAAAAATCTTCCAAAAATAAAATATATATTTCTGACACGTTATTTGAGTAAAATTAGAAAGTCTAAAGTTGAGTTAATCTGATTTGAAATAAATATCATTTACTTTTAGCATAAAACATTAATATACAAGCATTTCTTAACGATGGGTCCTGCTTTTCTTTGATCTTTATTGACGTATCGATAAGTTACAAGCTGATGATAGCTCTTATGGATGACAAGAATTGACATAAATTTACGAAATCTATGTGAACGCATTTTTTATAGTTTTTAAATACCTAGTAATTTTTGCAAATTAACATTTTCAGCAATTATTTAATATTTTATTGACTTTTAGTTAGGTTTCAAAGGCTTCATGAAATTTGCGTTTTACCAAGATTTTCTAAAAAAAATTTCAAAAGTAATTTCATTCATTTCTGAATATGTTCTAAAAGTTTCATTAAAATCCGACCATTATTTGAATTTTGCAAGAATTTCCAATTAATGTGTTTCACCGGAAAAAGCACAAAAAACTAACCTTTATCTTTCGTTCGACCTCTGACGTAAACAAAACAAGATTTCTAACCAAAATTTCAGACGTGCTAAAAAGGATTAAAAATGTTTAAATAATAATAAAAATAATTTGTTCTTTTCTCTTAGTAATAACATAAACATTTCGGCGATAATAATTTTTTTTTATTGAGTTTGGGGCCTTTTTTCATCATGCTATGCTGTTTTTCGGGGACCAAGTGAACGTACCTATTCTACAGGATATACAGAAAATACTATAGACGGAACATGTGAACTTTTAAGGAAAATGAAAACAAAAGGAATAATTAAAAATAAAAACAGAGAAAGACATTTCTAGGACACATAATGAGAAAAGAAGACTTGAAGGATTTAACACTCACAGGACATATTGAAGGCAAGATGAGTAAAGGAAAACAATGAATAGCTTACCTAACGAGTCTAAATAGTTGTCAGAGCAAATGCTGGGATGGATGATAAGAGAACAAACACCGCTTGAAGCTACAAAGACTGCGGGGAGACATGATCAGTCACAATCTGAAGGGACGCAACACATAAAAAGAAAACCTAACCAACTGTCTAGAATTAAACATGTTTCACTCAGTGCGGTCTTGTCACGAATTGGTAAACAATTTTATTAGGGTTATTTTATTGAAAGTGATATCAAAAAGGATGATGACAGCGTTTTAAAAAGTCCGGAAGTCCATGCAAATACCAAAGATCAGTTGCCAATCATGTGTCACCAAACATAGCATGTCATTTGTGTTTCGCGTTACGCTTGTTGACGCTATGATTTATTTGGTTTCATGGGAATGAACATAAATAAATGTCAGTCAGACAAGGTATCGGCATAAGGCATTGAAACCGGGAGGATTGCGTAAGTTGATGGATTTATTCTCAAACGGAAAAAAGTCCACCTGGCAATAGCATATCTACGGTTCTTTTTATATAATCAGTATGGTCTAGAGAGTAGACGTGGTCATTTTGAGAACATTAAAAGACAGTAACAAAGAATATAATAACAGAAAAAAATCTAGTAAAGTTAATGATTCACCAGCAAGTTTAGGAGACTATTCTTCTTCTTCGGAGCGAAGGGCGATCACGACTCTCCATAACTTAATGTCCTATATAGCTCTTAGCAACATTTATTTTTTTCAAAATCCTTCCCACTCCCTGTTCTGATATTCATGTACACAAGATTGTTAGTTAGATTACTGCTGTTTTTTCTTTCCTTTCAATATGTCTTATGAGTCTCAAATTATCCAAGCCCACCTTCCTCATTATGTATGCCTTGTTAGGGCCATAAATAAAGAAACAAATAGAGGAACTTAGTTAAACAAATATATTAACAGAATAGTAATGTAAACATATACAAACGAGAGTGTTACAGCAAGAATGTTCGGTTCGACTGTCAGAGCTGACTACTGGAAACTTCCCTCTCCAAAAGGTAATACCTGCTCCTATTCATAGCTGGGAGAGTCATTCGTAAGCAAAGCAATTTCTAAAGAGGTAATGGAGCGGCTATTTCAAATAAAAGTATCTAATGTAATAACGCTTGAAGTTATAAATAAATCTTTTAATTCTTTAGAAGTTACCTTTTCACTGGTTATGTAGGGCGATATTAAATGCGCAGTTTCTTAAAACATTCTAATTTATGAAAACATAGCCTTTAACTGAAATTATTACCAATCCCAGGCTGATGTATGGTTATCGGCGTGGACTCTGAAATCTACGACCCGAGTTCAAATCCTGGCCTAGTCTGTTGTACTCATTTTCGCATTAATGCTCTTGGGAAAGACATGAATACATCTCTTCTCTATCCGGCTATAGAATAAAGAGCAAAGTAGACTGGACTCTTCTCTAAGAGTAGGTAAACTCTGAATTAGAAAATGTGGAGAAACCAACGGGGAAACTATTCCACTACATTTTCCAAGAAGTCGTAGCAATTCACACAAAATGAAGGAAAGGAATGTATTCATAAATATTAAGTAATCATAAATAGTTTCCGTTTTTGGGAACCAATGGTATTAACGAATGTATCATAATATATACTAACTATACGTAGCAGGTAAGAAAAAAATTAGAGTTCACTGGCATATGACAATGTTCAACGCAAAAGTCAATGCATCGACAATTGACCATAAAAGCTGAGCTTCCAGTTAATGTGGTGCATGTGGCGGGATCGTCGAAGTGTTATTCATTTGAAGTTCTAAAAACGCAAAGAAACACTAAATGTACATTTATCCGTCCAGCAGCTGAAACGTGTCCACAAATGTTTGTTTGAAAAGCTGCCTGCATTTGTCAGTAAGAAAAATGTTGTTCTTCGTCGCATAGAGCAAGTATAACACAGAAAACCATTTTCGAACTCGGTTGGTCTGTTCTACCTCCAGCCGCAATATTAAGCTGGCCTTGCACCGACCGATTATTACCTTTTGCGATCGCTGCAAAACGGTTTGATGAGGAGACGTTCCCTAATGAAAACCAGATTCAAGATTTCGTCGACAGATTTTTCCCATCGAAACATAAGGAATTTTATTTAAGAGACGGTTGACAAGTGGCAACAAGCCCTTCTAAATAACAATGACTATATAATTGAATAAAATAGTTTTTGGAGAATAAAATTGATAAACAAAACGGAAATTATAATTTACCAGAAGTAGCTAGATTCACCTATCATCCGTTTCACACTCAACCCCGTTTTTTTTTAACAGGAGGGTTTATCTCTTGTTCCCTATTTAGGATTGGGTTTCTGGTTCTTTCTAAAGTCTTTTCCTTCTATTTCACTCCCAGTAACCCCTTGCGTCTTAGTGGCAGTCTCTCCTTGCTTGGGAGTGAAGTCATAAAAATATGGATATTTTTCATTTGCAACCCGTATAAACGGGTTTAGGGACTGTCTACCTCCCCGGACGGCACTTTGCCCTGCGGCAAAGCCCCGTCCGAGTTCCTCCCCGCCGAGACGGAGAGTTAGACAGCAAAGACCAATCTAAAAGACTGTTCCAGCCACTGGGTAACTGGATATTTAGCAACCCCACCACACGGGTCGATGTGGCACAAGGCCGGTTTAATGTAGGCTTACCGAGCCGGTAGGCTCGGCCAAAAATATGCCCATTAACAACCCGTATAAACGGGTTTAGGGGACTGTCTACCTCCCCAGACGGCTCTTTACCCTGTGGCAAAGCCCTGTCCGAGTCCCTCCACGCTGAGACGGAGAGTTCGACAGCAAAGAACAGTTTATACAACTGTTCCAGTCACGGGGTGACTGGATATTTAGCAACCCTCCCACATGGGTCGATGTGGCACAAGGCCGGTTTAATGTGGGCTTACCGAGCCCGTAGGCTCGGCCAAAAATATGCCCATTAGAACCCGTATACACGGGTTCAGGGACTGTCTACCTCCCCGGACGGCACTTTGCCCTGCGGCAAAGCCCCGTCCGCGCCCCTCCCTGCCGAGACGGAGAGTTCGACAGCAAAGAACAGTCTTAACAACTGTTCCAGTCACGGGGTGACTGACTTTACTCAGAGTTGGTAGCCATATTATATGTGTGGAAGAGTCCATTTGTAGGTAGGTCCCCACAATAAGTGGTTTAAATTTCGAGAGAATAGGTAGAATGTTGTTCACTCTTACGAGGTGTATATCAAAGTGATACCAGTTTTTTTACCAGTAGTAATGACCAAAGTTTTAGTTAAGGCAAAGAAAAGTCCTGAAGTGACACGGTACAGAAGAAGAATGCGTTTTATCATAATATAACAGTCAACAAGTAGGTCATGAGAAGTGAGTTCAATCCTTACTAGGTACTCATTTTTGTGTTCTTTTGCCAAACTAGGTTGAATAAATAACAGGTGCCTAAAGGGATTATTTTTTTCAAAAGCAATGTCAGTATTTTTTCAGTTTTACTTTTTATTTAATTTTCCCGCGTTTATCCAATTTACGCTAGTTCCGCATATTTTTTCCCGCTTTTCCAGTTTTCCTTTTGTTCCGCTAGAATTTACCCTTTCAATATAAGTTCTTCCCCTTTTCACTTTACAGAAACATTTGTTTATTTTTCCCTTCGCTTTTCCTCAACTCTGTTAACATTTTCCTCCGTTTTGTTTAACTTTTTCATGCTCTTTCGCTTGTTTTTTTTAAACTTTATTTCCCGACTAATTTTGCTCTCTCACCGGGTTTACAGCAATTTCTTGAGCAGCTGTTTTCTTTTCTTCATGTGGCCTCCTCCTTAACCATCAACAAAAACTGAATGTCTAACACTCATTCACTATCACTATACGGACATTCGTGTACAAGTTTTTCCCTTCCTTCCTTCTTACCTTAATTCATTCATTCATTTTCATATTTTCTTAGAAAGAAAGAAAATCAAAGAGTACCATAAAAAAAAATTTGGGACAAAAGATTCATTTGTGCATTCGTGGGATTCAGCCTCTTTTTTCTTTGCGACTTGAAATGACTTGTGACTTTAAGTAACCCAGGCGCTTCTTTTCATGCTGCACAGACCAACGTTTTCGTGGGTGGGCACCCGCAGACACTAGTGGGTGGAATAGCATTATAATCAGCGGTGGGAAAACCACGCGCACACACGCACACATACACACACACACACACACACACACACATACACACACACACACAAACACACACACACACAACACACATATCGGTTGAGCTCTCTGAGGAGGAAGTGTGAGTTTGTAAACAGTGACTATTACTGCTAACAATGCAAGACTCTTCGGTAAAACGAATCGAATTCTCTCAGTCACTGTAGTTTCTCTAAAAATAAACACGCTTAAATTCACCTTCATCCCTGCCGTGTGCCAGGGGGTAGAATCTCCGATTGACGCCAATTCAGCCGGTTTTCGATCCTAGCTAGAACTATCCACACTGATGAGCTTTGAAACAGTCTTTCTGTGGATGACAATATATATATATATATATATATATATATATATATATATATATATATATATATATATATATAACAGAGGATGTTTGTGTGTTTGTCTGTCTGTTTCTGTGATACCTTTGCACTCAAGATTCATCCAACCGATTTTGACCAAACTTGAAACATACATTGTACAATGTAAGAGATAGGTATTTAGCGTAAAAATCTACAATTGAAAAAAAATCAATAATCGATAAAGCCGATCAAAATCGATAAATACAGATTTTTTCCTCCGATTTCCTTTAAACTCGGTATGTAGGTTACTTACATTAGTGGGCGAGCAACAAAAGACTGGAAGTTGTCAAGAGATGTGATTGCACACATCCTGAAAGGAAATGACACACGCGCACATATATAAGGAGACAATGAATAGTTCTCGGCCTAACTACGATTATTCTTCATAAAACCTGATGTTTGGTCAGAATTTGGGAAGTGAGTAGGTTCAAAGATTTTTCAGCAGCCCATTCACGACAAAATAATGTCTGAAATAATAAAAACATGTCGGGTTACAAAAATAAAATTCATTAATTCTGTAGAAAAATATATTCCTTTGTATTCCATTGGTAAAAAAGAAGTTTCATTTGCAAGTGTCGCTAATTTATGTAAAAGACACCCGAGATGATGCTTTCTTGAACGCCACACTCTTAATCTCTTCAAGTCTAGGGTCAACCGTTATCTATTCTACACATCCTAATAATCTGCAATTCCTCTTTCTACGTTCTTACAACAACCTCATTTAGTAAGTTTTTACATTGATTGACGCTGGGGCCTTGTATTGGGTGAATATTTAGTAATATATATGTATTAGTTGTATATTTTTCGTAAATATATAAGAGTGCTCTAGTTTAAATTCATTTGTAAGAGTATTTTAATACACATAAAGTTGACTTTTTGTTTTACTTACTCATTTAGTGCGTTATTAAAACAGTCACCTTTTTTTTAAATCGCTAAGTGTGAATCAAAGCTTTAAATGGTTAAATATTCGTTAACCCGTATTTTGATAAATTTCTGCTATTATTAGGTTTTCACGTGTGAGTCTTTAAATATATTTTTCAATTTCGTTGATGGAGTTGATCTTTTCTCATTTCGACTAGCGTCGCCAGTGCAGAAGCGATAACTCGTGTGGAGTAAAAACTAAATCATTGCTTTGTAAAAGTATCTGGCGTGTTATAAGTTTTAAGAAAAATGCAAACAAAAATGAAAACTTGTACTTCAAATCAAATTAATGAACACGGAATGTGAAAGAAACAGTTGAAATTTGTAGGACATCTGCTATGAAAGAGGACGGAGAATTATGACGTCCACAGGATATACTGAAGATGGTATGTACAGAGGGAAACATCGAGTAACCTGTCTTGTGTAAAGGGTTGGCAGAACAGCAAACATTGTTGAATTACAAACGATAGGAAATTGTGAAGAACAGCGATCATCTATGCCCTCAGGGGAAACGGCAGATAAGAAGATAGGAATAGATAGGTTCGCCTATCGCCAGGTTCACGCTCACCGTCTTTTGCAACTTTTATTCCTTGTTTCCTGTTTAGGATTGGGTTTCCGCTTCCTTCACTTAAAGTCTTCTTATTCTCTTTCACTCCTAGTAACACCTTGCTTCTTAGTGGCTTTACTTATTTTTTCAATTTTTATTTGTTAGTAAAGATCACCTAATACAAGGCCCAATAGCCACTCAAGGTAGAGCGTTACTGTGTGGACAGCGTAGGCAAGGACAAGTGTTAGGAGTATAGAGCTGGAGTAGACTTTAGAAGGAATCGGAAACAATCATAAACAGGAAACAAGCGATAAACCTCTGCTCCTGTTCAAAAGACCTAAGGAGTGTGAACCGGACGATAGGCGATTAAATCAATAAGAAATAGATCCAGAAGACACAATAAAGAGCAAAATCTTGTAAAATTAAATCATAACTCAAACGATTTTCATGAAAATTAATAAAAAAAAAAGAATGTCCCCTTTTTATTGTACGAAATAAAAAATTTAAAATAAACAAATGATGACCTATCTATTTGATTATGTTGAGTCATTCAATCTAACAATTTAAAAAAAAATGAAAATATATAAATAATGACGCTTCGCTGATGAAAGTGACAACATTCGACATAAATTAAACAGTGGAAACATTTCATACAATCGTATGTATTCTTTTCATTAAGGGTCTGTTACGTCAAAAGACATTCAGATGCATTCGAGGCCCGATCGGTATGCCTCAATTCGTATACTTTACGTACACTTAACTTTCTCTCTTTCTCCCCGTCTCTCTCTCTCTTTCTCCCTGTCTCTCTCCTCTATCCCTCTCTTCTCTCTCTCTCTCTCTCTCTCTCTATATATATATATATATATATATATATATATATATATATATATGTATATATATATATATATATATATGTATATATATATATATATATATATATATATATATATATATATATATATATATATATATATATACATATACATATATATATATATAGAGAGAGAGAGAGAGAAAGAGAGAGAGAGATAGAGATAGATTGGTATATATATATATATATATATATATATATATATATATATATTCCCAAGCTTTTATCTAATTTGCTGACTTAAGCGAAGCAAATCTCCCCGTCTCTCTCCTCTATCCCTCTCTTCTCTCTCTCTCTCTCTATATATATATATATACATATATATATATATATATAGAGAGAGAGAGAGAAAGAGAGATAGATTGATATATATATATATATATATATATATATATATATATATATATATATATATATATATATATATATATATTCCCAAGCTTTTATCTAATTTGCTGACTTAAGCGAAGCAAATCTAAACCAACAACATTGCCACTGTCACAAATATCTTTCAATCACACATGTCTATCGTCAACGTCAAACGCATTCATATTTTCTGGGTGACCTAGACAAGTCCGTATTTAAACGGTACAAATGTTTCGTGTGAGACATGTGTGCTAGTGGAAAGACAGAGAGAGAGAGAGAGAGAGATCTAATGGGAGTCGGGAGGGTCTGACAGACATGCCCTGATTGTTGAGTCAATTTTTACCAGACATCTTCTCAGGGATTTCTTTTTAACCTTAAAATAAGAATAAAACAGTTTGTAACTCATCTGTTGGAGACGTTGGTTCTTTTAATAAACAATGATTATCGCATTGTTTACTCGAATCGATGTCTCATCATTTTTCTCACGCAAACGGGAATGTCTTTATGCACGGACAAAAGTCGCGATAGACATGTAACTTAAATAACTGAAGTTTGAATTAAGCTTTCCAAATTAATGTATACAGAAAAACAAAAGATTTTTTGTGAGAAAAGACAAAAAACATTAAAGTTAGCTTATAATGAATATAAATGAAAAATATGTTTCATTGTAAACATATATTAAGCTTAATTTCGTAGAGAACAAGTCGGTAAATGTGGGGGAACCATTGTGGGTCAAACTCATTACAGCAAAAATGGTTTACGAAATTAGCTTTATCATTTTCGCTCCAAGTGTTAGGCGGATGTATGCACAAGAATAACTTCCTCTAATGTAATTAACAACTTAAAATAAAATTAAAAAAATGCTATGTCCAAAGATTTACATGCACATGAAAAGATAAATATATATAAGAAAATTACATATTTTTTCAAGTATAAAGGGGGAATATAAATCCTTAAGAAATGTGTTCTCAAACTGACTCCCGTTCTCTCTAAACCAGCGTTTCTCAACCGGGGTTCACCGGCACCCTAAGGTTCCTCAAAAGGTCACCAAGGGTTCTGTGAGAACAGGTGAGATAAGCTAATGCACTTTTGACTTTTTATTTAATTTCATATACGTAATATTACTAAACGCACAATATATTCTTGGTTATTGTAATGTAATATAGCCATCTTCCAATCTAACCTATTTTGTTACTAAAAAAAATATAACAATCATTGGGAATATATTTAGTGATGTCTGTACAGCGTCAGTGTTAAACCACTTTCACTAGTCAGTGCCCACTCAGCGAAAGGGACCTGTACTTAAAGTTTCTTATTTCTTTGTTCTTTCTTTCTTTTTACATAACAAAAGTATTAATTTTTCCTTAAGACAGTTATTCAAAAATATGAACTGATATTTACCGTGTGAACTACGATGAAAATAAAATGAGAAAGATATGGTATACAATTTTGTTTTTGCTCAGGGGTTCCTTGAGACATGTAGTTTATTTTAAGAGTTACGCAACGGTAAAAAGGTTGAGAAACGCTACTCTAAACTCTAAAATAAATGCCTGACTGCCGCTTGCTTTCCTACTTGTTCTGTAGTTCAAGTCTTTAAGAACTCAGACGAACCGTCTGATCTTTCTATCTATCGGTCTCATCATCTACATCTTTCTGGCAAACTACTAGAATCCCTAATCAACTATGAATTGGTTAAACATCTTACATCGCAGGGTTTTCGTTCAGACAAGCAATATGGCTTTCGCTTCTCTATATCACCTGCTGATGGGTTAACAAATATTGCTGAAAAGAGTCTATCAAGTTCTAGATTAGAATGGTGAAGCTCGGGCTGTTGCTTTGGATATCTCGAAAGCATTCGACAGAGTTTGACGTACCGGCCTTCGTCACAAGTTGTAAGGTTATAGTATTTCTGGGCGAATCTTTTAACCGATTCGGTCTTTCTTATGAAATTGCGAAATGAAAGTTGTCCTGAATGGCAACTCTTCTAGATCTTTTTGTACTAATGCAGATGCACCCCTCCAGGGCTCTATCCTTAGACTTACTTTGTTCCTAATTTTCATCAATAACCATCCTGGTGGGATCAGTTCTCAACTCAGTATCTATGCTGATGGCACAAATATTTATTTTTATCTTAATAGTAAGTCTTATCGGTTCGATGAGGTCAAATTGGCAGCTAATCTCAAATATGACCTAAAATCTGGTGCTAACTGCGGCAAGAAATGGCTTGTTAATCATAACGCCTTCAAAACGAAACTTCTCCCTATTAATTATCTGTGAGACCTTATTCCGCTTTCCATCAGCATGGCTGATGCTAACCTCCAGGAGAGTAACTCGTTGCGACTTCTCGGGTTAACATTCTCTGCTGACGTGAAAAGGAAAGATTATATGGAATCAGTTGCTAGGTTTTTTGCTAAGAAACTTGGTCCACTGAGTCGTACTAGACAATTTATAGAATCTATTTTACATATTTATAAATCTACAATTCTTCCAGGCTTTGAATATTGCTGCTACATATGACCACTGTGCATCTGTTATATACCTAAAGGTTATTGATAAAATCCAAAGAAGAATCTGGAATGTTATTGGTATGAACTTACATCTCGGCTTCAGTCACTTTTCCCACAGGCGTAGTGCAGCTTCTCTGCGACTTTTCTATAAATACTTTCATGGTAATTGTTCTGATGAACTTTCCGCTATGGTAACTAGACTTTATGAATTTGGGCGCAGATCTAGGTTCGAAATAAGGTCTCATCAATTTACAATTGTATTGGCTATGTTAACAGTTTATACTCTCTCACTTCTCGCTTGTGGAACTCTCGTCCGGTTCCATGCTTTCCAGCCAACTTTGATCTTCAAAATTTTAAATGCAGTGTCAATCGCTATCTACCGTCTTCTTGATTTCTCTTCTGTTATTGTTCTCGCTCCTTAATAACGTTTTTCTTTTCCGTATTCTTTCACACCCAGTAACCCCTTGTGGTTTGGTGGCTTGGCTGCCTCGCTTGGAGTGAACTGATTAATTTTGTTTTAGATATAACAGTGTGAATATAGGGTTCACGACTGTGTGGTGATTGCCAGTTTCACACTTCAGTGCAATTTTCAGACCAAGACTTCGACACTGAGCTCTCTTCCCTTATAAATATAGCAAATTTTAACAATATATATATATATATATATATATATTAATACGCTTGTCACACTTGGTCGAGGGACAAACAGAAAGAGAGAGAGAGAGAGAGAGAGAGAGAGACGTAGAGAGATAAAAATATAGCGCGACACAGAGTAGAACTGGAGGTGATCATTTTAGTTAAAGGCAGTTATTTGTAGTGAGGGGTTAAATACTATTTCGTAACCTAACCATCTGCTAAGGACAACTTTGGCCTTGAACTGCAAGTGTTCTTTTGAAACTAAAATCCCAGAGAGGGATTGGAGGGAGTCATCTTAAATAAAGGCAGTTATTTGTAGTGAGGGGTTAAATCATGTTTCGTAACCTAACGATCTGTTGAGGACATTTCAGTATATTTAAGAGAGACTATGCCACTGTGCTTATAACCTTCTGGGAATGGTCATGGGTTGAAAAGTACAGAGGTCAGCATAAAAAATAGTTTTAAGTCTGTATAATTTACATGGGTTCTGTTAGTTTATATTAATATTTATTTCCAGAAAAATCGATGTTGGGTATTACAATGGTGCTCTAATGATTCATGTCATAAATTATATAATTTTTGAGTACGAAACAGCATAAGCGGAAGGAAAAACTAAACTAAAAGAAAAATTGCTGCAACTAAACCTGAGCATGATATAAAGTAAAAAATGTCTGACAGAGCAGAACGTTTCTTTCTACGAACTGTTGAAAATAACCCAAATATTACAACTAATTATTTCAGTAATAATTTGGAAACCGATAGAATACAAATAATAAGAAATAATATTATTTTTATTAGAACCCTACCCAGAGCAGGCCTATGAACATGGCGACCTCGTCAGTCCCCTTTTAGCAAAGCAAGTCGTTTGAAATGTCGTTTAGAATTTGTGAAGAATAAACCTATGGATGGCTGAAGGTGTGATAATTTGGCCTTGTAAAAATATACAACTCGTTCAGAACGAAAAAGAAAACGAAGGAAACTATTAATACACAATTGTTTTTACATTACAGAATGTTTAGATGTGTTTTACAGAAACTGTTTCTCTCTTATTTTTCTTTAGTCCTGTTTATTCTTTCCGGTTTTCGTACAACAGAAAATAGACTAGTCACATAAACATTTCCTACTGACACATCTTACTACTTTGACTATCAATCTTCAGGCTATATGCTGTAATTTGACCAATTCTTTACGTGCCATACATAAGTGTGGTTTGGTTTGCTTTGTTTTACGGCATATCAACCTCAATGGGTTATTTAATGCCGACAATTTTATTGCTGGTAATATATTTCCTTCAAAAATGTATAGCTGGTAATCTTTGCAAAATTTCATTACTGGTAATATTTTTTTTCTTCAAAAATGCATTGCTGATAATAATGTATGGCTGGTAATAATTATTTACAAAAATATATTGCTGTAAAAATTTTTGTCAAAAAATGTATTGAAGGGGTTTAAACCCAGTTCTGGGGTTAACTATTTGCCCATAGTTGGGATCCTAACAGGTGCTACCACCCCGGGTTAGGGTGGACCTGGGAACACCAGCAATTAAGAGGTGGTTTCATGCTCCTCAAAACCTGATCAGAGGCATTGTTGTTGGACGTAGTTTATCGTCTTACCCAGGATGCAGATGTGGTCTATCGTCATACCCAGGACGGGCCACACATAAATATATCGCTGCAATGCAATGCAATACTCACGTCTATGTTTTTTTTATTGCCACCGCTTAGTGTTGACCTCATTGTCCACTTTTATATTTATATTCGCTTAGTCCCTTAAATTATAGCATGGCATAAAACTAAATTTTTATCACACACACACACACACACACACACACACACACACACACACACACACACACACACACATATATATATATATATATATATATATATATATATATATATATATATATATATACATACAGGGGTTGGACAAAATAATTGAAACACTTGTTATATTCAAAGAAAATTTATTTAATATGGATTTGGTCCTCATTTAGCCTCACATACAGCTTTAATACGTCTAGGAATGGAATCATACACCTTCCTGACTTCATCTAGAGGAATTTTTAGTCATTCTTCCATTAACACCTGCTCTAGCTCTTTAAAACATGACGGTGGAGTATAGCGGCTCCTAACTTGCCGCTCCAAAATGCACCGCAAGTGTTCAATAATATTGATATCTAGAGATTGGGGAGGCCACTCCATGTGTTCTAGCTCACTTTCATGCTCTTCATACCAAATCGTAACCACTCTAGCGGTATGTATTGAAGCATTATCGTCTTTGAAGATGCAGTCACCATCAGGGAATAAAGTATGGGCCATTGAATGAACATGATCACCCAAAATGTTCAGGTAATCTTTGCTGTTGATTCTACCATGCAGGGCAACTATTAGACTGAGACATTTCCATGATATGGTGGTCCAAACTATCACTGATCCACCTCTATGCTTCACTGTTGGAAGAAGGCAGTCAAGGTTGTATGCTTCTTTGGGCTGCCTCCACACATAAACTCGCCCTGAAGTTGGAAAAAGAGAAAAACTTGACTCGTCTGAGAATATGACTTGCTTCCATTGGTCTGTAGACCAGGCATTTTGATATCTGCACCACTTCAATCTCTTCCGAACGTTGCGAGTAGAGAGAAGAGGTTTCCTCATGACAGCTGTTCCATGATATGTAGCCTCATGGAGTTCACGACAAACATTTTTAGTAGAAACTGGACTATTCAGATGTTTATTCAAATCAGCAGTCACTTTGGCCGCAGTAGTCCGATGATTTTTTGCCACATTGCGTGTCAATGCATGTCGGTCCCTGTTAGTAAGTGTGCAAGTCCGGCCCGAATTGCTACGGTTACTAGAGGTTTTGCCCTGTTTCTCAAATTGCGTCATAGTTCTTGATATGGTAGCTCTTGAAAAACCAAACAGTTCAGCAACCTTAGTGATCAAAACTCCTGCCATGCGAGCTCCAACAATTTGCCCTTTTTCGAACTTGAAGAGGTCACGCATTTAGCTTAAATTTTACTAAATTCTAAAAATAAATAAGACAAAGAGAGTAAATTAGATAAATAAACGTATTTACAATATATATAACCTGCAATTATGAAGTTTTAGTTAAAGTTCTTAATATAATAGGTCTTTGAAATATAGGAGTGGAATTTGCACGTGTTCCAATTATTTTGTCCAACTCCTGTATATATATATAAACAAGTACGCACAGAAATGAATGAAATATAAATAAACTTGTACGCACAAAAATGAAACAGATTTGAACAAAATAAACATAATTTTTTATACCTTTAGGGTCATTTCGACCAAGGCTTTTTCAAAAGGTATTCGTTGGCAACATAGAAACACGATCAAGACACATTAATAATCTCCAAGAAATCACAGGGTGGTTTTCGACTGGGAAGAATTCTTAAAAGTCTTGTTTTATTGTCCAATGCTGTGTAGACGCAGGTTGTTTCAACTTTCGGGGTGTGGCAGTCACTTTTAAATTTGCATGATGGTCACTTTGTTGTTCTTGCAGGGAGACAGGCAAATTTTGACCTTCAATCAACCGTAATGAACGAATAAAATGTTCCTTTTGTTTGCATAGGCTTGGCTGGTAGAATTTGATATACAAAGCCTCGAGGACTCGTTTATTTTGTTCACACACACACACACACACACACACACACACACACACACACACATACATACACACACATATATATATATATATATATATATATATATATATATATATATATATATACGAATTTTGTTAGGTGTTTCCAAACACTTGTTTGATGTTCAAATAATGATGTATGAACTGCTAAACTGTATATATATTTTAAGAAGCACCCTCTTACTTTCTCTCTTGTATACAAAGTAAATGTTGATTCTGACACTATTTTTTATTTCATCTTAGTCTTTCTTTTAATTTTATTTTAAACATGACGTAAAAAAAAACGAAAACTTCCTTCCTGAAACCTTATTTATTATTAACGGGTGTTACGTTTTTAACGTCTTTATAACGACTTCGTGTAGGATCATTATATCCGGCCATCTTCAAAATGGACAAAACAGTAATCGAAACATTACACTTTGTATACACTTACAGGTGAGTTGTCAGCTAGCCAAGTTCAAAGGGACGATGAGGTCAAACATTTTCTTAATCATCCTCTCAACTGGAAACCAGGATAAAAGATCGGTGAGCTGAATACCCATCGCTCAACCAAAAGGATTGCGCACCCTGTTTCCTAGCAAAGTCTATTGAACCTTATAGAATTATAACAAGAGGTTTTTATGTGGTGACAGAATTTTACCGATGCGGTGTATGTTACGCATAAAAAGATTTGTAGAATAGAAAAAGTCACTTAAAATTAAAGGACAAATTAAAGGTCGTGAATAATTAAACACAAAGGTAAAGTGCAGTGTGTTGAGGTCAAGCTAGTAAAATATTTTAAAAATCTAAATATTTTTTAGATTTTAGTACCGTATAACATACAGAATCAAACATCAAAAATTTCTCTGAGACGCTTGATAATTATATATATTAAGAAGCAGTGGGCACCTCGACGTGGTGTAATGGTTAGAAAGTTCGTCTTGCTAGATCAGTTACGACTGAGTAGTGAGTTCGATCCTCACTGGGTGACCCATACTTTCGGCGTTGTGCCACATCTAAGCCGGGGTTAGAAAATCGCTATATATTAAGCAGCAGGATTTGTTTTTAATTCTCTTCTTTTCAGCACCGCCTAATTATGCCCGACCATGAATGGATTCAAAAAGAAATTTTTATATTTGATTATTTGATCAGATTTTTGAAAGTTGTCCAGGCCAACAACATTTAATTACCCCCGTACGAAATTTGACCGGAAAAAGAACAGCCATCTTGAATATTTCTAGAACCGGTTGTGCGGAAAACATTATGAGATCTTACGAATTATGTGTGAACAGAAACCCTTTCGTGGGGTTTACTCAACTGGCAATGAGACGCCATCCCGTGAGCATGCGTACTGTGGCAGTGTTTTTGTTACGACGATAGCGAACTGTTCGAAGATATTTATGAAGCCGGCAGGTGAAAAGACCGATTCCGTGAAAGAGCTGAGTATAAAACTAATAACTGGAAAAATTATTTAAAGACTCACATGTAAAACCCTTCTAATAATTGAAAAAGCTTCAGAAAATATATATTTTTTACATATACTGTAATTTGGTTTATTCTTCAAGTATCATGCAGAAGTATATCCGTAAAACAATGCAATACGCACAACTATATTTTTTTTAAATTTTTCACTAGGCTCGAAAGACACATAAGCTAGAGGATTATTGAATGAGGTATTTGTATGTATGCAAGAAGAATAACCCTCTTCAAAATTGGCAAAAGAGAAGAAACAATACAATACTCAAGAGCCGCTCAAGGTAGAGGGTTACTGGATGAGGTTGTTGTATGAACGTAAGAGGAGAAGATAACAAGTTTACATTATGAGGGTATGTAGGATATTTAACAGTTAGCTTTCGACTTGAAGAGGTTGAGATTACAGTGATCGAGGAAGTACACTGTCAGGAGTCTGTTCCACAAAGTAGCGGATCTAGGGAAGAAACTGTCCGGATGGAAGTTCCTTCTTACCAAAGGAATACTAAGGGAATGGGGTCGATTTCTCTTTGTGTAAATGGCATGTAAAATTCTGAACTGGTGAAACTAAGCAATGTAACAAGTCAGGACATTTTCCATGGAAATAGAGACAGACTATCAAGTGGCTTGCGACATTTCATCTGTGAGAAAGGGAGTTGTTGGGGGCGAAAATAAATTATGTTCCATAAGGTCACGTAAACACTTTTGAGTTCTGTCAAGTTTGGAAAGTGAAGACTGGGAGAAAAACTGCCTCCCACCCTACACACAAGCCGCTAGTGGCCCGTTGGCGGACCGCCGATGGCAACACCAGCGGTCCTCTGGCGGCAGCAACCGGTGGGCCTCTAGCGGTCCGTCAGTGGTAACATTGCCGAGTCGAACTCGCCGGCGGTCAGACAGCGGGCCACCAGCGGCAAACGCTAGTGGCATGCCACCCAGTGGCGGATTGATGACTTGCGTGTAGGGTATACAGTCCAGGGTTAGCAACCTCAGACGTCTCTCATTTTTTTACAGCTAAAGTCGTTATTAAAAGAATATTTCAGGCCATGGGTGAAATTAAGGAGAACGTGACAAGATATCTTATGGAAAGTGGAAAGGGCACTGGTATGAATATGTGACATCTTAAGAGGGTTAAAATGAAGGGTCTAAAACAGCAGTGATTAGGCCAAAAATGGAGTATTTGGGCTGGAGCTAACTAATCCCCACTTTTCAGATTTTATAGTGTCCAAAGACGTTTACGATGTGAGATATATAGTCCATTTCGCAAAGACGAAATGTCGCAAGCCTGTTGCTACTCTAATGCAATTTCCATAGAAAATGTACTGAAGAGCTCCATTCTCTATTTCCGCCATTACAGACCTTTCCAGCTAAGGTCCACAATACTGCATCCACTGATTCGAGCCCCCTTCTCTCACTCCGTATTCCAGTTGAAAGAAGGAAGCGCCATTCAAACAGCTCTTATTTCTCCCAAGAAATGCTATTTTGTTGAACAGACTCCCGCGTGTACACTTGCCTGAACCCTTTCATCTTGAGCTTTTCAAATCAGGTTCAATCCTTCTTATCCCATAGTCTCCATTTCGTATCGCTTTCCACAGTAAAATATTATTTTTGGAACCTCTCATACATATCGAAGCTTTACCTCCACCACTGAAAGTAATCTCCAGTGGCCTCTTTCGAGGTCGATAACAACTGCTTCCTCAGGTCAACTTCATTTGCTGCAGTGAGTTTAGCTTTGGCAAAAACCAGAAAATTCAGACAGCTAAATCCGGATGGAATTATGCCTGTTTTTTTTTCTTGGGGGGGGGATACCCATTAAATGATTGCTGGCTGTATAACTGCACGAGTCTATGGTCACGTTCACTGTAAGAACCCTTCTATTGACAAAGTGACATCAAGGCTGCGGAACCGGTTCTCGAGATATCTAAAATACTTAGACGTGTTCTGGACAGACCTTGGATGTATTCGTGCACATCCGTACAGATACGTTTTAATGCGGCTGGTGGATGTGCGTGTGGTGCAGTGTTTAGCATTCGGTGTGTTGAGTTCAAATTCCGGCCAAGTTGGTTGTGTACACTTTTTCACACACACACAAAAAAAATAAAATAAAATAAAAAACTTGTAAAAAGTACAAATCCATCTCTTCTCCCCAACCCTAAGCTATGAGTTAAATAGACTGAGTTCTCGCCTCTGGGGTTGCACCCCAATTCAAACGTGGTTGAACGCGGTGCTAAATCCACCCTATAAAGACCTACTTGTTACGGCAGCATCGTCTAGCTGTAATTTTATACTCTATTCTTTAATATTTTTTAAGCATTTCACCCCCCCCCCCCAAGCAAGGCGAGAGTGCCACTAATACGCATAGGGTTACAGAGAATGAGAGCAAGAGTAAAGAGGAATGTTTGAGGAAAGGTTATAGAGAAGGACGGGGTTCAAGATCAAGGCATCAGAAGATGTCGATTGACATTACATTTGAATATTTGATTATATCTATCAGTGAAGCAAGTAGGAGGATGGGAGTTTCACGGTCGGGAAGTGCGACAGAAGAAGCTGTTGAAGTAGAAGAGGCGATTACATTTAACTGTTTCGACAGTGAAAGGGTAGGGCCGAGATGCCAACCTAGTAGCACGCTTAAATTCATGCAGTTGATGTACCAGTGAAAGTAGCTCGTCAGAGTAGTTGCCAGGAAAATACTTGTAGACAAAATAGACGGAAGCCACATCATGTCTGTGAGAAAGTGACTGTAGACGAGATGCCAGATCAAGACTTATCACATTGCATATCCGTCTCTGGATTTTATCGAGAACCTCGAGATAAACAGCGGGGCACCAGACCATATATGGCAACAGTATTCAATGCAAGGACGAATGGTTGATTTGTAGATTTGAAGGATGGACTCAGGCGAGAAAAAAACATTTAATCTCCATTCTTTAGTTCCATCAGTTCAGACCTTTAGTGCTAGGTGACGCCATGATTCTTCCATGGGGTTGAATCACCGTTATATACCCCGTATTCTAAATGTAAGAATTAACTTCTACCCAAACATGTATTGGATAGAATTTACTAAAAGTTAGTGGGAGATGTTAAATGCATACATTTATATTTTACTGTATCCAATCAATAGTTTTCTGATTCGATGAAGGGAATATGTCCAGTAGTTTGGTAACCCATTCAACGATTGGTCAACCTAAGCATTTCTTGCTTAGTTTTAAATCCACCGTCTATGGCGAAACTTAGTCAACACTTACTTATTTAATCGCCTGTTTGCGAACCTAAACAATTACTGGGAATTTCGCCGGCTTCCGATCCTCGAGAAGACATTATTGCTTCTTTCTGTCTTGCTCATGTAACCGACATTTCTCTGATAAACGCTGAGATATACTTCGTAATTTTAAATCTATGCAGTCAATACTGGACTAATTATGTGTAACATTGTTCTGGGCATTAGGTCAAGTGGTACCCGGCTGACAAATCCCTTTGCTATTTTTTTTTTTTTGTTCAGTAGAAGTTTTATTATGTCGTTGTAACAGCAATCTTGATAAGAAAAAAGTACTTTCTGTGCTGACGCCATTGAAAAGCGACTGGTAAAATCTAACGACACTTAAATACAATGAACAAATAATTGACGACAGTCACTGATAATGTCACTGCCCTTGTTTTAAGTACTTCTTGAGTAAGCTTTTGCAACTATTATTATTTTTATTTATTTACACAAGATAGGGGTATATCGTGATGCTTGTGAAAGAATGATTTTTAAAAAAAATTATCTCAGCGTAAGCAAGGCAATAAAGCCACTAAGACGAAAAGTGGGGGGTTATTGAGTGCGAAACAATACGAGCAAAAGAAAAACATAAATAAGGAGAGAGAAGAATAAACGAACAAAAATTAACGAAACAAACGATAATGATTGACATTGCATTTAATCTTTTGAAGATAGAAGTTGACTAAAAAGCAGGAGGCCGGGAGGGAGTTCCACAAGCGAAAAATGCGAGAGAGAAACTGTTAGCATAGAACTTACGGCTGCATTTAGCCATTTCAACTGCAAAATGATGGTACCTATCTGCCAATCTAGTACTGTGTTTAAACTCGTAAAGTTGATATCAGAACAATTACCATGAAAGTATTTATAGAAAAGACAGGAAAACTGCGTTACGGCGGTGGGAAAGAGACTGAAGCCGAGATGCCAGGCAGATTGCAGATTGTTCTTCAAGAATAGTTTATCAAATCTCTAAGTACATAGCAGAAACACCAAACTAGATGTGACAGTAATATTGAATGCATTGGCGAAGACATATTTTTTCAAAATGTAGTAGTAGCATGTTTTAGCTATTCAGAAATCGAACACAGATGTGTATGAAGATAGTAAAATATGTGGTAAGATTAGACAACAAAGTTCCATCCAACTTATATATATATATATATATATATATATATATATATATATATATATATATATATATATATATATATATATATATATATATATATGGCTTGAAGATTGCTTTTATGCATGAAACAAACTGTCGCCGCTGGGTGTTAACCTTAGTGACTACTTTTATATTTACATACGCTCTATTCCTAATATTGAGAACTTTAACCTTAAAGCGACATTTTATTATATATATATATATATATATATATATATATATATATATATATATATATATATATATATATATATATATATATATGCATCTTTCACTGAAAACGGTCGACTAGAAAGACTTTTATTGAGTTTTTCCAGCAAACTAATATTTTTCTGTTTGTCAGGCGATAAAGAATATAGGAATTATTCATAGCTATAATTGTTCAGAACGCTTTCGGCTACTTCTCTAGCCATTATCGAGGATGTGTTTTGAATGGTGAAATTCTGTGCGTATCTGCTATATATATATATATATATATATATATATATATATATATATATATATATATATATAGGCTCTTGTATGTGAGTATTAAATATATTGTTATTGCCCAATTGTTATTTTTGTACCCTACCTTTCAAGGCGAAAAACGTGCCCGCTTCGAAAACATTTTATAACAGTCCGCCATTGTCATAAATTCAGTGCAACCTGTCGTTGCCAATGCAAGGGAGATGAATCTCGCATTAGAGAATAGATATATTCTTTGTAAATATAATGAATCCAGAAGTACGGATTATTTTTATTTTTTTGTCTTCCTACTCCCCCAGTCTCTTTCTGTTTGTACATTTTTTTTTTCACTATCACACAGACAAACGATGCCTGTATTAATTTATTAAAATCACGTCGCATTCCCTTAACCGACTGATGCCAATAATATTTCACTTCTAAATTTCTAATATGAAGACTAAATGCATGTCTCTGTTAGTATGTCTTGGAGCCCCTGGTCACGTCAAGCTAAGTGTCACCGTTTTCTACAATCGGCATTTCATTTTTTTTTATTTCTTTATTTGAAGAGATAATATTAAATTATTTTATGCTTTATATTTCAATTCATCCATGATAATCCTAATAATTTTTCCGAATCTCTTTTCGATTTTACTTATACTTTTTTGGACAATTATCCCCTTTCTCTCAATGACAGACTTATACACTGTCGTATATTTCGTCTATTATTTTAGTAATCTTGTCAATCCCAAAATCTGTTATAATCCTATCTGGTCCCGATACTCTGTTTCTGTTCTTTGCCAGTGCTGATCTTATCTAAGATCTTAATATTGCACCCTCCAACCAAGTTTTTATGTATTAAGAGTCGTGGAAAAGTTCGTCCCATCTTTGAAATATTTTTTTCTATTTACATTATTTACATTATTCTGACAGTTATCCTCATCTTTACTGCCATATTCGTTGTATGCTCCGGTCTTCTTCAGATGGTTGAAATTTCGAACTGAATCCTTTATTTCGTCCATCGGGGTAGATTGTTCTAGTTCCACATACCATGCCACATCCAGATGTCTCAGTTATCCCCCTTTAATTCAACTCTCCAATTTTTTGTTCACCAATGCAGTAGCTAGATATTGAACTCACATCTCTTTAGGTCAAGTTACAGGATCCAACCAACGCTTTTATGTCACTGGGCCATGTGACCTTAAATAAGATATTCTTTTTTTCTGTCATGAGCGTTTCATTTTTACGTTGGATGCGTCTGTTTTGTTAATTAACCAGTTACATATTTAATTAACCAGTTACATATAATTTGAAAACAGGATTCTTCAACTATCTCGCTAATCCTCGCTACCAAGAAGAGTTCATTCTTCTTTTCAATCACTTCTGAATTTTTGATGTGAATACTGGTTTTATGTCTCAGTTATCATGTCTGGGCATCTCATGTAAATCAATCCAAATATCACGTCTTTAGACATTTCATTCTAGTATTTTAATTTTTCTAATGGTAGTCATAATATTCATAACAAGGTTAATATTATAGTTTCAATCATAGAAAAAGTTGGTAAAATTAAATTTACTAATAGTACCCGCAAAAATTTCACGGTTTTCTGATTTTAATTTTTTTTGTTGACTCATAATTCTTAAAAGCTAATAATTAAACTTCTTGTGAGTTCTGCGACTATAAAATAACCTTGAAAATTCCCCAGTGCATTGTTAAATACTTAAGCTTAACAACTTAAAAAAATATTGCAGTAAATATCATAAGTAGGAATTCAGATTATTATATAAAGAAGTAAGAGGGTACAAATGAAAATGTTTGAAATTGACAGGTTTTTACATTTCACTGAAGCAGACGTTAAACACGAGAGCGTTATGGTCTCTTCTATCTTCTTTCTTTCTTTCTTCCTATTTTTCTTTCTTTCATTCATTCTTTTTCTCACTGAAACCATACAGCGTCTCTCTCATATCTTTCCTCGTGATCAAAACGGAACTGTCCGTTATTTATCTGCGGCAATGGCAGGGCGTAACGTACGCGCTAACTAACTAAATAAGGAACGAAGGAACAAACACAATTATAATACGCTACTTTCTTTTCTTGCATATAATATTTTGAACAGTTGTCCCCTTCTCTAGTGATCTATATTCTGTCGACCGAAATTTATCAACTTGATGATCCCTATATAACTTTTCATATTCACAACATGTAATTTACAAAGATTCTAAAAAGTTTTTGATGGTGGGAGATTAACGGAAAAATACCAAAATGAATCCGTTCCAGTCCCTTGAGAGTCTCTTCTTTCCTGGACACTGCGTTTCAGTCAAGAAGCAAAAAATTGACCCCGATGTTAAACACGTTGACTGCCAGAGATCAATTACGAAATCTGACTTCAAACGCCAACTTTATAATAATAGACAACTTAGGTAATAAAAACATTTATGAGTTGATTTATATGGTAATGGTAATATTAGCCGTTTCTCTACAGGTTTCTCAATTCCGGTAGCTTTTATCGCTCTTTCCAATATTGATGGGGTTTTCCATCCTAAACTTCTATTTGAAGTGGTGAGGAATGTTAACGTCTTGATAATGTCATTACTTTCTCTTCGAGCTACATGTGCTATCCATTTTAGTTGTTGCTACTGTTGGTAGTCATCTAGTTATGTGGTTTTTGTTATTTGATACAGTTCTTTGTGATACTGTAGAGCTAGTTTATATTGGTCAAAGAAGGTTGATCTTTGCCTAGACCCACTGGCTTTACTCGCTCAAAGCCCCTTTTCACCATTGATCTTAGGATGCGGTTGTATACAGCTGACAGTTTAGATATGTCTAAACGGGTTTGGCGCCAGGCATGGCCTCCATATGTAAGTCTCGATCTGACGAGGCTATTTAAGAATATGACTCGAGTTCTTAGGTTAATGTTTTGGCTTTGTAGTATTTTTGTGTTGTTGGAGAAAAATTACCCTAACTATTGGTGTCACGAGTTGCATAAGTTCCATTACAAAATGACTTTCCACAACTTCCTGCTACTGCTGGTTAATCTTTATAAAATCTTTCTATTAAAGCATTTTTTCAGGAAAATAGGTTTCTCAAGTTATCGATCTTTCCAGTATTGATGGAGGCTACTTTCTTAACCTTTTGTTCGAAATAGTGTTGAACGTCAACATCTTGATTATGCCATTATTTTCTCTTCGGTTTACATGTGCTATCCATTTTAGTTCTAACTGTTATTGAAAGCCCTCAAGTGATGTAGTTTCTGATTATTTGGTAAAGTTTTTGTTTATGATTCTGTAGTGCCAGTTCATGATGATCAAAAATGGATAGTCCTATCTAAGACCAACAGGGTTCATTCGCACGAAGCCATATTTAATGATTGATCTGAGAAAGCGGACTTATACATTTGACAGTTCTTGAACGACTTGGACGCCATGCATAACATCCATATGAAAGTCACGATCTGACGAGTCTATTTAAAAATATGACTCGTGTTTTCTGGTTGATGTTTTGACCTTGTAGCAACCTGCGGAGATAGCTTCAATTGAAGTCTAACATTGATTTCATACTAAAAGTATCGCTGTGAATAAACTCGTTGTTGGTGCCTGTAGATGAAAAATGTATCAGAAAATGCCAATCACGAGTTATGTGTTAATAATAATCTGTTTAACTTTTCAATACAGAATGAGTACATTGAAAGCTATGATTTATGAGTTAATTTCTAACTGGATACTCCAGAGTTTTACAAACTAAGGCTTTGTAAATATATATATATATATATATATATATATATATATATATATATATATATATATATATATATATATATATATATATATATATCTAAAGAGAAGTGTTGAACGCAGTACGGTGGATAGATTAGAAGGTTACTTATACATCGCCTCAACTCGTCTCAGCTACCAAGAGAACTTCAGGTAGTTTCTTTGGAAACGAACTATGCTTATTGATAAGGAACCTCTGTTAAGAAAGAAAAATAATAACTAGCCTTCTGAGCACGTGTTTTAAACCCACCCTGGATTCGCACTAAATAGCACAAGCTTTCAAGAAGCCATTTCCTTCCTTTCTTCTCGTTCTTTACCCTCCTCCCAGCCAAAGACTATCCTCCCACCCTCCCGCTTGAATCATCACTACCATCACAGATACAAATTACTTCTCCATTAATTCTTTAATGAAACGAGCATGTGAAGTGCTCTAGTCCCTTGAGAACCTTTTCTTTCTGTGTCGATAAAATTTGCCTGCTTGATAATGTTTGATAATAATTGCAATGACCTTTTAATAATACACACGTACTACCTATCAATGAGTGCGAAATTAGAACGTTATCGTTCCGCCCATATGACCCGGGTTCGAAACTCAGCATAGCCGATTTGTCTTGATAATATCAGCCTGGGGAGATTATTCCGAACGTGCGGTATTTTGGGAACTGGCTGAAAACTGTAGCACAGATTGACCCAAGTCTTGGGAGTGAAATTCGGCAAATGATCTAGTTCGGAAACCATCAATCGATGTTTTAGCACGAACTGCTATATATGTCGAGATTCTTGACAAAATCCAAAGAAGTGTCTGTAAAGTAATCGGTCCTGACCTGGTATCTTGACTTCAGTCACTTTCTCACCGACGTGATACGGCTTCCCTCTGTCTTTTCTACAACTATTTTCATTGCGGCTGCTCTGATTAGCTTTTAACCCGACTACATGGATTTAAGCGTGCTACTAGATTGGCAACTAGGTCTCACCGTTTTACTGTTGAAATAGATGCAACCGCCACTTCTACTCTAACATTTTTCTTTTCTAGCACTTTCCGTCTGTGAACCCCCCCCCCCGATTTCTTGCTTCCCTGATAACTACAATCTTCAAAAAATTAAATACAACGTCAATCGCCATCTTCTGTCTTCTTGAACATTATTCCTTTCTTCATTCCTTCCCATACTCAGTTTTAGTATTCTCTTTCACTCCCTGTAACCCCCTCCCACGCGTCTTAGTGGCATTCTCGCCTTGCTTAGAGTGAAACGATTAAAAAATTACAATTTATCTTGATCGAGGTTTTGAGCATACTGGATTTGATCAACTGCATCCCCCCCAAGATTATTCGCTCTCTCTCTCACTCTCTCTTTCTCTCTCTCTCTCTCTCTCTCTCTCTCTCTCTCTCTCAGAAACTTTAACTAAGATCCGATCAACTTAGCTGCAGTATAAACTACAGGTTTTGAAGAAACACAAATGTGTCTGGGCGAGCGGCTGCAACAAGGATTAGCTAGCCACCATAGCAGAACGGTGTACACGGAAATGAGCAGCCAGACATTCATATAAATCATCGTTTCGTTCTTCATTACACATAAATACAAATGTAAGTACATGCATAAACGAAAATCCATCACACATACGAAAAATTAAATAATTTGGTTTGGTTTGGTTTCTTTTACGACATATCAACCTGAATGAATTAATTAATGCCGACAATTTTTATTGCTGGTAATATTTTCTTTTTCAAAAATCTATTTCTGGTAAAAAAATTTTCTTAAAAAAATGTATAGTTGCTAATATTTGTTTTTTTCAAAAATGTTTAGCTCGTTATATTTTTTTCAAAAATTTATTGCTGGTAATAATTTTTTTACAAACTATTTCTGGTATTAAAACCTATTTTTACACTTTCATAGTGTTTTGACCCCAGTTTAGGGGTTAACTATTTGCCCATGGCTGGGACTCTAACAGATGCTACCACCCCGGGTCAGAGTGAACCTGGGAACACCAGCAATTAAGAGGTGACTCCATGCTTCTCAAAACATCAAAATATCAGTGGCCTTGCTGTTGGACGTAGTTTATCGTCTTACCCAGGACGCGAATGTCGTTTATCGTCATACCCAGGACGGAAAAATTAAATAAATTCATTAACGTAGCAGAATTTCTTATTAAGCACATTTAATTAGATAATCTATAAAAGTGGGCGTGTGTATATTCTTACTTAGCGTTTTAATGGCGTGTATGCGGGCACGCCGAACATTTATCAGCCAGCAACAACCAAAGTACGAAAACCACAAGGAAAGGATGAAGCGAAGAAAATAATAAATAAATAAATAAAAACAAAAATAAAAAACAAAAAAAATGGAAGATTCCTTTTTCTTTGCTACCTATTCGTTCCCATTGTTCAAATATAGATATATACTACCCTTAGCCGAGTCAAGCTCAAAGCCACATAAGTGGAAGATTATGTTACGCCAGTTTTCGAAATGGAAGAGGGTCTGACTATTCGTTTTGAAAAATCAGCAATCGAAAACATAGCTAATACTTGGGATAAAATATCGACCATTAGTGCAAGTGAGAAACACGCAACCACCTCAGCCAGCGAGCAATTTATTCTGACAGATCATAATAGACATTATATTATAACAGACACATTAAAAATTCAAAAATAATATCAAGTAAATGATGAAGAGAAATGAAGAGTGATGATTCCAAAAATCTAGATATTTATTCAGTTTAGTATCTAAGCAAAGAATTAAGAAGCGTAAAAATGTCATTAGAAATAAAGAAAAGAGTACTCAACTGATATGTAATATCAATCTCTTATATGACGACTGAGGTATGTGGAGAATACCGTGAACGGAGCGTGTAAGCAATGGAGAAGTGTTAAAGAAAATGGAAGATAAAAGGACTTCTTCCATCCATTTGCACAAGCTCGCTATGCGCTGTTTGTCTATCTTACCTCCGACGTTTCCTGTGAGTATTAAGTTGCGTCATTTGAAAATACGCACTAAAGATAATGTTCGTGGTTTTGTTATTCAAGAAAATAAACTAAAAGCAAACCCCGATTTCTAAGAAAGGAAAAAATATGTTTTTTCTTCAGTGTGCCTGTGCTGGTAATAGCAGCAATGTAAATGCTCTCTCATCTGGACTCCATATCAGAATAGGCACCATCTCGACATTGTTATTTTACCGAGGATTGTATCATTCAATTAGATCAGAAAAAAGATTATATAAAGTAAAAGGTAAAATATTGTATGAACTTGAATATAAAAATTATATAGTACTAAACTTCGGAAAGATTTGAAGACAAAGATTAGTTAAAGAAGAGTACACACATGCGCACACACATACTCTCTCTCTCTCTCTCTCTCTCTCTCTATATATATATATATATATATATATATATATATATATATACACACACACACACACACACACACACACATATATATATATATATATATATATATATATATATATATATATATATACACACATATATATATATATATAATTATGAAAGTGGAGACTTTAGAAATCCATGGTAATATTTTATTTCGCAAAACCGATATTTCAGTTTCGTCTCATCAGACCAAAATCAGTTTCAAAAAAGAAAAAAAATCATTTGCTCTGTTCTTACATTGAGCTCTCTCTGGATCTATATCCTCTTTGGAATTATATATAAGGTTTGGGATTTAAGCCCAAACATCATCAAGCGGAACTCTACCTGATGATTTCGGATTTGGGTATTGATAATATTGCGTTCACACTCACACAGATAGTCTTTGGAATGACATAAACCTGTTTCTTTTTTTTTTTACCAGCTAGGGGTTAAATAGAGGGCTAGACTGGGCTACCTACCCTTGGCTAGCAGTCAGTCTAAGTAAAGGAAAACTGAATATACAAACCGTGGAAAAGGCAACCGGAAACCACTTCGCTATATTTACCAAGAATCCATGCCAATTCACAGATAATAATAAAAAATCTGGTCTTTGGCGCATCATGATCGCCTTGTTTGACAAAGCCACAAGTAATGGACAGCAGCTCCGAACGAGACAATCAGCAAGCCGAGTCCAAGTTCCAGTCGAGTTCGTTAGAGTGACTTTGGATTAAGTTGTAGGGAACACTGCGCTCTTCAGCAACCAATCTAGGAGAATGGAAATTCTGAATTCCAAATCCCGAATAGACGGAACACGTTAGCGTTTCCATGCTAACGAATTCCATCGTTAGGAAACTATGGTTGGGTGTGGAACCAATCACCCCCTTTGGGAACAATTCAATTAGAAAACCTTACCAGAGGCCCTAGGTTGGGAACAATTCAATTAGAAAACCTTACCAGAGGCCCTAGGTTGGGAACAATTCAATTAGAAAACCTTACCAGAGGCCCTAGGTTGGGAACAATTCAATTAGAAAACCTTACCAGAGGCCCTAGGTTGGGAACAATTCAATTAGAAAACCTTACCAGAGGCCCTAGGTTGGGAACAATTCAATTAGAAAACCTTACCAGAGGCCCTAGGTTGGGAACAATTCAATTAGAAAACCTTACCAGAGGCCCTAGGTTGGGAACAATTCAATTAGAAAACCTTACCAGAGGCCCTAGGTTGGGAACAATTCAATTAGAAAACCTTACCAGAGGCCCTAGGTTGGGAACAATTCAATTAGAAAACCTTACCAGAGGCCCTAGGTTGGGAACAATTCAATTAGAAAACCTTACCAGAGGCCCTAGGTTGGGAACAATTCAATTAGAAAACCTTACCAGAGGCCCTAGGTTGGGAACAATTCAATTAGAAAACCTTACCAGAGGCCCTAGGTTGGGAACAATTCAATTAGAAAACCTTACCAGAGGCCCTAGGTGCCACGAGGAACCAGGAAGATAGAAATATATGTTTCAAATTTAATATTGATGTTCACTGAATGCAATTAGCCTATAGTAGATTTTGTAATGTTCAATCCATATAAATCTTTGCATTCATTCTCCTTTATTAATTACATGGCTCAGAAGCTTCACTGAAAGATAGGAGCTATTTTGTAGAGATTTTCCAAGCGTAGCTTAGATGTGGCACAAGGCCGAATGTATGGGACACCCAGTGAGGATCGAACTCACTACTCAGTCGTAATCGTTCTAGCAAGACAAGCTTGCTAACCATTACACTGCCTCGAGGTGCGCAAAGGAACTATTTTGTATACTAACACTTCGTATCACCGATTCCCACACCTTTATTTTACTCCTCGGCGAAGATCTAACAATTGTCACTCATATCATTCAGTTAAATTTTCGAATCTTAACTACTTTGTGTGCGCGATATCATATCGTTGAATTATCTTGTCAGCCGTTCCAAGATAATCATAGCTCCAATTACGTTTTTCATCGCCCTTTATTGTTTTTAATCACCGATCAATTCTCTTCCAGAGTAAGAATGTTGAGGATAAACACATTCATCGTCAGATATCTTGTTTCTTAAAAAAAATCAGTAATGCCACTAAGATACAAGAGAGTACTGGAAGTGAAAGAATATAAAAAGATTTTTAAAAGTAACCGGAAACCCAGTCCTAAACAGGAAACAAAGGATAAACTTCTACTCCTGTTCAAAAAGACTGGGGAGGAGTGTGAACTGGACGATATGCGAACCTACATTTTAAATGCTTAATCGAGCTAAAAGTAAAAAAAAAAAAAGACGTTTTTGTTCAGCCATTTTCAAATTTAACTACGTTTTCCACAACTATAGGCTTAGAGTTGAATCACCTGTTCCCGTATGATCACCGAAATTAAGCAACGCCGAGCCTGGTCGGTAACTAGATGGGTGACCACTTGAAAATAGCAGGTGCTGAACGCTTGGATATGCGGGTAGTGTAATGGTTAATGGCTCGGAATTTGAAATCGGAGAGTCGGGTTCTAATTCCTGTAGAGTGTGTCACATTCACTTACACGCAAATACCCATGGGAACGATATGACGCCATCTATTCTCCACCAACTATGGGCTAATTAATAGGACTTGTATCAGTAAATCATATCGTCAAAAAAAAAAAAATTCTTACAATCTAAAATATTTTTTGGCTTTAAATAACCTGTAAAAGGTTGATAAACCGTAAAAATGCAACAGTCAGTCAATCATTGGCTGAATCCGATGTTTTATTGCTGGACGTCGGCTTTTGGTGAGACCAATTCATGTTGCTGCGATAATATACTATTATTCTTCGAACTTAAACTGCGGAGTATTTTTTTTTTAAATCTAACAACCCGAATAGTTGAAAGTCTCTTTTGAATTTTTTGAATTTTTTTATGAGACGACGGTAATTAAACTCAAATGGATCACGTCGAATAAGTTTACCTCAGATGGAAACTCAAACACAGCAACGAATAGTTTATAATAATAGTTATTAGTGAGGCTCGTGGAAATTTTACAGTTGTTGACACTTACACATATATATTTCTGCAATTGTTGACAAAGTTCGACCAATATATGCATATAAATTTATACATATAAAATTGCTAAATAAAAGGCATAAAAATAAACAAATGAGGTTAGAAAGAAAACGAGTTGGGAGAAAGTAAGACAGATGGGCGAGAGGAACGACTAACATTTCCATGGTTTCGTTTTAGAAACGTTTATTGTGCGTTTGTAAAATGTAACAATCGTAATTCATTAAAAAAAAAAAAGCCATGACAAAATAGGAAATGTTTTCGTGTGACGCCTTTTGTTCTTTAGGACTTTATAGGATTAAATTGATGCTTACGTTGATCTGACTATGCATGCGCACAAAAAATAGGACGCTAAGAATTTTAAATTTAATTAATTTATTTTAAAAAAATATATGTTTTAGGTATATAGTCTAGCCGATTTCATTTATTTATGTTGACATAGCATTTGTTATTAAATACTCACATTGTGATAATGTCAGATCTGTCAAGAAAGGTGAAATCTTGTAAGAATCTGGATGCAAATTTATTTTGGATGATCTGGCGATTAAAGCACTTTCTATACATTTTCATCTTAGTAAATTGCTTTATGTGTTAATTAGAGTAGCATTTCTTTTAAATGAAATTTATGGTCAGTTGTTCTTGATATATAAAAAATATATATTGTTTTCTCATTAAAAAAATGTATATATTTTTTTAACATAAAAACTATAACAATTGTTTAATTTGTTCTTTGATGTATTGGGACATCTGTTTAATTACTCTTGAATAAACTGTCCCTTCACCACGCAGACGGTCAAAACTCTCCACAGCTTCCTTTTTTAATATGTGTAAGCTCTGCATTGCCATGGTTGATTTTTGGAAAAAAAGAGGGTATCTTTTCTGTTAATTCATCCCAAAATATTAGTTCACCACAAAATAAAAAGAATTTCTATTTACTAAAATTCACGCCTTTCTATTGCGCTCTGGTTGGGTTGATCTTTGCGATCGCCCCAAATGTGGGCGACTCGGATGCGCTATTTCTAAGTGTGGGGGTCTACGCTCATCCCGACAAACAAGACAAAAACAGATTCTTTTCTTCTTTTTTTTTTTAATTGTAAAAGATTTCTTGTAAGGAGATCGAATATCATCCCAACGAAATGTGAATAACTTGATTTTTGGTAATTTTTCATTCTGAGCGTTGGCAAGTTAAACAATTTTTTATTTAAAATTTATAATTTTAAAAGAATGTCAAAATTGAAATAAAAAAAATCCCCAAAAAACTCCGATTTAAAATTTATATTATCTCGGGGTGAATTAATATTTGCGATAAGTAACTTTACATTATTTGCGGTGAATTAACAGAAAATATCCAAAAGTGGAGTATTGGGTACACTTCAGTTGCCAGGTAATGACCTCAGCCCCATCCCGAAGAAGAGGTGTGGCCTGGGAGATATGCCCCCCCCCCATGGGGTTTGTACTGATAAACTGAAACTCCCCGGCTAAGACAGGTGTATATTGCTAACCATTGCTCTGCGACATAACTGCCTTTGTTAAATAAAATAATTCAGAAGTATCTCTTTTGTCTCACGCTTTCCTTTGAGTCTCGAACCATCCCGGCATCTTCCGTGCTCCTCATCTTTTTTATTAATATTATCTTCTCAGTCTTTGTGCTGCAAGACTAGAAGTAAATGGTTTGTTATCTTAATACAAAATTCTAAGCGGATGCGATGAGTAAGTTCTAAGTCAATCTATATTTACGATAATTCCCCACTTTTTTCTATCTTTCGATGTATGAATATATACAGTAAACAAAACCACGTGATTAGGACACGAGACGTGGATCAATCTCTCCATAATAATCCGTGAAACTAACTTGCACACAACTGCTGATTGAGGAATCGGAGAGTCGAGTTCGAATTCCAGTCGAATCCATTACATTCATTTACGCGCTAATACCCTTGGGAAAGGTATGAATCATCTTCTTCTCCTCCCAGCTATGGGTAAATAGTAGGACAGACCGGGTTCTATAGCCTTGGATGGCAACTGGTCTACCGTACTCTGCCTTTCTTTCTCTATATTCTCCCTATCCATCTTTGTTTCTCTATGTCCACTTTTTCTTTCTTCCTACCCAAAGAGCCAGCAGTCGATGCTCGAGTAGAGATAAATACTTCGAATACAGAATTTCACAGTAGCCAAACCCATTTGAATAAACTGAAATTATATACTGGGCAGGTGCATAATTATCAGGCGTTTTTGAGGGGTGAGATTTGTTAATAAAAATTGCTGTTTTGTTTACTTTTTTAATAAAAATATTATTTTATTTTCAGGTTATAGAAATGCGTGTCGATAATCGTACTCATTTAAAAATGTTATTGTTGAAGTGTTATATTTCTTTTTTCATAATAAATATTGTTTTAAAACGCCTGATAATTATGCACCAATTATGCAATGATTTTTCTGTCTCAGTTTTTCTTTTGGCAATCACTATATTCAAATAAATACTTGTAAAATCTATGTTAAACTCTCCATATAAACATCTTCATTATGCATCAATATACACCCTTTTGTTTTTATACGGTTCGTCTAACTTTCTGTTTATTTTTTTCTGTTTTTTTTTCTTCTTTTGTTCTGAATAAAGATCGATCTGGCATTACATTATGACGAATCATTCGTTATTCGTTGAGAAGACGAAATATTTGTTATTGCTTCAAAGTTGACTACATTACATGCAATATCTGAAGAAAAAAATGGAAAAATGTTATTAAAACATGAATTAAAATAGGAATTTATAAGCTGCTACCTGTCTATATAACCCGAGTAGAGTTTATTAAGCAAATATTTAAAACCTTATTCCCACTAAAGTCTACAAGATGATGCCAAAAATTGCGGAGGACTTGAAGCGCGTATTATGTTTTTATGACATGATGAAAATCGTGGAATCGACGAGCCGGTTTCAAATTCCGACCTCTTTCGTTGCATTCACTTTCGCATTAATGGACTTGGGAAAAGCGTGAATCCATATCCCTTCTCCCAAATTATTGGTTAACTAGCAGGATAGACTAGGGTTTCTATCTTTGGGTGGCAGCCAGTTTCAGAGGACTATAGTGAATTCAAAACAAGAGAGAAGGCAACAGAAAAACACCTCACTGTCATCCCTAAGAAGACAATTCAAAGATACTAGAAGAAAAATTAAAAAATGGAGAACAATAATCGCTTATGTCGCGTTTTTTTGTAGGGATTTCAAAATATGAAACACTATTTTGTTTTTTACATTTAAGCATTTCGCGGGTCTCTTTGGCGTACCTATGTGCCAGAGAGTGTAAGCTGTGGTCTTTTTTCAGTCACTCTACATACAATAGATGTGCAGGTGGTGGAATGGTTAAAGGCTCGGAACGGGGAATCGACGATTCGAGTTCGAATCACGGTCGAGATCATTACATTTATTTTCGCACAGAGAAGATGTGAGCAGTGTGTATTCTCTAGCCGTGGTTGGCAGCCACTACAGAAGCTCTGAATTCGAAACTGTGGCTCTGGCGCAGCACATACATCAACTATAATTAGGTTCGCTCGTTAGTTGCGATTTAAATCACTGGTTGGTTCTTTGGGTATTGAAAAACACAAATGGGTCTGTACAGACTTAAACGCTTGTTTCCGTGCAGCCATTCTGAAGATGAGGGATGCCATCAAGTCGAAACGGCTCTGATGATTAAAAATATTATATACACGTGTCTAGCGCTGTTCATTGTTATCATAATTTACCGTTTCTGTTGCATTCACCAGAGCTCCCAGATGCAAGGTTTACAGCCAAATCACACTGAAAACACCGGTTCTCGTTCGATCACCGAAGTTAAGCAACGTCGAGCTCGGGAAGTAGATGGGGGGGAACATTGAGTACTGTAACAACCTTCTACAATCTGAAATATTTTTCAGCTTTAAATAACTCCCGAATGGTTGATAAGCCGTAAATAAAAAACAAAAAAACAAAATCAATCCCAAATGTAACACAAATCTTCGAAGGTCAACACCAGTGTTAGTCATAGTAGTTGTTGATACAATCAAATTTGAAAGAAGAAAAAAGCAGCTTTTTAAATTTCGCTTGAAGTATTTCTAACATGGCTGAAGCAAGCGAACGGAATTATCAGGCGGAACAATACAATGAGTTTTAGAGTTTTATTTATCCGTTTAAGAACGTATTGAAGACACAGATACATTACCACTCTTCATTTATTTAGTAGTACAATGCTATATTAGTGATTTACTGAAACAGTGGAGTTCAGTACACTCGCAACAGTCATCCGTTACCCGAGGATCGCTCGTTTATAAGAGCGAGTGACCACTGACAGCAAATCTTAAAAGAGCTCGACAAATACGCTTTTAATGAGATGACAAGTTTTAGCGTTAAGTTCCCTGCCACATGAGGAGAATTCCATCTGTTCTTTCTATCTCAAAACTAGTAAACTTAAAAATAAAGGGAACTGGGATTAGATAGAAACATAGTGTGGATTTTATTTCGATAACGGTCAAAATACTGTTTGCCAAGTAGAAGTTTTTCTTTGTGAGTGTGTGTGTAAAGGAAAAAGATTCTGGGTTTTTAAAAAAATGAAATGAAACGTGAAATTGTTTTCATGCCACAAACAGGAGAAAAATCGCTATTAAATTGATATTGTATTTGTTAAAGAAATAGTCGGTGGGACAAAATTTAAACTGATTTTTTTGTGATTTCTCTTCAAAAAATGTTTACAGGATTCTTTCATTTATTTTGGTAATTTAAAATATTTTTTTTTCTCTTGGACAAAACCCCAAGATGATTATGTTCACTATTTTCGTTATGGTAAGAGACAGAAATGTGGTTCTACAGAAAGAGGCTGAGAATATCATGGCCTGAACATACGAGTAAGGAAGAAGTTTTATGGAAAATAGAAATAAGAGGGACGTTTATACTTAGAATAAGAAAGAAAGAATTGAAAATTGTAGGACGCATAATGAGGAAAGAGGACTTGAAGAATTTGACCCTCACAGGATATACTGAATGTAAGAAGGTCATATGAAATCAGCGAACAAACTACCTAACGAGCTTGTGTAAACGGATGGTAGACCAGGATTTAGGAAGGATAATAAAAAGAAACCTTACTAAAATCTACAAGGAACAGGAAGTTATGGAGAACCATGATCGCCCACGTCCTGAAGAAACACGGTTCATAGAAAAAGAAATTTTTTTCTTATTATCTAAAGAGGCTGCTTCCAAGCCTGTATCATAGTTGAGATAATTATGTATTTACCTCGAGAGCTAGAGGTCGGTATTCGAGTCTAGGTAAAAGGCTATGATATATATTTTGAATACGAATTTAAAAAGCTAAGCTTCGTGTAGTCAATCCTAGGGGGGAAATTCAGAGACACACCTCTAGGGTCACAGTATATCAGCGAGTAGTTGTGTTTCAAGACAGACAGACCCTTTAAAAAATTCGTCTTTTGGGAGGCTTTGCGTTGGACGAAGTTAAGTTTAGCAATTTTTCCTCTTGGAAAAAACCCATGATTACGTTCACTATTTTCGTTTTTGTAAGAGACAGAAATGTCGTTCTACAGAAAGAGGCTGAGAATATCATGGCCTGAACATACGAGTAAGGAAGAAGTTTTATGGAAAATAGAAACAAGAGGGACGTTTATACTTAGAATAAGAAAGAAACAACTGAAATTTCTAGGACGCATAATGAGGAAAGAGGACTTGAAGAATTTGACCCTCACAGGATATACTGAATGTAAGAAGGTCATATGAAAGCAGTGAAAAAACTACCTAACGAGCTTGTGTAAACGGATGGCAGAACAGGATTTAGGAAGGATAGCAAAAAGAAATCTTACTAAAAGCTGCAAGGAGCAGGAAGTTATGGAGAACCATGATCGCCCACGCCCTGAATAGACACGGTTCATAGAAAAAGAAATATTTTTCTTATTGTCTAAAGAGGCTGCCTCCAAGCCTGTATCGTAGTTTAGATAATTATGTATTTACCACGAGAGCTAGAGGTCGGTGTTCGAGTCTAGGTAAAAAGCTATGATTTTGAATATGAATTTTAAAATCTTCATGTAGTCAATCCTAGGGGGAAATTCAGAGACACACCTCTAGGGTCACAGTATATCAGTGAGTAGTTGTATTTCAAGACAGACAGACCCTTTAAAATTCGTATTTTTTTTTTTTGGCTTTGCGTTGGACGAAGTTAAGTTTAGTAAATATGATAGATATGTAGAAGCAATTACCGTATTATGATTACGAATACGACAGTTTCTTCTAGGCTGTGACAAATAAGAAATGTGGACAGAAAGGAAGCCTTAACGTAGTGTACTTATTAAAAATGTAGTTCTATTACAACTGGAGCGTTGAATCCTATCTGAATACTTCTCATTTGTTATTTTCTAGCTAAACGAGTTATACATATATATATATATATATATAAAATCAGGAACTCCGTTGAATCCGCTACCTTTGTTTCAACCCTAAGGTATCCTCAGGTGATTTTTAGCAAATGACCTCTTAACGCTTTATTTAAAAAAAAACAAATGGCCGCTATATTATTATTTTCAGAAATAAATAAACAAACGCACGACGTTGGGTCTAATACAAAGGAAGGAGGAGGATGTGAAGACGGAAGAAGAAGAAAAGAGGGGGAAGAGAAGAAAAGCAAGGGTATTTAAGCTAGCAAATCTTAGGTATTTAAGCTAGCAAATCTTAGATACTCTATCAAACTAGCTAACCATGTGTGTAGTTTAAAAGAAAAAGAAAACAAATGAGATCCGATTGTAAGGTGGAAAATTTTTTTAATAAGCAAAGCCTTACAACAATCACAATAATATTTGCAACCTCTGCCCACAGGAAAAAATAGCAGTTAAGACATTTACGGATCCAAAGAATCTTTTCAACCAGAAATCTGAAGTCTTAAGTCCTTGCTTGCGTATTAGAAAATTCCTCTTAAGCACATATGAGGCTGGATAAAAATAATAGACATTTCAATGAAACCCGCTGATACATTTACAATAACCTTGCTTTTCTTCTCTTTCCCCTTCTTTTCTTCTCTCCTTCTTTTTTCACATCCTCCACCTCCTCCCTTTCTGTTAGACCCAAAGTCGTGCGTTTGTTTATTTATTTTTGAAAATAATAATATAGCGTTCATTAGTGTTTTCTTTTTCTTTTTTTCTTTTTTTTTTTTTAAATAAAGCGTTAAGTGGTCATTTTTATAAAAGTCGCCTGACGAAACCGTAAGGTTGAAACCAAGGTGGCGGATTAAACTTACCTCCTGATTATTACATGTTATTTTTCCTTCTATTTTTTTTCACGCGTGTATTGAGCACTTTTTAATACTGCTGTTTCCTGATCTGATTCAACGCGTGGCCGAGTTGTAAGAATGTTCGACCCGGGCGCGAATCTCACCATGGTCGATTTGTCAAGAAGGAGAACCATACCACGGGTTGACTCAAGCCTTATGAGTGAAATTGGGTAGACCCTTGGGGGCCTTTGATAGCTGTACTAGCACGAAGTCACAAGTCACCGTGACCAAGAGTTTGAGAGTGCTGGCCTTGTTCAGATTGTTGATCACGTTTGATAACACGCTCTTTCCCAGAAGCTCCCAAGCTGTAAGGTCTGCGCAGCATAGCTGCACTATAAACTACAGGTTGACTCTTTGGGTGATGAACAAAAACAAATGTGCCTGAGCGAGCGTCTGCAATAGGGATTGGCCCTAATAGACGGGTATTCTCGAATACGAGTGACCACCTATTTATATATATTACTATAAACGTCATGTTTAGTGGGTACACAGGTTTGAGTAGACATCCTCAAACACGTACACCTTTAAATACAATGTTTATAGCATTATGAAATTATGTCAGATTAAAAAATCCATCAAGTTCTCTCTCTGTCTCTTTCTCTCTCTCTCTCGCTATATATATATATATATATATATATATATATATATATATATATATATATATATTCAAACATATTTTTAAATATAGCAAATAACGAATGTCTGTTACGTTTGATCATGAGCCGTTCTAAGCTTCGTATAGTGGCTTTAGTTTCGGGAGATATATAATCACTCTGATGATGGCTCATGTGAGCCGAAAGCTTAGATCGAGAAAGAGCATAATGAAAGAATATCCAAATGTTGGACAGATTTTGTCTTTTTTTTTGTCCCGAAACTAAGGCCACTATACAAAGCTTAGAACGGCTCATGATCAAACATAATAGATATTCGTTGTTCGTTATATTTAACAATATATGTTTGAATAATGATCTGCTCCCCAATACACTAATTATATATATATATATATATATATATACACTAATATATATATATATATATATATATATATATATATATATATATGATCACTCATCTGATAAAAATGAAAATAATTATTTTCGTTTAGTTTGTGACACATTATGAACTATAATAAACACTAAGAGAATAAGAGAAAGAATGAGATGAGAACTGACGTCATTATAAGTGATGATTGACGACTTATTCCGGCAACTCCAATTCAAGCGTTATTCTGCCATGACCTCATTTAAACTCATACTAAACCTATTTTCTTTTTAGGTCAAGTTGAAGCCACTTTGACCTCAGAAAAAAAGAACCACCATTTCTTTCTTTTTATGTGCCATGTCCTTTCAAGACGTAGGCGATCATGGCTCTCCACCTCCTTCTATCCCTTGCAGCTCTTAGCAAGTTCCTTCCCTCTGCTTCCTCCCCCATACCACGTTCTGTCATCCACCTGCTCAAGCTCGTCAGGTATGTCACACGCTGCTTTCCCTTGTCTCTCTTTCCCTCTATTCGACCCGTGAGTATCATATTCTCCAGGCCCTCCTTCCTCATTATGTGTCCCAGAAACTTCAGCTGCCTCTTTCTGGTGTTAAGTATAAGCCTTCTCCTTGTATGTAACCTCTCTAAGACCTCATCGTTTCTCACACGCTCGGCCCATGATATCCTTAGCATCCTTCTGTGGAACCACATCTCTGTCGCCTCGAGTCTCTTCTTCATCTTTGAGTAAATCATCCAACATTCGCTGCCGTAACGGAGAACAGATGTCACGTAACAGCTCAGTATTCTTTTCTTTGTTACCAAAGAACTCTACATACAGTTAATTAATTAAATTATGCCTCGGTTCTTCAAGTTTCATGACACTAACCCCCCCCCCCCCCCCCCCACAAAAAAAACAAAAAAACAATTCATGATCAAATTGTATACGTTTTTTACACACTTGAGTACAACAGACACGAATAAAAGTCTATCCAAGTTTGCTTACATTGAAACACACATCGGAGCGAAGACTTTCATATTCGTGGCTTTAAAACGAAGCGTGCTTTCTTTTTCTTACAATTTCAATAATTTCTCATAATCCCAGCTGATGAGTATAAACATCGGTATCCTTTACTTTACAAGTATTCATTAAATTATGAATTAAAAAAACAGCGTGCTCTAGACACATCCGTTGTTGACATGACTGTAGTACATAACGTGTGCCAACGACTTTAATGGGTTGCAGAACGCATGATCTTGATCGTAAGTTGTTTATATGTAGTCGGTGGCATCTCGAAAAGCGTTTAATACGCAAGACATTGACGTATTCGAATCATTGTATATAATGGTATATGGTAAATTCATACTGGTAAGAGAAATCTCTCTTAAAACGCCACCCGCAGGCAAGTTTTCAGCTTTTCTGCGCATTAACTACACAGCTATTCTATCACTCGCTTAACATTAACCATTCCAGTAATAAAAAAATGAAATATTTCTGCCGACTAAACACCGAACGTTGACATTATTTTAAAACTAAAATTTGATTGAGCAATATTTAGCACCCAATCAATACATATATTAGCAAGCTTGTCTCGCTAGAACAATTACGAATGAGAAGTGAGTTCAATCCTCACTGGGTACCCCTTACTTTCGGCCTTGTGCCAAATCTAAGCTACGTTTGGAAAATCTATATAATATCATGTTATTTCAGGATATATCTCCACACATTCTTTTTTTTTTATCTGTGAATTGCCATAGGTTCTTAAGAAAGGTAGTGGCATGATTAACCATTACCTTCTCCACGCTTTGGATTTTACAGTAATGCTTCTCCTAAACTGGCCGCTAGATAAGGCTATAAATCTCAGTATACGCTACTATTTAAACTTAGGGAGATGGACTCATGACTTTCCCAA
>OZ038484.1:36261787-36294287 GCA_964036315.1 Acanthosepion esculentum
CCACCATATTCACGGTGGCAAACCACCCCTATTCCTTTCGTTTTCCTTTGACTAGGAGCAAGTTTCATTCAAACACAACTGTTGCTTCGTGGAACAGACTCCCGAGAGGATGCTTTCCCGACAACTACAATCTTCGTCTCTTTAAATTCAGGGTCAACTGATATCTATCCTACACGTCCGCATAATGTACACTTTTTAAAAATGTCTGCTTCATCCGCGCTTACGACATTCTCACTCAGTAACCCTCTACCTTGAGTAGCTCTTGGGCCTTGTATTGGATGAACTAAGTGTAAAAAAATGTAATTATAAATCTGTTATGTTATTATTAACCCTGCGTTAGTCACGGGGGGTTGCTACTCCAAATTTTTAAAGTATTTTAAATTCCTAGTTGTCATCTTGCTTCTTTTACTCCCTCTCATTACTCTCTTGACTCAGTGCGGGTGTGTAGCACGCGTTGTGGCGCAGTTGTAGCTCAGTTGTCTTGAGAGGCAGACGCCAGGGGAATATCCATTTTCGGAAATCGGCGATGACTAACGGAGTGTTAACTTATGTGTATTTCATAGCCTCAGCTTCGCATTTAGTCGTGGTTTTCTTCGGTAGAGCTCTGAGGATCGAGCTAATTTTTTTCTCCACTTTTCTCAATATATATTTTATTTTTCGAATTGTTTTTTAATAGTGATTATAACCATTTTTTTAAATTTTATTTTATTTTTATTATTCTATTTTTAATTTTTATAATGTTTATTTACCTTTCTTTCTTTAAAAAATAACTATGTCTGTTTTTATAGAAAGGTTCTTTGTTAACTATTTTTTTTTTACTAACGTTCACCCAATATAAGGCCCAGGAGCCACTTAATCTAGAGGGTTACTGAATATTTACGCACAAGAGAACTTATGTCTGAATCTGTTGTGGCCTTGTTAGGGCCAGAAATAAAGACACAAGAGAGAGAGAGAGGGGGGGAATGAGTTAAACAAATATATTAACAGAAACAGTAATACAGACATATACAAACGAGAGTGCTACAGCAAGAATGTTCGGTTCGACTGTCATAGCTGACTGCTGGAAAATTCCCTTATCATAACAGAATCCAATATTGAATAACGAATAACATCTACATTTGTCACTTATCTTGATAACGGTTGGGATTAGGTATTTTTCCATGCCCCTATTCGCACAGAAGTTTAAAGTGGGATTTGGTCACCGTACTAAAATTGCCCCAGTCTCCTCCACTCTTCCCCATTTTGGAACGCTTCAGGTGCCGATGAATGACTTATTCAGCGCAGTCATTATTAGAATGCTTCAGATGACGGACAATTAAAGCTCGAACCTGGTATTCATTGAACCTCCACCGGCCTGTTTAGGGTAGGTAAGTTACAAGTATATATAGCGTAACAGGTTTAGATAATATTTATATTAATTTTATCCAGATATACATTCGCTTGTCTGTAATCCAGTAAACAAGATTTTTATCCCTTGTTTATTGACTTAAATCAAACATGTATTAATGAATACCTGCTACCTAAATACGTATACATACATGTGTGTGTGTGTGTGTGTGTGCGTGTGTGCGTGCGTGTGTGCAGGAAATAGAAAGAGAGATAAACATATATATATATATATATATATACCAATGGTCATTTGTGAACACGTGTGAATAAAGGCGTATGTACTAAATATGTGGGTCATCTACCGCCGTCGCCTATGGCTACTTGAACGCTTCCATCCGAGCTGCTTCCGTGCCATTCTTAATGTGCTCTGAGACGTCTTCATTAATAACACTGATGTCCTCACCTCTGCGCAAAGCACAAGCAAAAAACCCATGCTATAGAAGATACACCTACGCTGGACAGGTCACGTGTCAAGGACGAAGACTCACGCCTTACCAACGGTTTCAGTTCGGTGTACTGTTAACGGGTCATCAAGTCAGGGGAGTGACGTTGAAGAGATGTAATGTAAGGACTCCTTAAAGAAGACCCCCATCTCCTGTGGCACCGACTAACGCCAATGGCAAACGCAAAATAAATAACAGGAAAACGAGGCGACAGTCTTACAGGTGATCTTCCTGTTTGCGTTAAACTGCAGAAGCAGTTTTGAGGAGAAAGCGACAGCGCAACAAAATTTGAGATACTCATCAGGTCTTCTCCTGTAGCGGCTATGTCAGAAAATATCTGTCCCCATATATTACGCACATCAGTGATCAAAAGGGAAACAATTTCACGAAACACTCATTCAGCAACTACATATTTATTCAACATTTTAATAACTTATTTAATAAGTGTGCGTATTTGTTACGCACTCGTCGAGCTTGTCGGCTGAAAAGATATGACATTTCAAGCGGCCACATCAGCGGCCGAAAGTAGGTGGCACCCGGTGAGGATCACTACTCAGTCGTAATTGTTTTAGCGAGATAAGCTTACTAACCACTACACCGCCCTAAGGTGCCCTAGCGGACACCTCAATATATGTATTTAAATGTTTAACATCACTCACCGAAATTACTATGAGTACAAACGTCCTTTTTAGCTTCATTTTACTTTTATACAGTTATTTAATCGCTACATCTAAAAAAATATCTAATTGTTTCACAGACGTACACTGACGCACTGACTTATAAACGGTGTTCCAATAATTTGGACCGATATTAAATGTGAATTAAGTTTAAGCGTCTAATGATTTATTTCTTCTTCTTTCAGAATTGGCGGACATTTGGGCGATATTATTTTTCACACATAATTGCCGTGACTTAAATAAAATGATCCAATAGAGAAATAAATAATTTTTCATCAATAACACTGATTTATTTACTACTGACATTGATCCGTCTTAATGAAACACCCTTTATGAGTAAACTCACAGGCGAAACTCTCCTACCAACAAAGAGGTGACGGCTAACAGCTGATAACAACAAATGTTTTAATTCTGAGAATGAATTTTGCATGATTAAAATGTGAATAATTTGCATTAAACTCGGTTTTCGGACTCGTTCTTTTTCTTCATAAATGTTTCATCATTTATAGGCTTATATTATATATTATATTAAATTATACACACACACACACACACACACACACATATATATATATATATATATATATATATATATATATATATATATATATATATATACATACATACATACATACATACATACATATATATATATATTTTTTTTTTATATATTTTTTTTTAGGCTTAAGTTATATGAGTATTAATTTTCATTATTTATGAATATTTTTATTAAATCTATAGTTTCATTCAATCTTTTTATTTTATTTCCTGTTTCTATCTTTATTTGATATTTTTAGTTTTATTTGATAATTATTTTTTTTGTAATAAATTTATATTATTTTATATTAACCCGCTGGATTATATAAGATGTAAAAAATAAAAAATGTTCAATGTTAATTAAAATATAAAAATTAAAAATATTAATTAAAATTAAATATTAAAAACTACATAAAGATCGTAATAGATAAATAAATTTATTTATTTATTACGGTTAAAAAAATTAAGTGTATTAAAAACTATACAGAATAATTTTTAATATATTTAATTTTTTAAAATTTTGTATTTTAATTAATATTTCAATTTTTATATGTTAATTAATATTTTAGTTAAATATATTCATATCATTATTTAATAGTGTAAATTTTATTAGATATTTCTATTTTTTATTTTTTTTTTATTTAATATTAAACATTTAAACGTAATTATTCATTTCTTTCTTAGCCTTGGGTGATAGCCAGTCTAGGAGAAAGACCACATTGAATTGAAAACCGCGGTGAAGATAACAGAAAATTACTATCTTTCCCAAGAAGTTATGTTAATTCACAGATAAATAGGAGTCTGTGGAGATTCATTATCGCCGAAAGGGTATAACATAAAAAAATGACAGATGTTAGTGATAAAATATCGTTTTCTTTCCACAAAATGGAATATGTCTGTTCACCTTGTAAGTGTTTATTATTATAAAAATACACCGCCCCCCCCAAAAAAAAAGGGCTCGAATGTTTACATCGACGCACGTATACCCATCAACTGATCTCACACACACATATACACACAAAGTACTACGCATTGATTACTCAATATTTTTTCATCACTTATCAAAGCTTGGTAAATACAAAGTTTTTTTCCCTCTTTTTTTTTTTTATTCAATCAATGTTAACAGGTATCATTACCGATACGGCTGATCAATATCAAAGCTAATTAATAACATTGATGATGTATTGTAAATTCATCTTTTCTTACCTGACGGTAGGGATGTAGGTAAATGTTTCATTCCAACACACATCAAGTCTGTCCCTTGTTCATGACGAATATCGAACGCCGTGTGCACCCGCGAACGTGTCTCATTGTAAATATTTACATCTGTTTTATACTGGCTGAGTTGGCGTAAAGAGTACGTCCTCCACCAGTGATGACGTTGGTCCAAACCCGCCCGAAACTTCTTCGGCCGGTGGACACTCCGTTTTGTATCGTGTGGAGAGGTCAAAGTTCGTCGTAACGAGTATGGATAGCGGTGGGACTGTTTTTGGTTATGTTGATTATGACGCTTATGCAAAGTTCGTGTATTTGGAGGCTGACCATGATGTTGATGTTGAATGGCATGAGATGGATAATGGTGTGAGAAGGGGCCCACAACTTCTTTGTTAGGGTGAGCTTCAAATGCACTCTGGTTTGAAATGTGCTTGTTCTGATGGTATGAGGGATCGTTCATTATATCGTACTTTTCGCCTCCTGTTGAGGCCCAGTAGCTGTGATCAGCTTTTGATCGTTCTATGGGGACAATGTTGCAGCGACACTGTCCAGGACAAGCCTCCGGACCCGATTTAGCACTGCCCGTAACGAATATTGTCCAGTCAGTGATCCCCAGCAAAAGTGACAGAAAAATTCGAGTAACTGAGGCCGGCATCGTGCAAGGGGAGAATTTGTGGCCGTGCGTCGGCCACGAACTGATAGAGTGTGGTCTATGAATGAATGTATGAGGGTAGAAGTGAGAGTAGAAAATCAGACTACAGAAAAAGTCGTATGCATAAACTAGATAAAAATGGTCAACGGCTGTTGTGTCTTTATTTTGTTTGTTTGTTTTGTTTTGTACTGATGGTAGTGGTTATTGCGGTGTATACTGTTAGATTACTGTTAGTCTGTCTAGCCCAAGGGTCATTGACAAGGTGAGTAAACGAAGAGCGGTAAGCCAGCCAGCTCGCTAGCCAGCCAGCCAACGAACGAATGAAGTACTATCGTGTATAACAGAGTGAGAGATCACGCGAGCGCAAGTAAAGTTTGTATAGCAGTGAGCGCGGTCGGCTGCTTGTTTGGTAGTCAGTACTTCAGTGAATACAATCTGAATTAGTTCACTCTGATAAATCAGTGAGTGAGAGATGAGGAAGAGACGCAGGAGGAGAGAGAGAGAGAGAGAGAGAAAGAGAGGGAGAGAGACGTGTCTGCGATTCTGTAGATTTGACCAGAAACACGTGTCTAGGTTATACGCGCACACGCGTAAGCAGATCCCAACACATACACAAAAAACATACACAAAAAACATACACATACATAAATTGAAGTATTCTAATATCGACACACGATGAAAAAAAAAATTCCCCATATTTTAAAGAAGTCATTGTGAGGACATATATAGTGAGTTAGATCCGCACAGGGTCCCAGAACTAAGTTACACCACGTGAATAAGATATTTCTATCATTGCACATCCTGGCTAAAATATAAACAAACGCGTGTACACGCACACGCATCGAAATAAGTTCATTTAGCATGAATCCTAATGATAAAAAATATTTATGAGTCCTTGTGTGTGTGTGTGTGTGTGTGTGTGTGTGTGTGTGTGTGTGTGTGTGTGTGTGTGTGTGTGTATTGTGCATGTTTATATATATATATATGCAGCATATATAATTAATTAACTACTTACTTTTATAGTATTTCGGTCACAAAAACATACAACATACCACACACACACACACACACACACACACACACACGCGCATACAAGCACACAAACATATGCATATATATGTTTCGTTGTACAGTTTAGACATATTCTGTCTACTTATTTTCAGTAAGATTCTTTCATAAGTTTTTTGATGTCATTACAGAAGGACGAGAGAAAATCGTCGTGTTTATACACTTTCGACTTATCCATGTCATCATCAGGGTATTGCTTATAAATAAAATAAATATTATAGTATCCATTATTGTCTCTGATAATAATGGGTACTATAATATATATATATATATATATATATATATATATATATATATATATATATATATATATATATATATATATATATAGATAGATAGATAGATAGATGTGTGTGTGTGCGTGTGTATTTCTTATTTACATTAAAAGCTATGATTAGTTCATATATGAATAGGCACTATACTCGTAATAAGAAATAATCTCGGACGAAAAAATATAATCATTCGTTAGAAAAATATATATAGATATAGCAGCAGGATTCAAGCACTTGGAACTGGTGTAATGGTTGGGAAGTTTTTCTCATTCAATTACCACTGAATCGTGAGTTCGATCTTCACTGAGTGCTCCATACTTACGGCCTTGTGTCACTTTTAAGCTACGCAAGCTAAATCATTATATTAGTAAGATATAACGATGAATGCAGACAGAAATTGTCTTGGTTGTTAGATGTGGCATTTACGTTTTTCACACATACACTTTTCGAGTTCGTGCGCAAGTAAAACCATGATTCTTACTTGGTTAGTGTAACACAATCTTTATTCTGTTCTCCCCACACTTAGGATTGTGTTGAAATTGATTGCCGCACTTATTTTTGAACGACCAAGGCCAAATAGTTGGTGGTGAAGGTATGTGCGTGGGGGGGGGGGGCGTAATAAGGACGCAAAGATTATGTTGCACGAAGCTCCCAATTTGACGGCTGAACAATCAACATTTGAAATTCTACCTTGTACTTCTAGTGCCATTAATAACTATATAAGCATATATATATATATATATATATATATATATATATATATATATATATATATATATATATAAAGTGAAAAATGTAAAAAATAAAACTGCAGGAGCATGCACACACACGCACACGTATGTATGTATATTGAGAGAATATTTTCAAAATTCTATCATTCTTTGGGCCAGAACATTATATATATAAATGTGTGTGTGTGTTCGCGCGCGTATATATATATATATATATATATATATATATATAGTGTGTGTGTGTGTGTGTGTGTGTGTGTGTGTATACATGGCGGTGATCAAAAGTCTCCTCGAGTTTTGTATATATATTCAGTTAATAATCATGTGACAGGCTGCAAACTTAGTGGAGCCATCATATATATATATATATATATATATAATTTTTTCAACTTTTGACCAGCACGTTCTCTCTCTCTCTCTCTCTCTCTCTCTCTCTCTCTCTCTCTCTCTCTATAATTACATTATACATATAGGTATGTATATCTATCTATCTATCTTTCTATCTATCCCCTCTTTCTTTCTTTCTCTCTCTCTCTGTCTGTCTGTCTCTCTCTCTCTCTCTATATATATATATGTTTCTAGCTCAGCGGTTCAAAGGTCCCGGCTTCTCGTACAAAGGGAGACGCAACTTCCAATCCTACCGAAGACCGCATCTCCCATGAAATCTCTTGAATTCATAATCCGATACAGCTATATACGTAATTTACGCTGTTTATAAAATCAAAGCGTCTACCCGACCACGGCTATCCACAAAATAACGTTTGTTGTAGTAAATAATAATAATAATAATAATAATAATAATAATATATATATATATATATATATATATAATGGCTTAGTAAGCCTGCAGCTTGCCACATAATTATTAACTGACTTTTTAATGTTCGATGTAATTAATATTAATCACAGAATTAAGTGAAATGACAAGGATGGAGGCTCTATTAAAATATAATTTCTTGTGTAACATAAATGCTATTTTATTTATCATTCGGTTATGGCTATTGATATACCTACCTACATACATACTTACATTTATTAGTATTGTTTTATTTCCTTTGGTTTCTGGTGTGTAGTCATTTCTTTCCGGGTCCAGACCAGAGACCTAAGGTCAGAAATGGTATCATGACGTTTTCCACTGAGCAGTTTTAAAAAATCGCACATATTTTACATAGATAAAGCTCTTCTTAAGGTGTGAGCTGTACTTGTAAGAACAATTTTTTGTATTTCTTTAAGACATCGGCTACCAAGGATTCCTTCAATAAGTTTATTGGAATCTTTTGCAATCAAACCGAGGGCTCCAACTACAACTGGAATTGTTAATGTCCTCATGCGCCACATTTTTGAGATTTCAATTTCAAGAACCTTATACGTTGATAGTTTTTTGAAGATCTTCAAAGATACGTCACAGTCTGCGGGGACTGCTATGTAAATATGGAGGCACATTTGTTTTTGCGGTCTCTAATCAGGGTATCAGGGTCATCAGCTTTGATTGTTCTGCTATTATTATTATTATTATTATTATTATTATTATTATTAGTAGTAGTAGTAGTAGTAGTAGTAGTAGTAGTAGTAGTAGTAGTATCAAACTTTCCTGATTGTGACACGGCGATTTGAAACGGTTAACTTTAAAATACTCAAAAATCCTTGCATAAATTAAATCAATAAGCTTTTATTTAACATTTAAACACGAGATATTATTTAAATAAATTATGCTTTGGTTTCGTATATTTATGTCAATTGCCAAATCAAAAATAAGATTTAAAATCAAAAGAAGTTTATTTCTTTTTTTTTTTAAATATATATAGGCAGTTTTTGTTAATTTTTCAATAGTAATGAATTTTGTAGTATTGAAAATTTTATTTTACCTTGTTTACAAAATCGTGTATGTAAGTTAGATATTCTTCGGACATATTTAGGTAAACTTAATTTGTGCATAGTTGGTAAAAAAAAAGAAAGAAAGAAAGAAAGAAAGAAGAAAGAAGAAAAAAGAAAGAAAACTACCTACCACAAGTACAAGAGAAAGTCACCTCCAACAACCACACACCACCGTCCGTATTCAGCAATATTGATATACATAAAATGTGACCTATATGCAGAATTACACACACACGCACGCGCACGCGCACGCACACACACACACACACACACACATACGCACGCACACACATACACAAAATTGTAAAGACTGAAAATATCTCTAACACACACTGATACAGGATCTCACTCACAGAATCACATACACAGACGCACGCACACACGCACGTACGCACTGCCTATAATTTTATCAGTCCAGATGATTTCAACCGGTGAAAAATAAATAAATATCAGCCCTTAACTGCTGATACACAGGGCTAAATAACCCCAGGGATTTTATCTACAAGAGTCATGTGGTCACTATGCGCCCCTGTTAAAAATAAACCAGCTGCATGTATAGTCGTAATCATTTATTTCATAACCTTAATTGAGTGGTAAATATTTTTTACTTAGAGAAAGATCTGCTTTCATTAGTTTTCCCTCACTTCCTTACTGCTTTTTGCATTTGCTTAAATATCTATTTATCTATCTATCTATCTATCTATCTATCTATCTATCTATCTATCTATATATATATATATATATATATATATATATATATATGTGTGTGTGTGTGTGTGTGTGTGTGAAATGTGTATGTATATAAATATATATATATATATGCATATATATATATATATATATATATATATATATATATATATATATGTATATATGTATATATGAAATATATTATATATGCGCGGTACTTATTGGAAAGCTCTCAATATTAGTGATAGAGCTAACATATTTAGTTTTATTGATGTGGGTTTGTGACCCTGGGTTTCGCGCTTTTGCGATCGTCAGACAAATTGAATAATTTTAAAATTTTGGATTTATATAGGGTTGCGTATATCGGTGTTTTTAAAAATTTTTTATGGAAGTGGGAAGAAAACACTTTCATAAAAAAACACCGATATATATATATATATATATATATATATATATATATATATATATATATATATATATATATATATAATATACACTCACTTTTAAACAATATATATATATATATATATATATATATATATATATATATATATATATTGTTTAAAATGTAGTGCATTTATGCGGAGATAGAGCTTTCATAGATACAGGAATTGTGGGCATAAGAATTATGACAGTCACCATGCAGTGTTGATACCTATGTTCACAACTCTCTCTCTCTCTCCCTCTCTCTCCCTCTCTCTCTGAACATTAATAATTTCACAATCTAATTAAGAAAAAAGCATTTATTTCACAAAAGAAGTATTTATTTTTCATTATAATTTCCTTCATTGGATTCGAGTTTACAAGAAAATGCACAAATTTGAAACTGTTCTCGAAAAAGTCAAAAGTTAAAAATTCGTTGTGATTTCGAATGAACCGTCTTTTCCAAGCTCGGAAATCAGATTAGGTTGCAGAAAAAAATGTGTCTACATTGAAATAAGTCTAGAAATTAGATAAATAGAAAGACCTTGCTCGAGAGCTGAGAAGACTGCATGTCGTACCCCTAATTATTTGAGTACTGAAAATGTTCCCAGAGATCCAGAAATCTAAAGAAATTCAAGACAATTAAAAAAAAAAGATGCTGTTAAACATTACCAAACATATAAGGAAACCAGCAGGCACGTAATCACCAGGAATGATCGCTGGTTATCTCTGTGGAAAAGATACAAATATTAACAAGTCTTGAAATAAATAACGCAATCAATGTCAGGAGACCAAACTGAATTACTGCGAAAGAAAATGCAAAATAAATAAATAAAAAGGAAGATAAGGATCTTGCTCCAGAGTTATGGATTTTGAGAATGTGCATGTTATGGTTGTGAGTATATTCACAAGACCATTGGTAACTTTGCGACGATAAGGGAATAATCCGATACGCACGGCAGAAGCTGGATGATTCAAACCACAAGGCTCTTGATGTTTATGGAAATATGGAAAAAAGTGAGATCTGCTTTTCATTTCTCAGTGACAAACACTAAAATCCAAAATATAACGCCAATAATAACAACAAAAATACTACTACTAATAATAATAATAAAAGTTCCCTAAAAGTTGTATATGCATTGGAAAATATGCAACTTTTACGGGAAGGAAACTGCAAGAAACTGGTATGAACATCACCCAGACCTGGCTACAGAGATAGGACCTGTAACAACTTTATGGGAGTTTACAATACACTCGGACAGAGCAATCAAAGCCAATCGCCAAGAAATAGTGATCAGAGACAAAAAAAACAAAAAAAACAGAATGAGCTTTCTTATTGGCATAGCAGTCCTTGCAGATTGTAATGTATTTTTGTAGATCTTCAAAAAACTGTCAAAGAACAAAGACCTTGAAATCGAAATCTCAAAAATGTGGCACGTGAGGACATCAGAAATTCCAGTTGTAGTTGGCTCCTTCGGTTTGATTAGAAAAGATTCCGGGAAGGGATCGCTGGTGACCCAAGCCTTGAAAAATATACAAAAACCTTGCTCTCACAAGTACAGCTCGCATCTTACGAAAGGATTTATCTATGTAAAATGTGTGTGATCTTAGGGATTTAAAAAAAAAAATACTCAGTGGAAAATATCGTGTCACCATTTTTGACCTTCGGTCCCTGGTTGAGACCCGGAAAGAAATAAATATACAACAGAAATCAAAGGCAATAAAATAATGATAATAATAATCACACATTATTGTTAGGTAACAAATTCATAAAAAAAATTTTTTTAAAGTCACAAAAGAGTTAAACAATTAAAAAAACAACACCTAGGAACAAAAACCCTTATGTGACCAATAGGTACTCAGAAGTAATGTTGCTGATGTAGATAAACTAAACAACCCACAAATAGCTGAAGAGTTTAAGGAGAAAAGAAAGGAGAAATAGAGGCATTTACACTGGCTGCGCAAAAGCAAAGATAATTCACTTGGAATTACTAAGTAAATATTATAAAAATGATGCAGACTCAGTATGTAAGGGTCTTCCAATAACTTGGACCGATTTTAAATGTGAATTAAGTCTAAGTCTAATGTTTTATTTTCTTTTTCTTTCAGATTTAACAACTTAAGTCTTTGGTAATTTCAACCATGGAAAGATTAACAATCAAAAAACGTGTTAAAGCTATCGAAGCCTGTTTCGAAAATAGTAATGATATATTCACAGTTCAGAATCTAGCAAAATAAACGCATATAATATATTGAAACTTTAAAATTCATCACCCAGAAGATCGAATCAGGTAGGCATAAAGAAGAAGAAGAAGAAAAAGAAGGAGGCGGAGGAGGAGAAGAAGAAGAAAAAGGAGAAGGAGAAGAATAAGAAAAAGGAGAAATAAAGAAGGAAAAGAAGAGCGAAAATATTAATAATAATAATAATAATAATAATGATAATAATAATAATAAGAAGAAGAAGAAGGAGAAGAAGAAGAAGAAAAAGGAGAAATAAAGAAGGAAAAGAAGAACGAGAATAATAATAATAATAATAATAACAATAATAATAATAATAATAATAATAATAATAATAATAATAATAATAATAATAAGAAGAAGAAGAAGAAGAAGAAGAAGAAGAAGAAGAAGAAGAAGAAGAAGAAGAAAGAAGAGGAGGAGACAGGAAGAAAAAAAGAACGAGAAAAAGAAGAAATCCCAGATAGCGGATTTCGGTGTTCCTTAAATTACTGAGTAGATTTGAAAGGAATAAAATATAGATAAGTATTTCAATCTTGCCAAGGAGTTAAGGAACTTGAAAGTGAAAGTCGTACCAGTCATTATTGGAATACTGGAAACGGGCACCAAGAGTCTAGAGAAAGGACAAGAAGAGCAGGAAATTAGAGGACGAAATAGAAACATTCCTATAGCAATGATGCTGAAAAGAGAACGCTAAGAAAAGCGCTGGAGCAGTGAGGATACATACTATTATTTACACTCTTCCATTAGTACTGGTGACAATAATCAATAATAATAATTATAACCTGCAATAAAATTGCTGAGGGTAAAGGAAGATTCAAGTTCAACAGAAATGGGGTTCTACAGGGGGATGCTGAGAATACCATGCACTGAACATGTGAGCAATGACGAAGTTTTAGAGAAAATGGAAACAAAAAAGGAAAATTAAACTTAAGAGGAAGAGACTGTTGAAATCTTTAGGGCACATAATGAGGAAAGAGGGTTTAGAAAATTTAACACTCATGGGACATAGTGAAAGCAAGAGTGATACAGGAAAACAGGGCGTAACCTACTTAATGAACTTGTGTAATTCGATAGCTGAACAGAGCTTAGGAGAGATGACAAAAATATAATATTTACTAAGAGCTATAAACAGTGGCGATTCTGGAACTCTGAAAGTGTGTATGGGGGGCAATTAGGGGCCAAGATTTTTCTGCGGAGAAGGGGGCAAATTCAAGCCGCGTCTTTATTTTTTATACAACGCCACTATCGTATACACAACTTAGGAATGAGTTTTAGTATAAGTATGTTACTTCACTAAATTAAACGGAATAACTTTTCATTCATAGTAGTGAAGTTCTAATGTATTCTTGCCCTCTTTTCCACTCTCAAGCTGTTGGACCACAAGAGAGGTTAACTTCAAAACAAAATCAAAGGGTTAATACTAACGTCAATACTAGCAGAACAGTGTAATTTGTCTGCTCTGATTTTTTTCCTCAACAAAACTTTAAAAAGTGAGGGGGCAAACAAGGGGCCAGCCAAAATTCTAGGTGGGGATTGGCCTCTTCTGCCCCCTCTAGAATCACCGCTGGCTATAAAGATCAGGAAAGGGTGGAAAGCCATGATAGCCAACGTCATGAAGAGACACGGTGTATAGAGGAAGAAAGGAAGATCTGTCATGCCATATATGTTCGCAATGGTATATTTTAAAAAAACTAAATGCAACAATTTCATTATTTTTAGATGTAAATGATGAATACGTTTTAAATTTGTTCTTAGTCATAGCACTATCATTTTTCGCATCGTAAATATTCAAAACGCAACAGCTTTTTATTCGAATACCGACCAAAATATCAATTAGAATTACTAGTAAGCAGTCGCATTAATAATAATTATAATTTGTGTGTCACATCGAGATAATTGGAAACACGTTAAATCAGAGCGTCTGAGCGGCCTGAGAATCCGAATTGAAGGTAATTCTGCAAGCTTATGCACTAATTTTATCAAAGCTAGTCGCTATATCGCGTGCACTTGGCTGTGAAGCATGTGCCTTCAAGACAAGAAATTCAGGAAGTGTATGCTTATTGACATAGCTGAAACACTTCCATAAAAACTATCGAGAAATTGTCAAAATACAGGAAACTGAAGATCGAGATTAACAGGATGTGGGGAATGAAGACTGAGGCTGAACCAATAGCAATCGGACCTCTGGGCATCGTGAGAAAAGTAATGGACAAATTTACTAACATTGTTCAAGGTAATATCAACATACAAGTTGCCCAGAAAATCGCCCTAATAGGAACATCCCATATACTAAGAAAAGTGCTATCAATTAAATGACAATTCTCTTATAGGGCCTAAGGACCATAGTTTGGACTTGGCTCTGCTGGATACAAAGCAGAAAACATAATACAAAAATAATAATAATAATAATAATAATAATAATAATAATAATAATAATTATTATTTAATTTATTATTATAAACATTGTTCAGGGATAAAGGACGCCAACATATCCAAAAGGGAATTTCAAGTGGGTTAATAAGTGCAAATAATCCATAATACATCTACTGCAGCGGCAAAGAACCTAAAAAAGAAAGCAAATCCAATGTGCCAAATGCAAAAACGACGGCAAGATAAGCCTCTTCAGGGTCAATACTCTGCCTGTACCAAAGAAACTGATGTGGAATAACCCCATACCCATCAGTGGTTACATAGTGCAGGGTTAAAAACTGAAAGCGAAGGTTTATATTATTGCTGCACAGGAGTAATGCTTTTAACTAGTAATTAACAAGCACACATAGTGAAAATGTTTTGGACCCTATATGCAAACTCTGTGATAAATATCCAGTAACACTTGACCGTCCTGTATCAGGTTGCACAGGTTAGCACCCACTGAATATAAACTCGGCATTATAGAGTGTGCCAATATCTACACTGAACGATATGTAACTTTTACGAGAAGGAAACTACATAGAATTGGCATGAACACCACATGAAACATGTTATAGAGATATGGGACCTGTAACAATTTTATGGAACTTTACAGTACACATAAACAGAACAATCAAAGCTAATCGCCCAGATATCATGATCACAAAACAGAATGTGCTTTCTTACTGATTGTAATGTATTTTTGAATATTTCTAAAAAAAATACAAAGATCTTGAAGTGGAAATCTAAAAAATGTAGCACACGAGAACATCAATATTGCCAGTTATAGTTGGAGTCATCGGATTGGTTGGAAAACGTTTCGATAGACCCACAAGTAAATCTCTCACATTACGAAGAGTTTTATCTATGTAAAATGTTTGTGATATTAAGTTTTTTCTTTTTCTTTTTTACAAAATTGCCCAGTGGAAAAAGTTATGAAGCCATTTCTAACCTTAGGTCTCTGGTTGGAACCCGGAGGAAATGTGTATACAATAGAAATCAAAGGAAATAATAATAATAATAATAATAATAATAATAATAATAATAATAATAATAATAATAATAATAATAATAATAACTTGGACTGGTTGGAAAAGATTCCAGTAGGCTGATTGAAGGGATTCCTGGAAGTCCATGCCTCAAAGAGATACAAAAAATTGTTCTGACAAGTACAGCCCACACTTTACGAAGGGCTTTATCTATGTAATTATTTTTATTTTTTTTTTTTTATTTATTTTTTTTTTTTTTGCAGTGGAAAGTGTCATGATGCCATTTCTAACCTTAGGTCCCTGGACAGGACCTGGAAAGAAATGTGTAAACGACAGATATCAAAGGAAATAATAATAATAATAATAATAATAATAAGTAGCTAATACCTTAGCTATACCCGAAGTAATATACAGCTTCAACATTATTAAATGGAAGTTGAATGACATTAAAAAATTGGATGCCAAGACCAGAAAAATGCTTACCCAAATGAGGATGCACCACCTGAAATCAGATGTTGATAGGCTGTACATACCAAGAGATTTAGGAGGCCGAGGTCTAATCCAACTGGAACTAACTCTAAAAACTACAACAATCAGATTGGAAGCCTACCTCACAAAAACCAATGACCCTCTTCTACAAATAATAAAACACCAAATCCACTTCATCAACAAAGAAGCTGCACTCTTCAAGAAAGAGATTAATATACCTGAAACCTTACCAACAAAAGTTTGTGTGAATATAAGCCACCTCAAGTTGTACAGAATGTTACGGTCCTATAGAATGTCAGCGTTCAGACTGACATAGAAATCCAAGCAAATTGATCAGACATGATATATGAAAAATCTTGTTGAAAACAGTAGATTTTTGAAAGAAGTTGCAACCAGTTCAACAAAAACACATGTTTGAAACGTTTGAAAGACAAAGTAAACAAAAGGACCTCGAGATGGAAATCAGTAGAATGTCTCAAGACAATATGATTATCTGTTGTTATCGGGACTTTGGGAATTATATCAAAAAGAGCAAATATGTGAATCAAATTCCGGTTAACCTTGGCATATATGAATTGCAAAAGATCATACTCATATGTATCTGTCACATCTTGCGTGGGTTTCTGTCCCGACAGTGATCACAATTACATATTGTCTCCCTAATTGCATGGCACTTCATCTGTTTGCATCTTCGGATACAAAAAAAATGATTGCCTCTTGAAATCTTTGATACACGGAGGGAATCTTATTACACACAGTAAAGACAAAGCACAACAACAACAGCAATAACAAAGAAGGAAACTACATGGAATTGGCATGAACACCACCTAGACCCGGTTACAGGGATCGGAACTGTAACAATTTTATGTGACCTTACAATTACACACAGACAGAACAATCATAGTTAATCGCCCAGACATCGCGATCAATGACCACAAAAAAAGAATGTGCTTTTTTTTTATACACATGGCAGTCCATGAGGATTGTAATTGAAAATCTTCAAAAATCTATCAAAAAACAAGGATCTTGAAGTGGAAATGTCAAAAATGTGGCGCATGAAGACATCAATATTTCCAGTTGTGGTTGGAGCTCTTGGTTTGATTGGAAAAAGTTTTAATAAACACATTGAAGGGATTCCTGGAAGCCTATGCCTTAATGAAATACAAAAATATTGTTCTCACGATTGCAGCTCACACCTTATGTAAAAAGTGCGCGATCTTATGTTGTTTTATTTTTTATCTTATTTTTTACAAAAATGTTCAGTGAAAAATGTCACGATGACATTTCTGACCTTAGGTCTCTGGTCGGGATCCAGAAGTAAATCTATCTATATTTCTAAGATGAGGTATTATTTACACTATTTACATTGTTCGGACTATCATCCTCATCTTTGTTGCCATATTTATCACGTTTTACGCTCCGGCCTCCTTCAGGTGTTTGGAATGTCGAACTGAACACTTTATTTCGCTCGCTGGGGTAGATTGTTCTTGTTCCACGTGCCATGTCTAATGGATGTCAATTATCAGTTATCTCTTGTTAATTCCCCTCGCCAAGTTCTCCACCGCCTTAACCGGGTATTGAACTCACACTCTTTTTGGGTCATGTCACTGGATCTAACTAACGCCTTTATCCACTGTGCCATGTGTCCTTGAGGAGAACTTGGAGAAATAAAGGGTTCAGTTCGACATTCCAACCACCTGAAGAAGGCCGGAGCGTACAACGGCCGAAACGTTGTGATAAATATGGCAACAAAAATGAAGACGATAGTCCAGAAGTAAATGTGTATACAGCAGAAATCAAAGGAAAATGATGATGATGATGATGATGATGATGATGATGATGATGATGATGATGATGATGATGATGATGATGATGATAAAAATGACTATTGCAATATTTTTTTCTCTCCATACAGAAACAGTTAATTAGATATTGAACCTGTATTTCTGTTTAATGGGGTGGTTACAATAATTCTTTATATAATAAAACCTGTGTTTCTTTACGTAACTATTAAATGCAGCGCTAGTTTATCAATATATTTACTGATAAAAATAAAACCTCTTACATCCAGCTTGTTTTATTTATCTATTTATTTCTTATGCTTGTGTTGTAATGGCTGATTCCTTGTTTCTAAATATGCCAATCTGATAGGATGGCTGTTACAGACGCCGGCTCAGGCACATTTGTGTTTCTTCAACACCCACAGGGTCAACCCGAGATTTAGACCGTGGTGATGTTGAGCGGGTCTTAGTCGCAGTTTCTGGGAGAGGGCGGATAATATGATGGCATGATCAGTACACCCAAACCCTCAGTCACGATGACTTGTGACTTCGTGCTAGCTCAACAACCGACGGCTTCTGAACGCTTTCCTCTATCCAATTTCACTCAAAGAGTTAATGATCCTGGAGATCAGATAAAAAAGGAAATTGTACTGACCGCAACACTACTAAAATCTGCAAGAATACGAAAGAGAGTACTGGAAATGTGATGAGACTTGCTATCACTTGATACTTGATTGACCAACGTTTTGTATGAAGATGTAATAATAGTAAATAACCCGAGGGAAAGAACATGTGATATGAGGAGACTACGACGACGAATAATAATAATAATAATAATAATAATAATAATAATAATAATGATAATAATAATAATAATCATAATAATATCCGTTAAGTTTTTCACGGTTCAAGGATATTCATTTTTTAAATAAACTCTCCTTGGTTTCTCCTTCAAGTTCTGCGCCCTCAGCGGTCAGTCCTGTGACAATAAAACCTGTGATATCATACGGTATATCTGCTGCAGTCATTATTAGCTGCCTAATCGTGACAACTACTACTTTACAATAGCTATTATTACAAGACCAATTTTTTCGTCACAATGTAATTAATGCGACGTTACTAACGTTCAACTGAATAGCAAAAGCGACCGCAGCGAATATTTCAAAACGAGACACGCAACGTGTGCCCAGACAGACGAGAGACGCATTTTGAAGAAATAATAAACCTTTTGTATTTAATACTACTAATGCAAAGATGCACTTAATCCTATATGGTAGTATTAGTAGCGGCAATATGTATTTTATTCGTATTTCCTGTTTGCCGATTTAATACATTCTTGTTCTCATCCCGCAAAAAATTCCATCAATTGGCTCTCCTGAAAAGAAACATCAAAGAGAAAGTAATCAATTTATAGCGCACACTTCGCTTCTCGGGGAAAAGCAGGAGTACAAAAGTTCGCCAGGTAAACATGTTATTTCCTTAAACAGCTGCTTGAGGTGTTAGTTTTGAGGCGGGTAACCGCACAGCATTTCCCGCTAAACATTCGCTGTTAGCTGAAATCGGTACACGTGAACAGTGTGGATCCCTTCAGGAACGTGGCTTACGTCACTAATTTCTACACTGTCGTCACACACGAATCCGTTTCAGAAATAGATAACTCCCACTTTTAAACGAAAGCACCTACTAGTAGGAATTAAAAAGAAGAATTATCTATTTCTGAAATGTCTTATCGTTGCACATAACTCAGTCATGTGTTACACCTTGAATTGAAATTTATAAGTTTTCCTCTCTACGTAATTGTTTCTGATTCACTTTTGTAATTATTATTCCGAAATTTAATTTAAAAAACACACTATAAAAATTACTGTAAAATACATGAAACATGGTAAAAAGAAGTCACCACAAAAAAATTCCAAATCATTGAAAAAAAAACACTCCCCCCCAAAAAACAAGAAAAAAAAATGAAAAAAAGAAATTGTAAACACAAAAAAATAAACAGGGCAAAAAACACTGACCACTGTAAAAGCACAAAACATTGCAAACACATTGGAAAGATGCAACAAAAGAAAACATTGAAAAAATAAACAAATAAATGCACGATAAAAAAACCCATCTAAAACACTGAAAACAAATGCACTATAAAAAACATAAAACACTAGAAAAAAAAACATTGCTACAAACCCAAAGTAAACAAATGGACACTGTAAAACACAAAAAATAAACAGTGCAAAAAACATGGCAAATTTATTTAACACTGTAAAAGCACAAAGCATTGAAAAACACTGTAAATTAAAACAAATGAAAACATTACAGAAACAAGCAAAAGCACTATAAAAAAATCTCATTAAACACTGAAAAAAACAAACAATAAAAACTTTGAAAAAATCCCAAACAAACATAGAAAATAACAAAACTTACAACTGTAAAAAAGTAAAATGAAAAAAATAAATAAGAAAAACATAGATAAACAAAACAAGCCACCACATAAAAATCTATAATAAACAACTATTTAAAATAAAATTTCAAGTGTTCTACTTCAAGGAAAAAAAAAGGAAAGAAAGAAAGAAAAAAAAAGAAAAAATCTTTCGTTCGTTGTTATCTTACTGAAATGGCTTCGTGCGTAACGACATCGCACATATTTCTGACGCAAACTACATTCCAGAAGGGACCTACACTGTTCGCATGTACACATGAGATCTGCACTTTCTTATTTGCTGTCTTAGCTTAGCTTGGCACAAGGCCACCCAGTAAGAAACACCTGCTAGAAATCGAAATCACTTCACAGTAATAATAGACATCAAGACTAACGCGTTATGCATTACCTTATTTGAAGACGCTCTTTGTTGTTTTTGAAAGTAAACTAACATTTCATTTTAGCTTTATTCGTGCAAATAAAAAACCTCCAAATGCCTCCCCATTTCCCCATCTTTCATATCCAATTTTGTTATAAGTGATAGTTATTTATCGAAAAAAATCCGTGTGCAATTCGGAGCATATTTAAAAACTTTATATCTTTTACCACAAAAATGTAATTTTCCTATTTTATTTATGAGATTCTTTTTGAAGAAAGTTACCTGTACTCTTCTTTTCTCTCAAGATGTCTATTTAATTATTCTTTGCTTAATGGCTAAAGTTCCGACAAGCTTGTAGAGCAACCTATGCTGTTTTTTAAATCTATGTACAGCTAAAAAAAAAAATGAGGAATGCTTATTTTTGTTTGCTCATTAAGTGTAAAATGTTTATTTCTACATTTACATTAGTAAGTAAATATTGATGTAAACAACTCTTTTTCTTATAGTAATGTACAGGGTGGTCCGAATGTCACCCCTACATAATATAATTTTCTATTTCAGATGGCTGAAACTATCTCCTACACGAAGTTGATGGTTTTCATACAGACATTCTCGATGTGTGACAGCGTCAATGAAAGTGAATAAACTGAATCCAGTACATGTGTTTGTATTACTGTATTACTTGTTCTTATATTGTTCTCATTACTCATGACAAGACTTTCGGACCACCCTGTATTTTTCAGAATATTGGTTTCTAACAATGATAAAGGCAGGTCAGAATATAACTTGTAAACGTGCTACTTACAAACGATCGTAGAATGAAGACCGAGGAGTTGCTGTAAATAGCGTCTGAGATTTGGATAACAGAAGTTGCAAACTGTGGCAATGTAATTATCGTAATTTCTCGAAAATAATACGCACCCTAAATTATACGCACCCCAACAAATGATCCAAAAATTAAGAAATATATCTATCCCTATGTATAATACGCATCTATAAATTTTGTCAAAAAAGCTCCAAAGTAATAATTACGAAGACATTTTGTTGACCTTGGCATTAAAGAATAAAATCGAAACTAAGGAGCTAAAATAATCTTGAAAATTACCAGCGGTTTTCCCGATAAATATAACAAGAAGTGTTGTCTCATGACAGCCATGGATGGCTCTGGAGATGACATCCTTTGGCAAGAGAATGAAGAGACAGAAGATAATTTTGAACAGGACGAAGATAATATTGTGAATGATAATTTGTTTAATGACAATTTAGATATTGATTCTATAATAGAAAGTGGTGATGATGATGATGAAAATTAAAATTTCAATAAATTATTCACTTGATATCCTCTTTTCTTCGAAATTGGCTTTTTTATAGTTTTTCTAAAATTTTTAAAAAAATGCGGTTACTGATAAACATAAATTTATTGACAAAAAATGTTACAATTATTATTGTTGGATTTAAAATGAAAATTGGAATAATATCTTTCTTATTTTAGAGCAACAAGTACGTATTTATCATTATAAATCAGTAACGAAAAAATATTTTTGTTTAAACCAATTCATAATACGCAACTCTACCTTCACCTGTAATTTACAGTAAAACAAAATGCGTATTATTTTCTAGAAATTACAGTGTGTGTCAAGAATTAGAAATAAAATTGAATATATAGCAACATTTACAAGAGATTTATTTTACTTCCTATTTTCTTCTATATGCGTGTCCCTTCAGGACGTGAGCAAACATGGTTCGCCGCAACTTCTTATCCTTCATAAGATCTTAGCAATGTTTGTATTCCCTCAAACTCCCTATTTTGTTGTAAATTTGCACAAGCTCTTTGGTTAGGTTACTCGCTATTGTTCGGTTCCTCTTGCCTTCAATACATCCTGTAAGTCTCAAATTTTCCGGACCTTCTTTTCTCATAATGTGTTCCCAAAATTTCAGCTCTTTCTTCCTGATTTCATGTATAATTGTCCATTTTGTTTCCATTTTTCATTTAACTTCCTCGCTGCTTACGAGCTACGTCTATGATATTCTCAGCTTCCTGCTGTAGATCTACAAATCTGTTGCTTTAAGTCTCGTCTTTATCTTTGAGGAAATTGTCCAACACACCCTAACATAGAGGAGAATTGATATCACATAGCAGTTGAGCACTATTTTCTTTGTTTCTAATGATATTTTCCTGTTTCTTAATGCACTGTCTAGATTTTGGAAAGCATCTTTTGCGATTCCAATGCGCCTTCGGATTTCGGTGTCACATTTTCCGTGATCTAATAAAACACTCCCCCAGCTCATATACGTTGTTGAATGGTCGTCTGTAAAAACGCTGCAAAAATCCCCAAACAAACATCGATAATAACAAAAATTCTTCTTCTTCTTCTTCTTCTTCTTCTTCTTCTTCTTCTTCTTCTTCTTCTTCTTCTTCTTCTTCTTCTTCTTCTTCTATGTGCCGTGTCCCTTCAGGACGTAGACGATCACGGCTCTCCACTTCCCCCTATTCTTTGTAGCTCTCAATATTTTTGTTCTTTTGCTACATCTCCCAAATCCTGTTCCGTCATCCACTTGCTTAAGACCACTAGGTGTCACGCGTTGCTTTCCTTTGTCTCTCATTTCCTCTATCCACCCTGTGAGCATCAGATTCTGCAAGCCCTCCCACCTTTCTCATTACGTGTGTCCCAGAAATTTCATCTGCCTCTTCCTGATGTTAAGTATAAGTTTTCCCTTGTTTGCATCCTCTCCAAAACTTCATCGTTGTCCATGGTATCCTCAGCATCCTTCTGTAGACCCAGATTTCCGTTGCCTCGAGTCTCTTCTTCATCTTTGAGGAGACCGTCCAACATTCGCTGCCGTAAAGGAGGACAGATATCACGTAGGAGTTCATTACTCTTTTCTTTGTTACCAGTGAAATCCTTCTGTCTCGTAATACTCTGCCTAGCTTTTGGAATGCGTCTTTGGCCATCCCAATAAGTCTTCGGATCTCAGTGTAGCACTTACCCTCCTCTGTCAGACCACTTCTCAGATATTTAAACTTCCACACCTGCTTGATTTTAGTGTCCCCGACCTGTAAATCGCATTTCGGGCTCATCTTTTTACTGATGACTATGCATTCTGTCTTCTTGTAGTTTATGCTTAGCCCCTTCTTCTCTTTCTTCTTTGCTACCTTCTGTGGGAGGTTTTGTAATTTCCTTGCTGTGTCTGCTATCAGCACTGTTTCATTTGCGTATCTTAAGATTGTGGCCGCCAATGATTAATCCTCGTTGAATTTCGAGTTCTCTCAGAATTACCTAACTGTACATGTTGAATCAGTCCGGTAAGAAGGCACATCCTTGCCTTAAGCCCCTTTCTATTTTTGTATATCTGCTGAACTCATTCAGCATGCAGATAGTATAGGTTTTGCTTTATTCTAATATCTTTCCCAAATATATCAAGGTTGCTGAGCAGTTCCAACAGATCTTTGCGACGTACTTTGTCGAAGGCCTTTGCGTAGTCTATAAAACACAGGTGCACATTCTTCTGCATTTGTATTGCTCTTTCTGGTAACATTGTGAGCATAAATACGGCGTTCCTTATTCCGGTGTCTTTAACAAACCCGCATTGTTCTTATCCTATCTCTAACCTCATTCTGCTGCGAGCTCTATTCCTCAGAATAAGGATGAAGAGTTTTGTTATGTGGCTCATTAGGCTGGGTGTTCGGTGGAGTTCACATTCGTTTGCGCCTGGTTTCTATGAAAATAGACCTGTTGAGAACTTCCGGTATATCACCACTGTTGTAGATTTCATAAAACTGCAAAAAAATCAAAATGAAAAAAATACCCCTCCCCCCCCAAAAAAAACAACGGAAAATACTACAAATAAAACAAACCACCGCATATATAAATATTATAAATGTTTAGCTAATAAACTGCTTTTTACAGGCTGCTACTATTATATTTCGATCTACGTTGCTTAATAACGATCGTAGATTGCCAATCTGAGGGTTGCAATAAAAAGGAACTGAGATTAGGGTGAAGAAAATTATTGCAAAAATGAACATGACAATGCTTTTTCTACGGAATTCAAAAAATATTACATGCTATCAGCGCGGAAAGTATAATCGGGGAGTTAAGTTCAAATTTCATCCTAGTTTATTGTTTTCCTATATCCTTGGAAAAGGCATGGATCCATCACTTCTCCCCGCATCTGTGGATTAAATATCAGGGTCCTCTAGCCTTTGGTGGCAGTTCGTCAAACGGAATCTTTGGTGAGCCATGATCTTTTACTCTCTAAAGAGACAAGGCATTAAAAAAAATACTATAATGGTATGTAAATAAAGAACTTGGCAGCGGATTAGGCGTCCGAAGAAAATAAAGTCAATATGGCTAGATTTGAATATCTACAACCAGTTGGCTGTTGTATGTTAACTTAACTAAAAGGTCAGGTGCTCCCAGGATAAGCGATGCGTTTTCGAATCTCTATGGATGTTTATTCATTATTTTTACACTCGTGCTGCTTACTAAAGATCGTAGAATGATCACCTGAGAGATTTCCTTTTCAAGAGCGAAGAGAAGTCATGTAACACATTTTTATACTTTGTTAATATCTTCTCTTTCTAGAAAATAAATAAAAAATCACTTAACTTTTTCTAACATACCTTGCTGTCTTTATATTTTATTATAAATGTTTGGTAAATAATTTGCTTTCTACGAAGTTACTACGAAGATCACCCAACATATATTCGGTAAACCAACATCTCAATAATAGCAGTTGCTATTCTAACACCGGAAGCAAGAAGTACAATTAAATAGTATCGATAGTTATACAGTGTAACCCGGATATAAGAGAAACACGGATATAAGAGAAACCCGGATATAAGAGAAACCCGGATATAAGAGAGATTTTATCTGGTCCCAAATTAGAGCCTGTGTTAATAAAACAAAATAGACCAAACCCGGATATAAGAGAAACCCGGATATAAGATACTTCTTCTCCGGTCCCGACAACTCTCTTATATCCGGGTTATATGTGTATTAATAATATATTAGTTATAGTTTTTACATGCATATATGAATTAAGATTTCGAATATAGTCTTGAAACATACTCATAGAACGTCTGTTCCCATGATTGCAAAGTTGATATCCATAATAGTGTCTTATTGGGTCCCTCTGAGATATTAATCACTCTGAGATAAGAGTCCCTCTAAGATATTAATCCCTCTTTTATATTAGTCCCTTTGAGATAAGAGCCTCTCTATAAGATATTAGGCCCTCTGAAATATTAGTCGCGCTGCGATAAGCCTCTGTGAGATATTATTCCCTCTGAGATAATATTCCCTCTGAGATATTATACCCTCCAAGATGTTAGTCCCTCCGATATATTAGTCCCTCTGAGATAGTATATCCTTCAAGATATTAGTCTCCTCGAGATATTAGTCCATCTAAAATATTAGTTTCTCTAAGTGATTAGTCACTGTGAGATATTAGGCCCTCTAAGATATAAGTCCCGGTGAGATATTAATCCCTCTAAGTTTTTAGTCCCACTAAGATATTAGTCCCTCTGAAACATTAGTCCATCTGAGATAAGAGTCCCTCTGGAATATTAGACCATCTTAGTCCCACTTAGATTACTCTAAGATAAAAGTCCCGCTGAGATATTATTCTCTTTAAGATATTAGTACCATCGAGATATTAATCCCACTAAGATATTAGTCCCTCCGAGATAAGAGTCTCTCTGAGATATTAGTCCCTCCAAGATATTAGTCCCGCAGAGATAAGAGTCTCTCTGAGATATTAGTCCCTCCAAGATATTAGTCCCGCAGAAATAAGAGTCTCTCTGAGATATTAGTCCCCCCAAGATATTAGCCCCGCTGAGATACGAATTCCTTTAAAATATTAGTCCCTCTGAGATAATATTCTCTCTGAAATATTAGTCCTCTAAAATAAGAGATTTTTTTTGTGGATCTATTTGTGCTATTAAATTAATTTTGTTTCATTTTTGGTACAATGCTTTGTGTACAAATAAAAAGCTTTGCAAACGTATTGCTCGTGTTTATGATTATAGGGGATCTTGACTCCCTGAGTTTTGAATTTTTTTCTTATTCTCTTTATTTCTTTTGCTTTGCTGTATACACCACTGTTCACTGAAAAAAATTCAGTCTATGGTATTTTCAGCATTCTTTTATAGAATCGCATTGCTGCTGCGTCAAAGAAACAAAAAAAGACTGCTGAATTGCTATATAAATATCAGTCCTCTTGTATAGCACGAATACTGGATACTCTCCCCAAAGATAAAGAGGACTCTGGAGACAACATAAATGTGTTTCTAGAGAAGAATGCTGAGAATTCCTTGGACGGAGTGAGTAAGTAGTGAGGAAGTCTTAAGGAAAATGGTAACAAACAGAAACACTTGTACTCAGAATCAGAAAGAGGCAGCTGAAGTTTCTTGGGCACATAATGAGGAAGGCGGGTTTAGAAAACTTAACACTCACAGGGTATATTAACGGCGGGCCAGTGAGACGTTTGGCAAAGGAAAAAAATGCTGCTAAGGGTCACGAGGGATAGAATTAGAACATTTATCTGTTTTATGTTCGCTTTAGTTACTTATTCTCATCGATAGATGTTTTTTTAATTTTATAACAAAAATAGGAGGGGCTGTTGAAAAATTCTTGGTTTCGCCAAGAAACGTTTCAAACTAATTCCAATATTTAGCCATTTGGTCAGATTTGGGAAACTGAGTCGGATCGAGAACTTTTCAACACCTTTCATACATTACCTGTGTAAATTTATGTTAAAGTATATTTAATAATATACTTCATGGGAAGTATATTTAATAAATATTTTATAAGCATCAAATTAATTCTTCACGTCCCCAATATATATATATATATATATATATATATATATATATATATATATATATATATATATATATATATATATGCAGCAGAAAAAACTAAAATGGATAACACATGTAGCTCGAAGAAAAAATGATAACATAATCAAGACGTTGACGTTTCACACTACTTCAAACAAAAGATTAGGAAGGAAATCTCCATCAATACTGGAAAGTGCCTTAACAGATACTGGACTTGGGAAACATGTTTTCTTGAAAAATTCTTGTAGTACAACAGTAGTATTGGCTGCTCAGTCATTGAATGCCAAATGTTTTCTTATAAGGAAATTACAAGTGTTGATATGTAAAACCAACTAACCGATAAATATCAAGAAGGGAAAAAATAACGCAATAATCAACAGATATCCCATTCAAACAATGGACGCCTGAAGATGACGAGAGGGTACTTGGTGAAAACATTGTGTCTATAATAGCATCTGTAATAATCAAGAGTTCGAATAAATTAAAGTATTCAGTGTGTTACTTCTATTAATTCATGGGATGATTTTATTTTGATTTAATTTGGTTTTAGTAAAGGATAATAAAAAATGGAAATAGTATATTCTAACTCAACGTATTTTGAAATGAATTGAACCATAATTGAAATTAAGTTATCGTTAATTCGTTTGCTAAAAATAATGTACTAAAGAGGATAGAAGTTAATTTGCAAATAAAATAGTGGAAAATAATCCTGATATTTTCAACAATTGCTAATAAAACTCCAGTTCCTAATTGATTATCATCTGCCGAAACTGTAAAAAACGAAAAAAATCGCTTTTGACTGGCAACGCAGCGAATAAATTATTCAGTTTAATTATTTGATACTAGTTTTAAACCGTGAAAATTTCAAGGTTTTTCTATTTGAAATTTCGGATTAATCATAATTCTTTAGTTAATGATAGAATAAGCTCATGACGAATTTTACCACAATAAATTATCCGTAGAAATTCCTCTATCGTATCGTTAAATATTTGAGCTTAAAAACTTTAACAAAATATTGCAATTACAATCATAAATATGAATGGTGTTGGTTATTTTAAGAAGTAAGGGGGTACAAATGATAAGATTTGAAATTAACAACTTTTTCAATTTTACTGAAACAGACTCCAAACATATCTATCTTTCTTTCATTTTGTTACTGAAACGAAGTAGAGTCTCTAATATGTCTTCTGTGTTTCCTCCCGATCAAAACGGAATAGTTCATTATTTATGAGGTATTAGTAGGAGACATTAAACACCTCTATCTTTCATTCGTTTTTTTTTTCTTTCACTGAAACCAGGTAGTGTCTCTAATGTATTTTATCTTTCCACACGATCAAAACGGAATAGTTCATTATTTATGAAGTATTAGTAGGAGAGGTTAAACACTTCTTTCTTTCACTGAGACCAAGTAGCGTTTCTGGTAAGTATTTTGTCTATCCATGCGATCAAAACGGAATAGTTCATTATTTATGAGGTATTAGTAGGAGACATTAAACACCTCTATCTTTCATTCGTTTTTTTTTTTCTTTCACTGAAACCAGGTAGTGTCTCTAATGTATTTTATCTTTCCACACGATCAAAACGGAATAGTTCATTATTTATGAAGTATTAGTAGGAGAGGTTAAACACTTCTTTCTTTCACTGAGACCAAGTAGCGTTTCTGGTAAGTATTTTGTCTATCCATGCGATCAAAACGGAATAGTCCATTATTTATTAGGCATTAGTACGAGACGTTTAACACTTCTAACTTTCTTTCTTTCTTTCATTGAAACCAAGTAGCGTATCAGTTATGTATTTTGCCTTTCTACGCAATCAAAACGGAATAGTCTCTTATTCATGAGGTATTGGCAGGGCGTAAAAGTCGTGCGAACTAACGAAGCGAACATTTATTATATGATTCTTTAGTGACACAACATCTTTTTCTGTGGAAGAAAACTGCGACCTGTACAACTCCACATATATGAAACTTTTCTACGACGTCAAACTGAGAAACGAGGTAATTTGATCTGTTGATTTCCCAAAGCGTCTCGGATTTCGATCGGATTTCTTTCTTTATTTTGATCGTCACATGTACCGACTTATATTCTGATATCAAGTTGGAATGGTTATTAATGCATCTGATAAACGAACTTGTGTCGCAGACTAGACAAACGCAAACACACATGCACACATAAATATATGTATAGATATATATCCATCTAATTTTATATATGTGTACATATATACACACATATACAACTTTGCGTGCGATTTATAAATACCGATATATATGTTTGCTTGGCTGTGTATATATTATATAAGTACACTTACATATATACACATACATGGTGACTGCCACATCTTACTCATATGGGAGCAGCCTCCTCACCCCCTCACATCATTTGTGATTGGCTTCCACCTAGTTTCGGCCTCTATGGATCATAAGATGACTCTTGAGACTCGCACTCGCTTTCATAGCTATTATGCACATATGACAGATAAACTCTGCATCATTGATTAGGTTGTTTGGATTGTAAAATTCTCCTGTGTGTCACCATGTGTTTCCTCAGTTTAGACACATACATACATACATACATACATACATACATACATACATACATACATATTTTTAAAAGAATTAATGGATTCTTTTTTTAATTGGACATTATTTATTATTACTCTAAAGGTTATTTTTGTGGATACCCATGTTTGAGTAGAAGATGTTTCTATTTTTCAAAAGCTGTGATTAATTAAGTCTCTCGAAAGCGCAGGCCGGTAGACGAAGTGCATGTTCCTTAAAAATTAGGGTGTCTACTGAAACATGGGTATCCACTGAAATGACATTTGTAGTAGTAGTAGTAGTAGTAATAATAATAATATATATATATATATATATATATATATATATATATATATATATATATATACACACACACACTCAAATGTGCATCTATATAAATATGAACGCATATAGAGAATAAACCAATATATATATATATATGTGTGTGTGTGTGTGTGTGTGTGTATGTATATATATATATATATATATATATATATATATATATTTATAGAGAGAGAGAGAAGGAGAGAGAGAGGTGAGGAGGGAGACAATCAGAGACACAGATAGAGAGAGAGAAAATATAGATTTAAGGCATGCTTTGTTTAAGCATTGAAGTCAGTACCAAACGGAGACAGTCTGTTTCATGCTTGATCGCATATTCAGATAAGATAGATAGATAGATAGATAGATAGATAGATAGATAGATAGATATGAACAGACTGAGATAGATAGATAGATAGATAGATAGATAGATAGATAGATAGATAGATAGATAGATTATGTACATAGGAATTAGCACGCTACAACGCAATTTTGCCGACATTTGCTTAAAAATTGTTTACGTTTCGGTGACGAAAATAAAATCAGCAGATAATAATAATAGACTTTAAAATGACTCAAGAGATGTGCATTTCTAAGGAAGGAGAATTGAGACTTGCTAATGGCAATAGACACTTAAAGTAGTTTCCCTGTCTACAAGGAAGGAATACATGTTTGATTCCGCTCGACAGGCACATTTTCTTTAGTAGGACTCTCCATATTTAGGCCAGTAGACAATAAGTTTACTTAAAAAAAAAAGACAGGGATGTCTACTCAAACATGCGTATGCACTAAATATAATGTAGGTACATCCACGAGATCGCTAAAAAAGAGCATGGCCCGATGAAAAAGACGCCAAACTTGACGAAAACAAATTTTTATCGTCTAAATGTTCATGTTATTAAGAGGAAAGATCAAAGTATTTTGGGGCTATTTTTTTACATTATTTAATCGTTCCTAACACGTCTAAAACTTCCGTTTTTTTTGTTTTTTTTGAGTCAGCAAAATTGACAGATAATCGATCATGGCAACCATACTTTTCCATTTTATAAAAAAAATGAAAATCTCAGTTTGAAATTCCTTTAAAAATCAATTTACATTTTTTCAAAACTTATATTATGAAAATCAGAAATTATAATGTTTATTTAAAATATTTTAAACCAAGCTTAACACTTAGCTTCTGCGCAGAAAAGATGTAATTTGAAAAAAAACTTTCGCGTCACTTGACAGGTAATGAATGACATATTGATGGATTGCGTGAGGATAATTTGATCTACGGAAGGAGAAATGTGAAATTATTTAGATTTAAGTAAACAAATTATTTACTTCGTTATTTTTAAGGAAAACTTTCAGCGCTCTAATTTTTTTTGTTTTTTTGTACTTAGCTTTCACCTTTACGTTTACGATGCTTTATGGAAAATATATTATAAAGAAATTAAGATAAGACTGTTAAGAGTAAGATTAAATTTCATAAGAAAGGTATCTAATTAATTTATAGGTACCTTTCTTATAAAGTTTTATCAGAAGTGTACATAAAATACTTTAATTTTCTGTATATTTATTACATTTTACTGTGTTACTTGTATTTCAAATTCAAATAAAAAAAAACATGATTTGCATTCTTCAAAGACTTGTGCTTTTAACTATTGTAATCACTAAACCCGATGCGATCACATTTCTAGCGTTTTCATAAAATTAGTTATGGTGGGGGGTAATAAATATAAAAAATATTTCTGCCATGACTTTAATACAAACAAACATATTTATAATAATTTCGATCATCTGTGAATAGTTTCTGAAAGTTTCATTAACATCCGACAATTATTTTTATTTTTGCAAGATTTTCCAAATTAATGTGTGTCATACAAAAAAAAACGTGCTAAAAATTGTATATGTTATTTTACTAGTTCCGGTGATACAAAAAGAAACAAGGATTTTTAAATCAAAATTCAGAATGTTCTAAAAAGAAGGAACATTTTTTTAACATAATTAAAATAAACTTTGATCTTTCCTCTTAATAATAACATAAACATTTAGACAATAAAATTTTGTTTTCGTCAAGTTTGGCGCTTTTTTGGATTAAGCTGTGCTCTTTTTTTAGCGATCTCCTGGAGGTACCTAATATA
>OZ038484.1:36296787-36299287 GCA_964036315.1 Acanthosepion esculentum
AGATTAACAATCAAACAACGTGTTAAAGTCATCGAAGCCTATTACTAAAATGGACGTTCAAACAGAAATGCAAAGAGAAGTTCCCAAGTCGCATCATCTCTCGAAACAGCCAAGTCAATTGGCCACCACGATCGTGCGACTTGACGCCTTTAGATTTCTTCCATTGGGGGACATCTCAAACGTAAGGTCTATGCCAACAAGCCAATAACAATTCAACAACAGAAGGCATATTGGTGAGATCGAGGAGCAACTATGCAGAGATATCATCAAACGTTTTGGCCATCGGGAGGAGGTGTGCTACCCAAGCCTGTGCGGACATTTGGGTGACATTATTTTTCACATATAATTGCCATGACTTAAATAACAGGATCCAATGGAGAAATAAATAAATGTTCACCAATAACACTGATTTATTTACTGTTGACTTGGATCTGTCTTAATGAAACACCCTTTATATATATATATATATATATATATATATATATATATATATATATATATATAATTATTTTTTTTTAAATAATTATAATATAGGCTTTACTGTATCGAGCACTATTTTAAAAAATTAAAAACAAAAATACTAAAGAACTTTGGATTATTAACCTAACGGTTCTTTCCTATTTTTCTACACACTCACACACACACACACACACACACACACACACACACACACACACACATACACACACAACCACACACACACATTTGGTGGCAATTTTTCTTTTATACATTAAATATTCAATAATGTATATTCTTTCACATATCAAATGTGACGGACAAGAAAAATATTATAAATTATTATTTATTTTTTTTTACTGCTCTTATAATTTTCATTTCTTATTGGTTAAAGGGGTGTAGAAATTGTTCGTAGTGGTTATTGTCCCAATCATTTTCGGCCAATCCATTAGCGATTTTCAAAGAATTCGTTGTATGTACGTTTTTCTCTATTTATATTCTAAGGTGTATTTTGTAGATGCAGTAGTAATTTTAAGCTGTGCTAAATGGAAGTTATTGTAATTCCATATTGGGGATGTCTTTAAAAGACTGTTGTCACGTTCTTTCCGTTTTCAAATAGGGTATGGTCATAACTTGGCTTAAACCGTTTTATATAAAGCGCTTTAATTATCTAAATACGTCTTTTACAATCAGATGTTCTTAGAATGTCACTGAGATCGCTTAAGGAGTTTGCTTATCTTCGATTTAATGATTGTACGTTATAAATATGTTGTAAATGTAAATTCTCTGCGGAAAAGGAATTTCAAAAACGTCTTTCAGAATGACGAATCCCGTGGAAGATTAAATTTTAATATTAACAAACCAGATACAATTTAGTGGTAAATCATTTTTTAAGAAGGTGCGTGTCTACAATTCGACGGGGTGTCGTATATATTTGATATTTTAAGTGATATTCATATGTTCAGATCTTATTCCGAAAAAGTAAAAGATCCATATTTTTTTATCATTCTTAGGAAATTGTTGTCGATTAACTTTTCATCCTCATTCCTTTCATATTCCATTGGTAAGAACGAAGTTTCATTCGTGCAGTTTCTTTCCGAAAAGTGGTACTTTGTGGAACTCCCGAGAGAATGCTTCCCCGACCACTACAATCTTAATCTCTTCAAGTCTAGAAATAAACATCACCACTCCTATGTATTTCCTCGTAATCTGCAATTACCATCTCCGCTTACGCCCATACAAAAACCTCATTTAGTAAGTCTCTTTGACTGGCTCTTTGACCTTGTATTGGATGAACACTTAGTAAAAACAAATATATTCTAACTTTCTTAATAAGATCTCTTCAGGCGAAATCCCACCGAAAGATTTACTTTATTATTATTATTATTATTATTATTATTATTTCCTTTGATATCTGGCGTTTACACATTTCTTTCCGGGACCCGCCCAGGGACCTAAGGTTAGAAATGGTATCATGACACTTTCCACTGCAAAAAAAAAAATTACATTGATAAAGTCCTTCGTAAAGTGTAGGCTGTACTTGTCAGAATATTTTTTCTATCTCTTTGAGGCATGGACTTCCAGGTATCCCTTCAATTAGTCTACTGGAATCTTTTCCAACTAATCCTAAGGCTCCAACTACAACAGGGATTGTTGATGTTCCCATGTGCCACATTATTATTATTATTATTATTATTATTATTATTATTATTATTATTTCTTTTCGTCGTTTCCAACCAACTTTTAGCGTATTCTTGAGATAAAATCTTTGCTTCAAATATCACAGTTGTAACAAGCGTGTCTGATGGTTGTATCTTATAAATAAAAAGTTCTGATGTGATATTTTTTTCACAAGAAACAAAGTCAGTTTGTGATCAGACAAGGGTAAATTTTCTCCTTCCCACTTCGTATTCCTAGTATGAAATTTTATTAATTTGCAACAAATTCATTTCAACACTCTTTGCTAAAATAGCGCATCTTTCTGACCGGCTCATCCCGGGGATCTGATAATTATAAGTATGCGTGAGAGAGCAGGCACGCCAAC
>OZ038484.1:36304287-36346787 GCA_964036315.1 Acanthosepion esculentum
TTGTACGATCCGGCCTTCTTCAGTATCCGTCTATATTTCTGAGATAAGGTATTATGTACACTATTTACAATATTCGGACTATTGTCCTCATCTTTGTCGCCATATTTATTACAACTTTTCGACTGTTGTACGATCCGGCCTTCTTCAGTATCCGTCTATATTTCTGAGATGAGGTATTATGTACACTATTTACAGTATTCGGACTATTGTCCTCAACTTTGTCGCCATATTTATTACAACGTTTCGACCGTTGTACGATCCGGCCTTCTTCAGTATCCGTCTATATTTCTGCGATGAGGTATTATGTACACTATTTACATTATTCGGACTATTATCCTCATCTTTGTCGCCATATTTATTACAACGTTTCGGCCGTTATACGTTCCGGCCTTCTTCAACAAAAACAACAAAAATTTCAATATGAGCTCTGGTAAAAAATGTTGCTGAAGACATTAGGTTTATAATACCTAGAAATTCATACACAGATGTCCTCAAGGACACATGGCACAGTGGATAAAGGTGTTAGTTAGATCCAGTGAGTGTGAGTTCAATACCTGGTTATGGCGGTAGAGAACTTGGAGAGAGAATAACTGACATCCATTAGACATCCATTAGACATTAGACATAGCACGTGGAACTACAGTCTACCCCAGTGAGCGAAATAAAGGGTTCGGTTCGACATTCCAACCACCTGAAGCGTTCAACGGCCGAAGCGTTGTAATAAATATGGCGACAAAGATGATGACAATAATACGAATAATGTAAAAAGTGTAAGTTGTCATAGTAGAAATTTCTTACTTCATCTGCCCGACACATTCATAGTATGTTCCGTATGTCTTGTGTTAGAGGGATCTTCTTCTCTTATATATCGTGTCGCATCAGGACGTGGGTAATCATGGCTCTGCAACTTCCCGAAGATTCCTCTTGTTGAACATTTTCCTTGTAATCGGCTGGGTTAACGTTTGTCTTTTTTTACCATCTCTCTCATCTCCCGTTCTTCTAAACATTAACAAAAGCTGATCGCGGCCTCTTCCTGTCACTTTTGCCAAATTTTCATTATGTGGACACAAATTTTCATTATGTGTCCAAGAAATTTCAGATTTTGCTTTCTCATTCTGAATGTAAGTGTCCTTTTTGTTTCCATTTTCTTTAAGAATTATCCGTGCTTAAGCACTCCGTCCATGGCATTCTCATCATCCTTCTGTAGAATCAGATCTTTGTCGCGTTCTTGTCATATGGAAGACAATTGTCCAGCATTGTTATTTATAATCACAATCCACCAATATAGGTGGATTGTGATTATATAGCAGTTCAACACACATTTCTTTGTTTCTAACGAAATTTTCATGTCTCTTAGTACTTTGCTTAGCTTTTGGAATACATTTTTCTTATTCCAATGCGCCTTTTCGAGCTATATTTCTAAAATGAGGTATTGCAATTATTTACACTATTTACATTGTTTCGGATTCTTGTCCTCATCTTTATTGTCGTATTTACGACGTTCACGTTCCACGTGTCATGACTTTTCCGGACACTATTTGTATTGTTCGAAATTCCAACTAATCAATGTAAATAGTGTAAGAAGGTATCACTTCCCCATTTTCCGGCATATTTATTCGAACATGTTTTTTAGTCATTTTACCCATAGCAAAGCGATAATACCACTAAGGCGCAAGGAGTTACTGGGACTAGAAGAGAAAGAAAAGTTTTAGCGAGGAGCAAAGACAATAAAAGAACACAGTTCAGGAAGATAAAAGACGGGGATTGACAATGTATTTAAATTTTTGAAGACTGCAGATGTCTGTACAGTGAAGCAAGAATCCGGAAGAGAGTTTCGGAGGTGAGAAGTACGAGAAAAGAAAGTATAAGAATAGAATTTATGGTTGCATCTAGCTATTCTAACAGTAAAATGATGAGACCTAATAGCCAATCTAGCAGCACATTTACACGGTCGATGTACCAAAGAGGAGAGCTCATTAGAACACACATGCCAAGAAATATATATATATATATATATATATGTCTGTGAATGACATAATATATATATATATATATATATATATATATATATATATGTATATATATATATATTATGTCATTCACAGACAGTACTGTTTCGCTGTATCACAGCTCCTCAGTGCGATTAGACTACCGAATGCCTCAAGCCAGGATTGAAACACAACTAATTTGGTGTCAGCCAGAGCTATCTTCACTCGGTAGAGTTACATAACTAAATCTAGCGTATTGTTTTTACAAATGTAATATATATATATATATATATATATATATATATATATATATATATATATATATATATATATATATAAAAGACTGAGTGAAAACACGTCACGGCAGTGGAAAAGCGACTGAAGTCGAGATGTCAGGGCAGGACCGATATCATAACAAACCCTTCTTAAGATTTTGTCTAGAATCTCGAGATATATACCCGGAGCCCTAGACCAAATACGGCAGCAATATTCAATGTACAAGCGCATGAGAAAAATAGCTAGTAAGTTAATCTTAGTGCGTCGGTCCTCATTGGTACTGGTACGACTTAGTGTTGCCCTGTGCCAGACTATACAATGTTTGCAAAATATTTACGCATATGACGTATATTTTTATATCGACAAAATAATCTAAGTTGAATAAAGATCTTAGACTTGTACAAGTTCAGCAAAGTAAACTCGTCCTATGTTTTGGCGTGGATTCTCACACAGCTAAGACCTTGCGCCAGGTTTAATTTGAACAAAGCCATTGAGGTTATTTTGCAAATGGAATTGTCTAACTGAAAACTCGAAAATAGGCTAAATTATAGACCACCTCGCGTCACCCGGACGACCACTACATGTCGGGCGGCCGACCACCACGCATCGGCTGGCCGACCACCGCGCATCGGCTGGCCGACCACCAGGAATCCCGAAGTACGCGGGAGATACATGACGTACCTGATACCCGAGAATCGAGCAGGTTTCTCTGAATTTTCGAACGTTGTTAATTGTATTTTCGTATACAGAGGCAGAATGTGCGCCAGCCGACCAGATTCTAAATTATAGTAAACCACAATGATCTATAAGTAAAATGTACAATGTCATTGAAAGACATTATATGATATAAAGAATAAACATGAAATAAAAAACAAAATGTCCACACTCTAGGAATTAATTATTTTCATAGTACTTTACATTGGTAAGACCTAGTCGATAAATTATCTAAACTTTCAGACAATATGAAAACGTTCTTCTTTCAAACAACTGTTACCTCTTCTTCTACTGTCTAACTGCTCAGTATGGACCCCTTACCTCAAATCCGGAAAGAAAATTGAATGGAGCTGACACTCGCATGACAAGAGTGACTTTGAACTTGGAGAGATGGTCTAACCAATGAGCGATTGTATTCGAACATTCGTCCAGTATCAGGCATCATCAAAGAGCGTAGAATCAGATTCGCAGGGCAGAGCTAAAGACGAAATTGTTAGTGAAGTTCTTTTGTGGGAGCCTACACAAGGAAGAATTATCAGGAGATGACAAGCCAAGGTCTATATCAAGCAGGTTTGTGACGACATAAACTGCAATCCCGTAAGCTTTCTCATTATCTGCGAGAAAATTGTCCAGTATTCACTGCCATATAGGGGGAATATATATTACATGTCAGTTCAGCAGTTTTTTTTCTTTCTTATGAAATTTTCCAAGTTCTTCGGACATTTCCTAATTAGAACTTTAGTAAAAACAGAACCAGTGAATAAACTTATACCAAAACTTTATTGCACTTTACTCTGACTACTCATCTACTGACGAATGTAACAGACTGCTGTTTATACCTCCTAGATCTTAAGGGGAGGTAGCTGATGATTTATCAGTACAAGAATCTGAAGCGTTCGAAGTCTTACATTTTCCAATGTAAAGATGGATTTCTCATGATTTGCGAAAATATAGAAACATTCATACAACTTCATTATACTGAACTTCCCATGAGTAAGACTCATCGACACGGTGAAGAGAGATGAATGATTTCCTATCATCTGAAAGTTGGTTTTAAAGTCTGACTTGAAACTGGATACAGAAGAAGAGATACTTCAACAATTTGATTATTATTCTTGCTTCATTTATATTATCGCTGTCTGCAAAAGGCAAGGCAAGAATGCAACGAGTTAGTGTGTCAACTTATTCATTTTTAAAAAGATATATTGTATTCAGATCTTTTTTTGCACATAAGTATGCGTTGTGAATAGGAACAATCAATAAGAAGCAGATGTGCATCGTTACAAACAATGCAAAGGCATACGTAAATCGGTCAGCGAACAAATTCAAGAAACGTCTGCGTTTGTTTTTAAATACAATGTCTGCCTATACAAATGTCAGCAGTGATTTACCCACAATGCAAATGCGGGCATGTTTAAGCATGTCATATAAATTCACCGATACTCAAGAGCAGTGACTGTATTGTGGACAACCCACTCGTATCCTCAGAAATTATTGAATTGCATTATTGCTATTTAGCATTATAACATCAAAACAAAAAGAAAAGAAGAAAAAAAATTCCCGCGATTCGACTAAGTTTTCTCGAGTCTTTAAAGGCGTTCATCAGAAAACACATTAGGTTGCAACAATTTGTATTTTTATCTATCGATGACAATGCACATCATAGGTCGACAAATACGTTATATAGGTTTTAATTTTTCAAATAGAGTCTACTTATATGTCTTTTTGTATTTCTTTTTTTTTCAATTCCTTTTTATAGCAATGCTTACGGGCACATCATGTTGAAACACTGCAACGTTGAGCCTGATCAGTATCGAGATGGGTGACCGCTTGGGAATACCATGTGCTGCAAGCTTGGATGTGCGGGTGGTGTAATGGATAATCGCCCTGAATTGTTAATCAGAGAGCCAAGTTCAAATTCGTTATATTCTCTTACAAATAATATATATTCACTTATATGGTATAAAATGACGATTGGAAAAATCTTAGATTTTGCCGACGCGTTTCGTCTTCACTTATATATATTCACTTATAATATATATTCGCTTATGCAAATATCCTCGGGAAAAGTATGAATCCACCTCATCTCCCCCAGCTATGTGTTAATTAGTAAGACATGTATCACTAAATCATTGTTATCTCAAAAACAAAAAAAAAAGAAAATAATTCTTAGAATCTAAAAATATTTTCTGGCTTTAAATTACCAGCAAAGGGTCGATAATCCGTAAAAAACGAATCAATCAATTTTCATCACAACTTTTTCCCGAGCACTCAGTCTATGGCAGTGTGTAGACAGCGCAAGATCAGAAATAAAATTTAATGTCTCAGTGATATTCAAACACATGGGGCACATTTTGCCCAAGAAATGCCTGATTGAGACTGTTTTAATCGTTATGGTCCTGAAACTCCATAGCTTTGCAGAATATTAAAATCTAAACTATAATCTCACCATTTATCCGCGAGCTTTATCAGCTCCATATTTATTTTTGCTTTTACGATAGTAGTGTTAGTAGCAGCATGCGCGGGTAGTGTAACGGGTATCGGTGCAGATAGCTGAATCAACAAGTCGAGTTCACTTTCCCATAGAGAATTATGAATACGTATCTTATTCTCCCACCTATAGGTTAAATAGCAGGGTAGACATAGTTCTCTTCGTTTATGTGGTAAACAGTCTAAAGGAAAGGTAATCTCTGAATTCCAAACATTAAAGAAGACAATGAGAAAATAACTCCACTATCTTTCCCAAAAGGTCAAGAAAATTTGCAAATATTGAAGAAAAGGAAACTGTGGACAACTATGATCACCTACGTCTAGAAAGGACGTGACAGTTGATAGAAAAGAAGCAGCCTGTAATACAGGTTGAGAAACCTTTATCTGAAATTTGTGGTCCTGAAGTCCTTCGGTTTTAAGATTTTTTTCGGATTCTGGAATAGAGTATATTTAATTTGTATATAGCATCTCTAAAATGGGGCAGCTTGGGAATGTAACCCAAGGCTAAACACGATATCTCTTTATATTTCATAACACAGTTTATACATATACGCTGAAGGTAGTTTTATATAAATAACATATACCCTGAAAGTATTGTAGATTTATATAAAATTTCATAAATTTTGAGTACATACAGATATAGGTAATGACGCTAGTCCTATAATACTCCCGCGGATTTTTAAGTGGTGAAATTAAGATTTTACGTAAAAATAATATTTTGTACTTTCTGTACGTGTACAAAAAACAAAAACAAAAAAAACATGATCACTACTAGCATTTTGAATATTTGACATTTTAAATAATATCTTTATTGAGCACGAAACACCTAGTAATTAATCCACGAACGAATGTGTTGCTGTGACGATCGCTAACAAAAAACTGGCGCCAATATAGGCTAGATTGCTGGGTTCACGGACCACCACCCAGGGCTGATGAGGTCACTTACAACAGAAACCTTCCCATTGCTTTCTGAATTTTTCTATTTGTGGCAAGTCATGTCAGCACCTGATAAACTTTCGGATTTTGGAGGTTTTCGGATTTGGGAATTTCGAATAAAGGATACTCAAGCTGTATTATCTTTCATTAATTTTGTTAGTGTAGTGTGTTATGGACGAGAAATAAAGTGAGTGGGCAACGTTAAGTAAAAGCGGTAACTTTTGATAATGTATGTCAGATTCAAAGGCAATCGATGGCAAAATACAAGCACGATTATCTGACTCTTCTTACAGATTTTATATGACGCTATATACGCTATAGTTAAAAACATTTGAGGCTATCCCTGGTCATTTTTTAAAAATTGGCCCCAAAAGTAATTGTACTTTAAATAAGAGAAAATTATTATACATGGTTAAAAAAAAGGGTGAGGCATGATTTTTTATTAGGAATTTTATTATGAAAAAAAGAAAAAAAAAACGTTTTATGATTAAATTTTGCTCTCGTCAAAATATCCTCTTTTAGCCTTGATTTCTGCAACACAAATGTTTGGCATTCATTGCAAAAGTTTCTCAAAGTATAAGTTTGATAATTTATTTCATTCTTTTTTCAATGACTCTTTTTCATTTTTTCACTCTTCTCTAAAGTCCATCCCATGCTAATTCTGGGGGTGGTTTCAAACTTTTGAACTTTAGTGTATGTAATCATTAAAATGTAAGTTTTGACTTATTTGCATCATTGCGTAAACATCTCTTTACAATATTAATAATCGCATTGATCTCTATACTATTAATATAATCGTTAAGTTTAAATATAACGATAGTTTAGGTGTCTCTGTTTTCCGAATTTTATATAATGGTTGGTGAATTTAAGTGAGTTTACTTTATTTTCTAAGATTTCCCAAAATTATATCACGGCGGAAGTATGCATAAAATGTCGAATATTTGAAAGTCATAATTTATTATTTCTGAATATTTAAATGCTGTCATGTTCTTAATGGAGGAGCATAGTACAAATTTCAAAAAATAAATCTATGATTAGTGTTTCTTTTCAACTTTTTGTCTATGATGAGTGTTTCCTACATAGAATATTAATGTGATGTATTGTCATAATTCAATCGATTTCTCGAACCGTCTGACAATGTGGGCGGGTGGTTGGCCCCCGGGATGGGGTCGGAGCACTGTGAAGGTGTAGAGGTAGGTTTTAGTACCAGCAATACATTTTTGTAAAAAATATTACCAGCAAGGAATTTTTGAGGGAAGGAGTGTTACCAGCAATATAATTTTGAGGAAAAAAATGTTACCAGCAATACATTTTTGAGGAAAAAAATGTTACCAGCAATACATTTTTGAAGAAAAGGATATTACCAGCGGTACATTTTTGGAAAAGGAAGTATTGGCAGCAATACATTTTTGAAAAGAATATTTCGAGCAATAAAAATTTTGTCGGCATTGGGGTTGATATGCCGTAAAACAAAACAAAACAAAACAAACAAACTTAAAGAATTAATGGATTTTATTTTTTTGATATGACATACTTGTATTGCTTCAAACGTTATTTTTTTTTTAGTGGATACCCATATTTAAGTAGACGTTCCGTTTATTTTAAATAGTACTTATTTCCTCTACCGGCCTGCGTACACGAGAAAACTTATTAAAGAAAATTTGACCTCCGGGAGGATTCGAACCTGAGTCCTCCTTTGCCAGAGAAACCGCTATCTGATCTTGGCTAAAAATAGGTTTGACAATCAAGCGGGATTCCAGAGTAGAGGTGCTGAATATAACATCAATCAGCTAAGTGACAAATTTTATATTTGTATTAATTAATTAATTAATTAATTAATTAATTAATTCTTTCTTTCTTTCTTTCTTTCTATCTATCTATCAAGCTATATATCTAAAAATAGATAGATGGATAGATATAGATTTGAAACTGACAGTCACAATGCACTGTTGATCCCGATTTCCATACCGCCTATATCTATAAATACAGTATTTCCGAGACTGAACACTCATCACCTATAAATATAGAAACTTTCCAATGATGGTGAAATCTACGAACAAAAGTCTTTGCCTATGAAAGTGTTGAATGAAGTTATTATTGGCTAGTCTTCCTCAAAAGAACACCAACAATGAACCACAGAAGAAGATGAATACACGTGTCCTGTTCGAGGTAAGATTACATATAGATTTTTCAAGCACAAGGCTAGAGAATTGCTCATTTTAATCAAAGTGTTAAATTGGATTTTTTTAAGTAATAATACCAAGACACATTTTTATGACATAAAGTTTTTCTCAGTGATTTAATTTTATTTTTTATTCTCTTAAATAAGAAGAATATTATAACGAGATGCATCTACCTGGGACGAACATAAATCTAATTTTAAATTCTTTTCCAATTTTTAAACTGTAAAAAAAACATCGACACAAACACACACACACACACACACACACACACACACATATATATATATATATATATATATATATATATATATATATATGTGTGTGTGTGTGTGTGTTTGTGTTTAAAAAATATGTATCAATATTGTGATTTTCTTTCATTGTTTAATGATAATGTTATTAAGCTTATCAGACAATATGAAAAGAACTTACATAAAATAAATAGACAACACTTGTCTATATTATTTAATGAAACATATATATATATATATATATATATATATATGGATAGATAGATATATAGATAGATAGATAGATAGATAGATAGATAGAGAGAGAGAGAGAGAGAGAGAGAGAGAGAGAGAGGAGGCAGCACGGTGGAGTAATGGATAACGGCTGGGATTGAGGAATCGGAGATCCCAGTTCGAATTCCAGTCGAATCCATTGCATTCACTTACGTGCTAATACCCTTGGGAAAGGTGTGAATCCTCTTCTTCTCCCTCCAACTATGGGTAAATAGCAGGACAGACTGGCTTCTATAGCCTTGGATGGCAACTGGTCTAGGAGAAGGACAACTCCGAATTCAAAACCTGCGGAGGGTCGTTTGGGGACCTTGTGGCATTCGCTGCACCAGGTCCCTGTATTTGTCCCTCCAAGAAGTGTGGATGGCCCTGCACAAAGCCTTCACCACTATAATCAAATCTCATGTGTCGGTGTCGGGCTCTCAGTTTCTGGGAACTGATCTGCCTGACCCTCATACGTTTATTTTTAATTCGACATTATTTCAGACGTTATTTTTAGTGGATACTCGTTTTTGAAATAGAATCTTCATTTTTATTTTATTAAGTTTTCTCGAGTGCGCAGGCCGATAGACGTAATACAGACTGTTTATAATAAAAAAAAACAAGGCGTCTATTTTAAACACGGCTATCCACTATAAATAAGGTTTGAAATAATGTATGTGTGTACTTATGTATGAACATACGAGGGTGTACCCAAAACTATCAGGAATAATTAAAGAGGCGCCATTTCAATCTTCTCCCAAATCATAGCATACATTCCAACGTGTTCGTTTGTTTGCTTGTGTGTGGGTGTTTTTTTTTTACCTCTGTCACTAAATGGAGTACAAATATTACAGAAATGCGTTTAATTTTCAAATGTTCTATTTATATTCACTGTCTTGAAATCCAAGACAAACCATTCACCACAGATAATTCATCAATGGCCTGTCGGTGATTTTCATTGCATACATTTTCAAGATCTTAGTCATTTCGTCTTCTTGAAGGTCAACCAGATCGTGTCTAATTTTCAAGTGCCATTGGAGCACGTTTGAAATGCGAATACCACTCGTACACTTGTATTTTGCTTCAAGCTTCGACCTTAAAAGATTCTTGAAACATTCTAACACTTTCAACAGCAGTTCATAAAACTTCAGGCACATTCTTTGTTCTTTCTTTTATCACTAAAACTCGTGTTTATTTCTTTTTTTAAACTGATCAAATAAGCCTGTAAACAGAAGGACAAAAAGAAAGAAATTGTTTAATTCAGAATTACTTTAAGTGTTGGTTAAATTGATTCAGAATAGTGGTGTAAAGTAATATCACCTAATTGCATTGTAGAACTACGTTTCAGTTCTTGCGTCACATTCTATATATTTTTGTACCTACCTACAAAAATGAAAGTATATATATATATATATATATATATATATATATATATATATATATATATATATATATATATATAATTATTTATTTAAATATTATAACATAAATATGTTATAAAATCACTACAAAAATAGCCATTTTGTTTCAACACTTCTGGTGTCTTATCCAGAAGTGTTGAAACAAAATGGGTACTGCACACTCGAAAAATGCTCCGATCGTATTCAAAATAGAAGTGTCATGCATGCGCAGTGAGGCGATTGCAAATGGCCGCTCCTCGCGATCAAGCGTGACATCGTCGCTTCCTCGCGACGTCGGCCATGTTGGATTTACACGCCAAACATATACATGTCCGTTTTGCCCAGCGTGGTAAGTGTATTCTCTTACAACAGTCCGCATCTTGAATATGTCATTATTTTTACTTTGGGTTGCATATGCTATCCATTTTAGTTGTCGCTGCTGCTGTAATTCTTCAAGCAATGCGGATTTTGTTATTTCGTAAAGTTATTTATTTGTGATTCTGTATCTCCGAAATCCGACGAAGGACAGACCTTTTCAAAACTGTTCATTCGCTTGAAGCGATTTTTAATAATTTACCCGAGAACAATTATATATAGACAAAGGTTTAGACATTTCTGAATACGTTACACTCTTTGCATAACATCCATTTGTGTCTAGATCACACCAAGCAAACGCCTAAAGATGTCTATAGGTTACTTAATTGAAACGTTATATCTTTAAAAGTAACATCTTGAACAATACAAGTTGGAATAAAATATATTAAGAATTAAATTTTGAATTTAATACTTTGTAGGTATTATTTACATTATTTACATGCGGACTAGTTTATAGCTTTTCGTAGAGTGCACACACCTAAACACCCTGTTGCATTTTCCTTGAGCTCAGTGAAGTCTCAGACACTTTTATATTGTCAGCGTTTTTCAAATGTTTAACATCTGGCTATAGTTTGCATATTTCATAATCAAGTTATGAGAGTTCGCGGCGTGTTTTTTTTTTGCTTTTTGTCCAATTTAAGACAAGCGAGTAAATCAAATAAAAATCGTTAACATATGTTGAACGATGTTTTTCTTTAAAGTCAGGTCCCAGTTACAACATATAATTGAATCTGGATAACAAAATGCAAAGGAGATCCACTTTCATGTGTATCATTTTGTATCTGTTTTAATGGAAAAATCAAAGACTAATGAATTGATATACGTAAATAAGAAGACAGTTTGTATCATTTAAAGATTATGTTTGTCCGAATGAAATCTCTGCAACTTCGGGATATATATATATATATATATATATATATATATATATATATATATATATATTTATATATATATATATATATATATATATATATAAGCAGTGCGGATACAGACATGGTGACCGAATGGCAATACTCTGTTTAATGACTGAACAAAATCTACGAGCCTGAAGATTACGTTTTAATATGAAACAGACTATAGCAATTTTTCTTAATGTTTGTATTTACACTGCTGATATTTACATAGGCTCTATCCCGGATATTCAGCAGTTTAACCCCCTCGGTATAGACTTTATTTTATATATTCATATTTTATCACACACACACACACACACACACACACACACACACACACACACACACACACACACATATATATATATATATATATATATACATACATATATATATATATATATATATATATATATATATATATATATATGAGTGGATATAAAAAAAAAGCTCCAAGCACCCCGAAAAACCTAGGACTACTGCCTTTTGGAGACTAGTGTCTATGTAATTATTTCCGAGCATGTAGCTTGTCAGCTCTTGGCAAACACCTTGAAGAATACCTTTCCCTCAACGTTCCCGAGCGAGATTGGACGAAACTGACCAAGAGTCAACGAATTCTCCCCTATCGGTATGTACACACCAGCAGCTCGACACCAACACTCCGGAACATCACTAACTCCCCAAATCTTCACAAGAAGCCACCACCGACACCTCAGCAACCTGGGACACCTCTTGTAGACAGTATATGTCACACGATTAGAAACACCCGCGAAACATGCTTTCGACTTCCGTATAACTCTTTGGACCGCCTTCCAAGTCACTGGGGACTGGTCAAAAGCTAATTCAAGGTACCAGGCCTGAATAAACTTGGCATCACCTCTGCTGGGACCTCCCTGTTGGCATCACAGTACGTGCTTATAAGGTGTTTCTCCAGCTCCTCACTCTCAACGCTCGGCGTCCCACTAGTCCTCTCCCTGAACAACTGCTTCGTGAAGCGAAAAGGATTTTCTGTGAAGGACTTCCGGGCCCTGACAGCCTTCTGTTTTTTTGGGGCAAGCCGTTCTGCTCTACTCAACTTGCCAATGCACTTCCTTATGCCTTCCAGGTTGCCTTGATTTCCTCTGCCCTTTGCTCATCAGCACGCATTGCTGCTTGTAATCTTCGCATCTCTTTGGCCGGATGGTTCTCCACCGCCGGTTTTTCCTGCACTGGAGCTAAGGACTTAGCTTTCATTTCATTCAGTCCAAACTTTATTACCCCATAGTCACTGATCATGTCCCCAAGCTGGTGGGATTTCCCTCCTGGATAACCCCTGAGTGTATGGATGACTGCTGATAAGTCTTCAACCATCTCTAACCATGCTCGATACACAGAGGAAGGCCACTTGATAATTCGGCGACTGGATTCAACTTCGAAAAAAGGATCCTGCAAGACACTGTTGTGTTTATCCTGGTCCCAATACTCCCACGACTTATCGACTACTGCCGTGCGCTTCTTTTTCACTGAATCACCGCCATATTTCTTCTTGGTCTGGTGTACCTTCGCTGACTTGAAAACTCTTTTATAGACATCACACCCTCTCTGGCTCTCATGGTTGTCATTACCAGATTGTTTGTCCGTTTTTAAACCCCTTGTAATCGTAGCAAGTCGCGTGGTTTTACATCCGACACAAAACAGGCGAAATGGGCCGGAAGATTACCTACTGGTCCGGGTTTGCCAGACTTCAGGCGAGCGAGACCTTCAAAAGGTCACCCATCCCACCATCTCTACATGCGCAAACCAGTCCTTAGCGGCCATAAAGAACTGTTGTAGAACCCGATCGCACATAGGCGCTGCTTCTCGCAAAAAAAACAACAACAAAAACAGGGCGGGGAGATCACACCTCGCAGTCCTATTACTGCCGTCACCACACTATCACGGATGTCACCGCACTATCCCGGTCGAAACTATCCTTTCATGGTTGTCACTGGAGAACCAGAGGTAGTAAATACATGTACACATCAAGTGCTCCAGACCGGCTGCAATCTTCAGATGAACCCTTCCACTGCTGACATCACGTCTGACAATTTCCACATTTTCCTGTCTTCACCTCCGGCGCATTTTCCCGGATTACAGCATCTTTAAACTCACTCAGCGTAGACTGTAGTCTCACTTTTGCTACCGTGTACTCCTCCGCCAAAGAAGTAACAGATAACTGACCCCCGCCCCGAGCTGCCATACAAAGCGACCGGCGACAGAATCCTCGCAACACCAAGCCACTTCCGTACACATTTACTTATTTTCCTCTCAATTATCTCAATTCGAGACAGTGCCACCTCATATATAGCTAGCAACTACATTAGTCTCGGCATCAAACAAAAATACATACACCAGACTTTAAATTTATCAGGAAGCCCGCACTGGTCTATTCTTCGCAGACCAGTCTCCACTTGTCGATGCATTTCAAACCTGCAGTGATGATCTGTCACAGGGAAGTTATGCCACCTCCCAAGACTCTTCACATCTTGCTCCCGCCCTGTTGGTATTTTCCCCTGCGATGGAAAACACTTCATTAACGACATAAACTCCCTTCATAGATAGTGACCTGCTTTTATTTGGTTTGAAGGCCATCTAACCCCACTGCAAATCTCTCCAGAACCAACTACTTTCCTATCGTCTTGAATTACTGTAAAGTCATCCATAAATGCCCGGATTTTAATTCTACAGGAAGCGGTGCTCTGGCTTCAGACCTCTCAGGATCACCTCCAACACCATCACAAACAGTAATGGAGAGATGGCACATCTCATAGCAATTCCCATGTGCAGCTCCACATACCTTCACCGCTGAAAAATGCAGCATGAACTGATCGAAATATATACCCAGGAAATCATTGAGTCTTTGCGGAAAGTAGAAGAACCCCAGCGCCATATATGTATGTATATAGCAGGCACGTGCGCTCAGTGTTAGGCAGCTTGTTACTTTTATGTAGTAAATCTACAATATATATATATATATATATATATATATATATATATATATATTGCATTTTAGGCATAATAATCAGAGTAACCTACATAATTTTGTTGGATTAGGTGGATATTTTGCTAAAGAAGGAAAATGTACCTGCTGCCTACCTTGCCTATCTAGACGCCACGTCCCTGATATACATGCGCACACACGATGGAAAAATGCAAAATTGGACAATTCATGTTCAAGCTCTGCCCGGAAACTAGGAAAATAATGTGCATATAAGAGTTGTACGCAAAAATATTACATGCTTCGATTATTTGCCTACTTTTGGATGGAACATTCTAAATTTGATTACATTTTGTACCCAACATCCGTAAAACAGCTTAATATATGCTGGTTTTCAAATCGCAGGCTTGACATGGTACAAGGCCGAAAGTATGAGGCACCCCTGATAATCAAACTCACTATTCAGTCGTAATTAATTTCGCGAGACAAGCTTTCTCACCATTACATCATGCCTAAGTGCTCCAAAAAGTTTAATATATGAATGTGATTCAATGTACACAAAATTAAACGTGTAAGTAGAAGAATTATAGCAACTGGCCACATATAGATCAATATCCACTGAGACAAAAATGTCTGGAAAGTCCCTTGATCTCTAGTTCAGACACGATAAATTTGCGTCCAGGCTCTTACAATACATCACCTTGGTAGATTTTATATAGATCAATATATAGATTAATAAAAAATGTTCAACCTTCGTGTCCGCAAAATAAAAAAAAACAAAAAAACAATTTGTCTAAAGCAGGGATCAGCAACCCCCGGCGCCCGAGCCACATTTGGCCCGCGAAGGTTTTTTGGCCGGCGCGCTAACTTAACCGTATTAAGGAATTTGCATTTTTTTTTTGACTGTGTAAGTTGTTATATTGTTTCTCCTGCAGTAAAATAAGGAACCTTGTTTAAATAATTTAACATTAAATTCGTTGTTTTTTACATTAAACCTCCAGAGTAATGTATCCAGCGGTCTGAGGTCAAATCAATTTATTATAGTGCATTTGATATCATGGACCTCATTAGAGACACTGCATATCTGCCTGGCCCGCTCTCTATAAAGTTGCCGTCCCTTGGTCTAAAGGACGATTATTCCCGCTATTACTGTATAAACTTTTGACTCCGTCGACATTTTTTATTTACAAGAATGAAAAAAATATGTGAACCAAGTACAATGCGATATTTATTGTTTACCGTTTATATAAATTTATTATTAGGTTGGTGCAAAAATAATGTCGTTTTCTCACATGAAGTTGAACGTCAAAAAACGACATTATTTTTGCACCAACCTAATATTTACGATTTCATAAAGAAATAAATTTGAAAAGAAATCGTTCTATTTAAAACTTTATTAAAAAATTATCAAAATATGTAAACCAACTACAATGCAATATTTATTATTTACTATATTATAAATAAATATAGAACAAGAACATTTAAATAAACATTTCGGTCATTCATGAGTCTATCGCATCAACCAACACGGTTTTGCATTGAGGTCGGAAGGTCATTAGGGTGACATTCTGTACCATAACATAGTTAGTCAATGTAGGTGATTGCTGGGTGACCAACCTGTCTGTTCCATGGATGGGTGTCCAGACCAGTAGATCACTCACAAGTTCTTGTTTTGATCGTCAGCAGTGTCCTGCAAAACGTATTCTGCATTCGCGTAAGATTGTAGAAATATCATGGATGGGTCCATAGAGCTGTAATTTAGTTGGATGTTGTCTCCAAGAGATGTTACGTATAGCATTCAGCATCTGAGTGTAGGTTCCTAGTTTGGTTTCTTTTGCTTTACAACATATCAACCTCAATGGGTTATTTAATTCCGACAATAATTTTATTGCTGCTAATATTTTTTTCCAAAAATGTATTGCTGGTCATATTATTCCTTCAAAAATGTATTGCTGGTCATATTATTCCTTCAAAAATGTATTGCTGGTCATATTATTCCTTCAAAAATGTATTGCTGGTCATATTATTCCTTCAAAAATGTATTGCTGGTCATATTATTCCTTCAAAAATGTATTGCTGGTAACAAAAATTTCCTCAAAAATGTATTGCTGGTGATAATGTATTACTGATAATAATTTTTCCTTCAAAAATCTTTTTGCTGGAATTGAAACGTATTTTTACACTTTCATACTGTTTTAACCCCAGTTTGGGGGTTAACTATTTGCCCATAGCTGGGACCGTAACAGGTGCTACTATTCCAGGTCAGGGTGAACCTAGGACCACCAGCAATGAAGAGGTGGTTCCACGCTCCTCAAAACATCCTGATCAGAGGTCTTGCTGTCCGATGTAGTTTATCGTCGTACCCAGGACGGGTGTAGGTTCCATCAAGCTTAGACTTAAGAGTTTAAGTTAATGTCCATACATTAAAGCCGCCTCTAGAGTAACGCGCGAGAATCTCCGCTTGAGTTTGTTTGTAGAACAGATTTCCAGATTTCATCCACTTTACTTAAAATAAACATATGACAAACATACATTAAAAGAATATTTGTTTCACAGGAAGAGATCTTCTTTTTAGTTAATGTATGTGGTAAGGTGGAGTAATTTGAGGAATCGGAGAGCCGAGTTCGAATTCCAGTCGAATTCATTACATTCACTTGGGAAAGGTGTGAATCCTCTTCTTCTCCACCCAGCTATGGGTAAATAGCAGGACAGACTGGGTTCTATAGCTTTGGATGCAACTGTTCTACCGTAGAAAGAAATGGCAACCTACTGCGGGAATATAATCTGCCTCGTCAGTTATGTATCGAAAGAGACATGATCGCCTAAGCCTGTATCACGCATGGCACATAACTAACTGACTAATGTGGCGAGAATAAATGGAAGAAATATCCAGAAAATGCATTTTTTTCAAAATTTATAATTATTTACTTGTCAATATGCGTTTATTTCTATTTTCTCACAGACATTTCTATAAATGTATTTAAAAAAATCTTTCAATATTTATTTCTTTATAAAATGGTAAGTAACAAATGTTTCATTATAGTTGATTCATATATTATATAATCTCTTAAATATCAAATTATTCGTGTAAATAAGCATCTAATAAATAGTGTTTAATATAAATACCGCCTAAGATTCGCTAAAGATTGAGCATGCATGATGATAAAATGTCCCAAACATAATAAAAACAAAGTTTTGTAGTCAAAATGTCCTTATTAGAAGGAAAGAACAAAGATTTTTTTTATTATTAAATTATATTTTTTATCCTTTTTAGAACCTCCGAAATTTTGATTAAAATTTTCGTTTTTCTTGGATTAGCCGGGAACTATAAATTAAAATTTATTTAATTTAATTTTATGAAATTCTTTTTTGTAGCGCTTAATGTCTATACGAGTTATAAGTACAAGTTCTCGGAGTATTTACATCTCGAAATTCATTTGATCAAACAGGACTCCTAGTTACAGAAAATCTGCTCTGAATAGTAAAATAAAAATGCAATAAAACTAATTCATTATTTAATTAGAAAAGCTTTTAACTGCTTTTTCTATAAAATATACTATGGGTATTATTGTCTTAACAAACAAATAAAGACTTCGATGAATAATGAATTTTTATAAGAAAATTTTTCATTTTTAAAATTTTTAATTAGAATAATTTATAAACTTTTAAATCTTTTAAAATTCTTTATTAATTTATTGCTATCAAGTGATATTGTTATTAAATTAAGACTGTATTTACTAATCATAAATGGCAAAGCTTACTAACACATATTGGGAATTTTCTAACATTTCCTCAACAAATGTCTTCGAAAATTAGACTATAGCGCCAAAGTACCTAAAATTCAATAAAATATTAGATGGCTTTCAATATTTTCTTAAATTTTCAAGATTACTGGAGAGTTAAAAAATTGTATAAAAAGACGTTCATGTTTTATTTGTAAATTAATTGTTATAGTTATGTCCCCCTAATAAAATTCTGCAAACATAAATCTAGCGAGAAAGGGTTAAAAATGCTTTTCTACGATATTTTAAACTAATATTTGTTTCAAATCATATCAATTAAACTTCAAATCAGCTAATTCCTCAAATTAAGTTTCAGAACTGTATATTTTATTTTTGAAATATTTTTAATAAAGAGAATTACGTTGTTTTGACAGATTTTTCAATACAGAATATTTCAGTGTTTTTACTATTAATAAAAATAACTCATTCCAACCAATTTAAATTCAGTTTGTAATGCAGCAAATTATTTTGCTTATTGGAAATATTAAATTTAATCTATTATTTTGAAATTAAAATTAAAATTAAAGCTTCAAAGAAGATTATTCATTTTTAAAAATTTATTTTAAAATTTAGATATCGTTTTTCTTTGGAGGTACCTAGTTTAATTTAGTTGTCAGTTCTCAAGAATAATGAAAGTTTATACAGCCACTTTAGAAAATTTATACATCCACTTTCATATGTTTATTAAATTTCTAATAATTACTTTTTAAAACAATAGACATCGCCGAGGGGTCAACACTGTATACATCAATAGCGCTGTTTTTTTTATCACTTTAAACGTTATTATTACTTGTATTTGAGTAGACGTTCCGTTATATATTAAACATTATATTTATTTATTTTTGTATGTTCAAGAAATTATGTTAAAGAAAAATTTGCACTCTCTGGCAGGATTCGAACTTGAGCTGTAACCAACTGAGCTCCAGAGAACCAGTCTGTCAGAGGATAACATAGGAGGTGGAGGAGTAGGAAGAGAGAGAGGAGGAGAAAGAAGAAAAATTGAGCAGATGAAGGAAAACGGACAAGAGGGAAAATAAGGAAGATTAGAACGGAGAAGAAGAAAACAAAAACAAAATGGAGAAAAGGGGGAAAAGGATAAAAAATAAATAAGATGAAAAGAGAATGGGACAGAAGAAAAAGAAGACGAAAAAGAAAAAGAGGAGGGGAAATATATAAAAGAGGAAAAGAGAAAACGAAAAGAAAAATGGATAGAGAAGAAAAGAGAAGGAAATTATACCGATAAAATGTAAAAAGAGAAAATCGAGAAAAGAAGAGCGGGCTTTTGAAATCTTTAAAATATTGAATTATTATTTCTTTTATATTGAGATTGTTGTGAATATGGATTATCTCCCCTTTGATAATCCAAGCTATAAAAGCTGTACATTTCCGCTTGTCACTTAGACGAGTAGTAAGATTCTTAATTGAATAAAAGATTACTAGACTGAATCTCTTGTCCTGTTTTCATTACAATTTATTCAATTAAGAATCTTACTACTCGTCTACTTGACAAGCGGAAATGTACAGCTTTTATAGCTTGGATTATCAAAGGGGAGATAATCCATATTCACAACAGAGATAATCAGAAAGCTTTAAATAAACATAAGAGAGAAAAGCATGCAGCATAGTTTTGCAAAGACCGAGAAAGATAAAAACAAAATAGCTAAGAAGAATACAGCAGCTGAGTGAGCCACTGAAGAGTAAATACATCTCCCCAACGCCGCTTAATGTTTGATTGATTGAGAGAGAGAGAGGGGGAGAGAAAGAGAGAGAGAGAGAGGAATATAAAAAGATGATGAAGAGAAGAGATATATAAAAAGGGTAAGCTAAAAAAAGTGAGAGAAGCTGATGTATCGTACAGTGATGGTCGGCGAATATTTGCAGGTTTTCTTACTTTGTTATTGCAAGAACCAGTAAGTAACGGACTTCCGCGGTGATCCCCGTTGTGTCTACACCATGTTGTCGCAATAGCTACCAAATTATGGGCAGCTGCTAAGCATTTCGGAAAATGTGGGTTGTATATAAATAGGCGTAAATAGGCGTAAATTAAAGTTAATAATTTGCTTAAAGTGAACGCACGAAAACATAATTTGCCGTGACAAAATGATTTATTGTTCAGTTGAAAACGCGCTTTTGAATATGAGAAATAACAAGAACAAAAAAAATAAAAAAACAAAAAAGAGAGAAAAAGTTCGACCAGTGTATTTTTGGAAGATAACGCTTTTATCTTTGGTAACAAACTGAACTGTTACGTGACATCTGTTCTTCTTTACGGCAGCGAATATTGGACGATATCCTCAAAGATGAAGAAGAGACTCGAGGCGACGGAAATGTGGTTCTACAGAAGGATGCTAAGGATATCATGGACCGAGCGTGTGAGTAATGATGAGATCTTGGAGAGGTTGCAAACAAGGAGGAGGCTTATACTAAATATCAGGAAGAGGTAGCTGAAGTTTCTGGGACACATAATTAAGAAAGGGGGCCTGGAAAATCTGATACTCACGGGTCGAATAGAGGGAAGGAGAGACAGGGGAAAACAACGCGTGACATACCTGGTGGACTTAAGCAAGTGGATGACAGAACGTAACCTGGGAGAGGAAGCAGAGGGAAGGAATTTGCTGAGAGCTGAAGGGGATAGAGGGAGGTGGAGAGCCATGATTGCCTACGTCCTGATTGCCTACGTAATTTCCTTTATTTTAGAATCTGTAAACATATTGCTATATCTCCTATTCTCCTTTTCACTATTTTCCCTTCTTCTTCTTCTTCTTCTTCTTCTTCTTCTTCTTCTTCTTCTTCTTCTTCTTCTTCTTCTTCTTCTTCTTCTTCTTCTTCTAAGATAGGTCTGTACATCAGAAGGACAATTCAAGTTTACTAATATATTAGGGCACTAAAAAGGGAACTTGGCCTCATACAATAACATCCGAGTTTTAAATGCAACTTAAAACATTATTGCGTTTTTAAAAATATTAGCGAATGCGCACAGTTCAAGAATGTGCACATCGATATTTGTATAGGAGTCGCTCACTACAAAGGTGTCAATGAATATGCTTTTTTAAAGAATACTATTTTTTTAATGGAATCTCTGTGTCATGAAAATACATAATTTCATTCCTTCACTTATTCATTCAGATGAGTGCGATTGGGTCAAATGGTATTGATTTTGAATTGGTATAAATCTTCTTTAGGCCAAAATGACGTTTAACAGATTCTTTTTCTTTCTTTTTTTTTTTTTAAGCGTATCACCCCAAGCAAGGCTGGAGGCCACTATCACGCAAGGGGTTATAGAAGGATCGGAGGAAGAGCAGATAGGAGTGGTAAAGGAGAGGATGTGGAGAAAGAGAAAGACAGTGGGTCGATCAAGGCAAGGGGGTTTCAGAAGATTTGGAGCGAGAGCAGACAGGGATGAAAGATGAAAGGATGTGGAGAAGGGAAGTGGATAGATCAAGGCAACTGGAGATGTCGATTGACGCTACACTTAAACCGTTGGAGATTGTATTTGTCAGGGAAACAGGAATAGGGAAGGGAGTTCCATAGGCGAGATGTGCGAGACATGAAGCTATTGGAGTAGAAGAGACGTCTACATCTAACAGTTTCAACGGTGTAGGGGTGGGAACGGGATGCCAGCCTCGTAGGACGTTTAAATTCACGAGTCCTAGGGACAAGCGAAAGCAGCTCCTCGGAGCAATTACCGTGAAAGTATTTGTAAAAAAGACAGAGCGAGGCAACATCACGTCTATGTGAGAGCGACTGCAGACGAGATGACAGATCAGGGCCAATCACATTGCATATCCGTCTCTGGATCTTATCACGAACCCTGAGGCAAACAGCAGGGGCCCCAGACCATATATGGCAGCAATACGACGTTTCGCATATTGTTTATAAATTCCCAAAGTTTGACGAATATACGACTAAACTGTCGTGCTTCTGGGACGCCTCTAAAACTCACTAAACGAAGTGATCAAATCACACATAAAATTTGGGCGAATTCTAAGCAAAAAGGCATCGATTAATTTAATTTCGTATACTTCGAGAGCGTGGGTAGGGTGCTATGCGACTCTACTCATTAAAAATCGACTCACGCACTAGACGTTCCTTGAAAACTCCTCTCACGCAGCGGCCATTTTAGCATTGGTAAAATCTCATATATATATATATATATATATATATATATATATATATATATATATATATATATATATATATAAACAAAAGTATGTACGACAAAATTTATATATGGCTTTGAAAATGACGGAACGCATTCTTTTAAATGGACCTTTTATTGTCTCGTTTTCAAGAGATATGATACTGAAAATGGAGATTTTAATATATATATATATATATATATATATATATATATGTGTGTGTGTGTGTGTGTGTATGTGTGTGTGTGTGTGTGTGTGTGTGTGTGTGTGTGTGTACAGATAGATAGAGAGGGGGATAGAGAAGTTATAGGAGAAAGTGCGTTTGTAGATAAAGACTGTATGGGCTTAAAAGTCTACATTTTATGCTGCCTGTTAGTTTGACTCACACACGCGCACACACACACACACACACACACACATACATACATACATATATATATATATATATATATATATAATTTTGTTTTTTATACCCGGAGTTATATTTTCCGATTTCTTTTTGAATTTGTAGGTCTGATGATTTGGATCGTGATTACGATTCCAATGTAATAAATTATAACTATGGGATATTAGTGTTTGAGCCTTTTATATTATATTATACACATATATATATATATATATATATATATATATATATATATATATATATATATATATATATATATTGACATACACCACAATGTTTACCAATATAATATACTTGGTAAATTTCGCTATCAGCTTCTTTGTGTGTTGAACATGTAGATCTTCGTTTTACGCTAAAAGAAAACGATATAAAGAGGTTGAAAGAAGTGGACATTCTAAGAAGTCACCGCATTTCTAAAATCAGATACACTGCCGAGAATAATGTTGAAAAATAGGAATAGGGTCACTTGAAATAAGTTCAACACAAGCCAGGATCTACTTGTGTAAAAACTTAAAGAAAACAAATAAAAAACTTATAGATATTTATATTATATTGAAACTTTTGAATGCCCAAATTTAAAAATTATTTCCCATTTATGTCAAAGTTTAACTTAGAACTACGCAAAAATCGATGTGTATTTTCTGTTTTCATGAAGCAATTTTTAGAATTTTAATTAAACTGTTAATATATGAAATTGAATAGCGAATTGAACATCCCGAGAAAGCTAAATTAGTAATGTAAGGTGGAGTAATGGATAACGGTTCGGTTTGAGAAATCAGAGAGCCGACTTCGAATTCCAGTCGAATCCATTGCATTTAATTATGTGGTTCAGTGGGACTGGCTCAAAGCGATTTTAACTTGTTCTCTTTCTAGCTAAATAACTCAAAAGGTTTTTCTGTGATTCTTGCGACAAATGATGTCAATATGACTAAATGTTTATCTGGAAAAAAGAAACTCAATTGCTTCAGTGAACTTTTTAGTTATCAAACATTTTGTGAGATGGACAATTATGCTTTACACGTTTTGGACAATTTTGCTGTCACACCCGGTATATATACCTCCCAAAATTTGCTAAAAAAAAGGATATATGATTAAAAAAAATGTACAACACTTTAAAAACAAACATATTGTCAAAACCTTTGTACTATTAAGATAAAAGATCAAAAGATTTGTTTTTATTAAAAACAAAAAGAGGATATTTTAATCCTTTTTATAACCCTGGAAATTTTAGTTAAAATTTTGTTTTTCTGGCGTCAACGCGAGACCATAAGTACGTGCGTGAAATTTCAACGTCTTTTTGCAGTGAAAAAATATTAAGCTGGAAATACTTGCAAAATTCAGATAATTGTCAGATTTTAATTAAACCTTCCGAACTTATTCAGACATTAATGAAATTAATTTGCAAATCCTTAAATTTGTTTTAGGAAATCCTTACAATTTTTTTGACATCTTTTACACTCCACGCATTTAACTTTATTAAATTTAGAGAAAATACTTTTTGTCGCGCTTAATTTTTAGTTATAAAGTCCTCTGAAAATTTAAATCGTCAGATTTCTTTGGTCAAACTTGACTGCTTTGAATCGTAAAATAAATGCAATAAAATTTATTTAATAAGAAAATTTTTTAATTGCTTTTATGAATAAAATACATTATGGACACTATTATCTTAGGAAAAAAAATTTCTGTCATGAATAGTGAATTTTTACAAGAGTTCCCATTTTTAAAAAAATTTCAGTTAAAATAATTTATATATTTTTAAACCTTACAAAATCCTGAGTTAAGTGATATTATTAAATTAAAACTGTATTTAATAATCATAAATGAAAAAGCACACTACATTTCAATGACTCCCAATATTGTAAAAATATTTTTAATCTATTTTATGTGTGTATAGACGTGTTGATTTTTGTAAATACGGCGGTTCATACAATGTTATAATTCCTCAGTCTATCATTTTAGACATTCTGAAAATTAAAACCAAAATTTAGCATCCTAAGAGTTAAAAAGTATTTGAATGGATACTGCTTTATTGTAGCTATATATAAGTCTTTTTAATTGAGTACTCTCCGAATAAGTAGTCCATTACATCATTAAACTAACACTTGTTATCTGGACATTCTTTAACGATTGTAAATATTTAACATTATCACTGGTTGTGAAAAATTATTGTTGTAAATATGCCAGATATAATAGATTGCCGTGGAGATTCTTATCATTAAGTTTTCAAATATTTCAAAATGATTTTTTTTTAATATTGAATCGTGACCAGTTTCACAATTGACTAAAGTGAATTTTATTTAGAATTTAGTTGAATTTATAGTAATTTTAACCCTATAATTTTTATAATTAATCCTATAATTTTACGTGTAACAAACATTTTTCCGTGTTCTAATTGAAAATGTAAGCAAAGGAGGAAACCTGTTACAATCATCTAATAAATAAAGAAATAGATAATTAGATGGAAACGTCCTTTATGGATTTTCTAATCTCTACGATTAGAGAGCTTCACGGGAAACATGGCGTCTGGGTCATTATAGATTTGGCTACGCGTAAAGTTTGAACTTACGAAAACAGTTTATTTTTACGAAAAAAAAACAAAACAAATAACAATGACTATTTATTGCGACGCTTTAAAAAGAAATATTACTTCAGCAATAAGAACAATTTGAGAAATCTCAGATTCATCTTTTGACAAACGCTGACACAAAAGTTTCAGGCGCAGATGGCCGCGCAAGGCTCTCGCAATACGACTCCAAACGATTCAGTGGACTTATTAGCAAACAACATTCTAGATTTCATGTACGATCCAGCAAACAACATTGCATTTTCTTCGTGGTTTCAACGCTGAAAGGATACCTTCACTCGCGATTTTTCATACAAAGACGATACCTGGAAATGAAATATTTCGCTTCATAAGCTGGGCACAAAAGAATCTGAGCGTTTCATTAAATTTTTTTTACCAAAAGAACCATCGGATTTCATTTTACAGAAACTGTTAACCAACTCACAGAAAATTTCAGGGATCAGCAATTACCCTTTCATCACCGTTACAACTGTTTAAAATTGTCGAAAACGGAAGCAGACGTCTATGTAACTTTCGCAGTTACGTTAATTGCGAATGTGAAAAATTTCAGCTTCAGACTCTTACTGAATATGTCACCCTGGGTAACACGTTAAACTATATCCACGTCCTGGGTAAGACGATAAACTACATCCAGCAGCAAGACCTCTGATTAGGAGTTTTTGAGGAGCGTGGAACCACCTCTAAATTGCTGGTGTTCCAAGGTCCACTCTGACCCAGGGTGGTAGCACCTGTTAGAGTCCAAGCTATGGGCAAATAGTTAACTATTACCAGCAATAGTTTTTTGAAAAAAAATTATTACCAGCAATACAATTTTCACGGAAAAATATTACCAGACAAAACAAAATATTACACGCAATAAAAAATGTTGTCGGCATTAAATAACCCATTGAGGTGTTGATATGCCTTAAAACAAAATAAACCAAACCAAACCAATCTTACTGAATATGAATTCAAATGCACCGTCTTTATCGCTTGTCTCCAATCTCCATACAACTCTGATGTTCGCACACAGCTATTATCTAAACTAGAACAGGATAAAGACATCACCATAGAAACTCTCACAACCGAATTCCTCATGAATTTGAAAAAAGACACTATAAAGATGCTAGGCTCAACCTTAAAATAAAAAAGAAATATAATTAAATGGGAGTTACACCCCTTAGGTATTTTGTAATCTTCATTTAGAGAGTTTGTCTCAGGCTTTTGGTAGCCTTCCGAATAACATGGCGACTGGGTCATAACAAAACATTTACGAAAATGTCGATGGCTAGAGAGCATATGCTACTCCCCTGCTATCTGTTGTTCAGACAATGATATCATATATTCTGTAAGATAATTATGTGAATAGGTGTGGATGTGTAATGAAGTATATCAACTTCTTAAACTTCGATTTGGTCATTGAGAGATGTAGGGTCATGCTAGAATTGATTCTGGACTCAAAATCACACCGGACTATCAAGGGAACAAGGTAAAGTGTTGAGGTGTCACCGAATGTAGACCCATGTGACCTCACGGCTGCTCCTGATTTTGAAAGCCTGGGAACGAACTGTATGACAGAGATGGATATATAAAACACCACCAAGACGAATTGAGCAGTCTCTCATACATCACAGATGAGATTGTAGGATCCACGTTCCGAATGAGAAATCCGCGAGTTAACACTGGCTGACAGTAACCGGCGAGTTATTAGAATGAAATAAAATGTAATGTTAAATACGAATGATTCAAGTCTTTTCTTATTGATTTGTCTGAACCGTTACTTCATTGCTGAGAATCCTTCTGTTGGAAAATATGATTGCAATTCGTCGTTTCAGACAAATGAAAGGTCTTGTCATTTAACAAGATAATTTGGGAGTGTTTGGGAATGCGTGTTCGCTGTTGAACTTCGAGGAGAGCTACAGAAGCACATGTCGAGGAGAGCTACAAAAGTACATGTCGAGGAGAGCTATAAAAGTACATGTCTTATTTCGAGTACAGTCAGTGGAGAAGAGAGCGAACCAATCCCTTTGCCGGAACTGACTGAAAGCTCTTCGGTTTATGTCTTTTTTAATTCATCATCATCATCATCATCATCATCATCATCATCATCATCATCATCCCCATATCATGGTGTGGTCGCTGGAAGTTGTCAGCTCATTTTTCTTCTGTGTCTGCTTTTTCTCCTTGGCACCTTGTCGGATGGCAGAGGAAATAGTGTTGGCTGTTATGACATGGCCATACAATTTGAAATCTCACTTCTTGGCAGTGTGGAGATCAGGATTTTCCTGTCTCTTGTCTGGTGGTGTCTCACATTTTGTCATTTGTGAAACAGTAGCCATTAGAAATGTCACGGATGGTTCTGTAGCATTTCTAGTGCTGTTATTTTACTGCTAATGTCTGCGATTCGCAGGCGTAGAGAAAGATTGCGAAGGTCAACGAACGCAACAATCTGATCTTTGATTTCAGGCAGATGTTTTTTACTTTCCAGATGGCTCTTAGCTTTGCAAAAGCTGCCATTGCTCTTGAAAATATTACTGTACCACCTCCACAATTATCGACACTAAATAAAGACAAATCATTCCACTGAACTTTTTTGCGGTCTCTGGCATGACATCAAGGTTAAAGAGTAACACTCTAAGAGGACTAGCGTCATCAGCAGAGCAAAATACATCACACGACTACGAAAATTACTCCAATCTTTTTCGTCTGAAGATTGTTTTGCAGTCACGATTTTAGATCGGGGTCTCTAAGCACATTCTTAATATATATATATATATATATATATATATATATATATATATATATATATATATATATATATATATATAGTCTTAAAGTGTGCTATATTTATGGGATAAAGTGCTCAATATCAGAGATAGAGCGTGTGTAAATATAAAAGTGGACATGGAAGTCAGCACTTAGAGGCGACAGTCTGTTTCATGCTAGTGCAATCGTCAGGCGACTAGTGCTGTTATTTTTCTCGGCTATTTATATAAGGGTCAGTGGTGCATTATGGGTAGTCTGTTTTGGCGGTTACTTTTACCGGAAGTCGCTTATTTGTTTATTTATTTATGTCAAATTATTTTGCTTGTTTTTTGTTTGTTTTTTTATTTTTATTTTTATTTTTTATCTTATATATTTATTTATTTATTCTTTTATTTTGATCGGTGTTTTTGGTTAACGTAGTAAAAATTTGTTTATATAGCTTATTGTTGGTAGTCTATAATGGCCGTCATTTACCGGAAGTCGCTTTCTCATCAGTGTATATATATATATATATATATATATATATATATATATATATATATATATATATACACTGATGAGCTGCGATACAGCAAAATAGTCTGTCTATGGATGACTATATATGCCCCCTCTCGTAGGTTGAGCACTTTGGAAGAAAGGGAATTTGTCGGCTGCTACGAATTAAAACTAAAAGAATTGAGCACTCCGGTAGCCGGTAATGCTTATACCTCGTATATAATGTGTTAAAAATTCCCTTTCTCCGCTGCGTGCGCCGATAGCCTAAGTATGAGAGAGACTCCGATCCCGGCTTGAAGCATGTCTATGCACACTGATGAGCTGTGATACAGCGGAACAATCTGTCTGTGGATGACTATATATATATATAATAACTACAGACAATCCTTAAAAATCCATTTCGATTATAAGTTATTTCATGAATATATTCGAATATTCATCTCTTCAGACCGAAGTTTGTTTTTTAATATGTCTAATAGTCACGTCATATCAGACAGCAAAAATATTCATCGCATTATTATCATCACAATTTCAAATTGATAATAATAATAATAATAATAATAATGATAATAATATTCGACATCAATAAGATAAAGTAAGTTAAATAAAATAAAAAAATTAAAATATATAAAATATAAAAAATATAAAAATTAATTAAATAATTAAATACATCAAGAGATAAATAAGAACAAATTTAAAGAACTTAATATATATATATATATATATATATATATATATATATATAGAGAGAGAGAGAGAGAGAGAGAGAGAGAGAGAGAGAGAGAGAGAGAAAGAGAAGTAATAATAATAATAGTAATAAAGATAATATTATCAAAAATTAATATAAGAATAATAATTTAAGATTATAACTGATATAGGCAAGAAAAACACATAATGGTTCATATACAAAAATGTGAATACATGTACGTATTTATGTTAGTCCACATATAAAATAGAATCAACACTTCAAGTGTATATTCTCTAAAATCAATGTTTTTAGGAAATTTTAAATCTGTTCTTGTGTCTACACTTGAGGATATTGAAGATAAGTTCGTTCTTTTGATTCAATAATTCATCAGCATTTTTATACTTAATCATTATGACTTTCTCCTGTATGCATAGATTGCATCTGTCCCGGAAGTTGTTGGGAGTCTGTGATTGACAGATGATCCTGCATCTAATTTGCAACTTCCACCGGATATCCCTATGTATACTTCTTTTCTCACTGATATTTTCTTTCGGAAAAATGGTAGCTTCGTATACCACATTTTCAGAATTACAAATACCTCGAACTGGGCAGTTAGTTCCGTATTTACAATTACAAGGAGACTTGTTTTCTGGTGTTTTGCTGTCATAAATCTTTTTTGATAATAGGCTGTTGTGTGAGTTAATAACGCTGTGTATATTGTTAGTACAGGAATAACTGATTTTTAGAGTTCTTCTATTGAGGGTTATGACTAAAATGTTTGTCGATTAAATTTAGAAAATATCTGCCAATATTTATATTAGATAGTTTACAGAAATTGTCTTTCTTTTTGTGTTTTTAGTTTTATTAGTTGTATTAGCAATTGACATTAGCGGGTGTCACAGAAAAATTGTCAATTTTTTTAGATTAAGCTTTGAATCGCTGTGTCGTAGAAATGATTAAAGATATCTTAGTTGAATTCTCCGGGGTTTTTATAACACTATTGGACTCTACTTTGAGCAATAAGAATGTATAATTACTCTCTAAGCTTAACAGAAGAATCGTGATGAAATCGATCATAAACGAAAATGACATTTATTATTAATTAATCATTGCTAAGGATCGGAAGCTCATGAAGGATTGAAATAAAGTTCAAATATATATATATATATTATTCCAGAATCATTTTCCAACTTATTCAAGATAATCTTCGCCCTCTCTAACTTTCTAACTCTCTGTCCTGGAATGACAAGGTGGCTCACAGGTTTTACGTACGATTTTATTTTCAAGTCTTTTTTCACTGCTCTTTGAACTGTCATAACTGAAACTCCTCTCTCACGTGCCAAACGTTTCATGGATTGAGTTGCATCTTTTCTAGTTGATCTCTTTAGTTCTAAGTTGAAACGATGATCTCTATTTATGTTGTGACCTCCTGATCCAGTTTTCCTCTCTACTGTTCACTTTTAAAAAAAAAATATTCACTGTTCTCTTGATGGTTCTTGAATTAACTTTCAAGGTGGAAGCCAGGCTACGAATGTTGATAGCATTACTGAAGATCTGAATGATCTTTTTCCTCTCATTATTGCTCATTTGAGGAGACAGTAGGGCTGACACAAAACGACTTTAACCTGTTCTCTTTCTAGCTGAATAACTTAAAAATGTTTTTCCGTGATTCTAACGACAAATGGGGTTAATATGGCTAAATGTCTTATCTGAAAACCTGGAAAAAAAGAAACTCAATTAGTTCAGTGTTTTTTTTTAGATATTAAACATTTTGTGAGATTGACAATTATGCTGTTACACGATTTGGACAATTTTGCTGTGACACCTGGTATGTATATACACGGTACAATCGATAAATTGTGGTCATAATCTCATTTTAACAGATATATTTACCAAAATTGCATTATTCAATAAAATCGCCATTGGCTTCAATCACGACCTCCAGACGACCTCTGAATCTCCTCTAACTCTTTTGGACGGTCTCCTTGTTTAAGTTGGTGGATGCTGCCATAATTGCTTGCTTTCGGCTCATTTTTGGTATTAGAAGTAGTTTTGTTTTTGGTCTCTCGCTCCCCTGCCTCCCACACATAATAATGAAGGATATCGCAGTCTGGTGAGTTAGGTGGCCAGATGTAAAGGGCGATGGGGTCGCAGAAATTGTATGACAGCCATCACTAGGTTCTCCTACTTGTGTGACAAGATGCAGAGTCCTGTTGCCAGATATAGGGTCTTCTAGCAGCAAACCACTTGACCCATGGTAGCATTGCCTCCTCAAGGCACTTGATGTAGGACTCCGTGCTGAGTCTGAGGCCCTGTGGGAAGATGAATGGAGGCATAACGTTGCCATCACTAGTGATTACTCCAAACAAGATGATACTGACTGGATATGTCATCCAACTCTTTCCGAATCGTTTGCACTGTCCTCTGATTGACACCCAAACCCTCTGAAATGTTTGTATTTGAGCTTCCGGTGCGAATGCCAAGCTATACACTATACCGTTTCCAAATTTCTGGCGGAAGGAATTGCGTCATGGTACACTTTTTCTCACAGACGGTGCTTAACTAACTCTGCTATACTATACAGTTGACAAAATCAAAAACAAACAACGCACATGCGCGAAATTAAAAATATAAAATGGCGACAATTTACCCATCACACCCTGTATATATATATATATATATATATATATATATATATATATATATATATAGGAACCAACTTCTGCTGCGTTGAGTCTTTCTTCATTACTAAGTGCCTGGATATACTGGCCCTGTGTGAGACCAATCTTGACTCCTCTATCCCTTCCTCTGATCTCTCGATCCCTGGATACCTTCCTCTCCTCAGAAAAGACTCTCTAACCCACATGCATGGCCTGGGTGTCTACGTCAAGGACCATCTCCCTCTGGCTAGAGAGTTCTCTCTCGAATCGCCGGATCATTCGTACTTGTGTCTCCGGCTATCTCTTCTCAATGCTGTAAGCTATCTTTTCTTCCTCTATCGCTCTCCATCCTCTCAGGACTGTGGGATACTCGATGTCATTTCTGACAGCATAGATAGGGCCCTCTCTGTCCATCCGTACGCTTACATATTTGTGTTTGGCGATTTTAACGCCCATCACAACCAATGGCTTAAGAACGCTACTACCGACCTCGGAGGCATTCACACTCTCAACTTTTCAGTCTCTCAATCCCTCACTCAGATAATCGATTTCCCCATGCGTTTTGCTTACAACCGTGACTGTAAGGCCTCACTCCTCGACCTGTGTTTTACCTCCATCCTTGAATCTTGTAGTGCCACGCAGCTCTGTCCTATCGGTAACTCCGACCATGATGTAGTGTCTGGTAGCATCTCCTTCAGCCCCACCCCCTGCAAGGAGCCTCCTATCACCAGAACCACATTCTGCTACCAACGGGCTGACTAGGACTCGTTTCGTGACTTCCTCCGCGATGTCCCCTGGGATGCTGTATTTAAGCTCCCCATTCAAGATTGTGCTTCAGAGTTCTCTTCCTGGGTTAAAGCTGGAATCGACGCTTTCATCCCCTCCAGGAAATTCAAGGTCAAACCGCGCTCCTACCCTGGTTCGCAGCTGCTTGCTCAGCCGCCATTGCCCATAGGAACCACTTCTTCCACCGTTTTCGTAGTGATATGTCCGACTCCAATAGACGTCTATTTACCTCTGCCCGTAAAGAGTGTAAGCGTATCCTCGACGATGCCAAGTCACTATTTGCTGCTCGGATGAAGGAACGTATTGCATCCCGCAAATTTGGCTCCAAAGATTATTGGCGCCTCTGCAATAGCGTCCTGAACAATAACAAACACTTCATTCCTCCCCTGTTCGATCAGTTTGAGGTCCTGACCACCTCTACCGACAAGGCCGAATGCTTTGCTCGGAAGTTTTCTTCCAATTCTACGCTAGACTCTTCCGGGGTACCCTTGCCCGATTTCCCTCCCAGAACTGAGGTCCTCTTAGACGGATTGCACATAACCCCGTCGTCGGTATTGGGCATTATTTCTAACTTAGATCACCACAAGGCTACTGGTGGTGACGGGATACCAGCCATTGTCCTGAAGAAATGCACACCTGAACTGGCGCCTGCCCTCTCTAAATTATACAACCGCTGCCTCAAGGAGTCCTGTTTTCCTGACTGCTGGAAGTCCTCAACCATTGTTCCTGTCTTTAAGAACTCTGGTGACCCCTCCGACCCTTCCAATTACCGTCCTATCAGTCTCCTACCACTCTTCGGCAAAGTCTTCGAGGCCATTATCAACACCAAAGTGATTAATCATCTGATATCCCATGATCTGCTCTCAGACAAGCAGTATGCTTTCCGCTTTGCCCGATCTACTGCCGATGTGCTTACGGCCATCACTGAATTTGTCTACCAAGCTATTCATAATAACGGTGAAGCTCGTGCCGTGGCCCTTGACATCTCCAAAGCATTTGATAGAGTTTGGCATGCCGGCCTTCTTCGCAAGCTCCAGGGTTGTGGTATCACAGGTCGATTGTTTGACCTGATACAATCATTCCTGTCAAACCGGGAATTGAAGGTCGTTCTCAGTGGATTCATCTCCAGCTCTTATCCCACTAACGCAGGTGTTCCTCAAGGCTCCATCCTAGGCCCTACTCTGTTCCTCATATTTATAAACGACCTTCCTGACGCCATAGACTCCCAAGTCGGCATCTACGCTGACGACACCACAATTTACTCCTGCCTCAAACACAAATCTAGTGATGCTGACAAAGTTAACCTGGCAGCTCAAATTGAAAAGGACCTCCAATCGGTTGTGAACTGGGGCGAGAAATGGATGGTTAACTTTAACGCCTCTAAAACAAAACTGCTCTCTATTAACCACCACAAGGATCCACCCCTGCATCCCATTAGAATGTATGAAGACCAACTTCTCGAGAGCTCCTCTCTGCGGCTGCTCGGTCTCACGCTGTCCGCTGATCTGAGATGGAACAAATACATCGAGTCAGTTGCATCATCCACCGCAAGGAAAGTTGATTCCCTGTGCCGAGCCAGGAAATTTTTCTCCCTGGAATCGATCCTCCAAGTCTATAAATCGACCATTCGCCCTTGCATGGAGTATTGCTGCCATATATGGTCTGGGGCCCCTGCTGTTTGCCTCAGGGTTCTTGATAAGATCCAGAGACGGATATGCAATGTGATTGGCCCTGATCTGTCAACTCGTATGCAGTCACACTCTCACAGACGCGATGTTGCCTCGCTCTGCCTTTTTTACAAGTACTTTCACGGTAATTGCTCCGAGGAGCTGCTTTCGCTTGTCCCTAGGATTCGTGAATTTAAACGTCCTACGAGGCTGACATCCCGTTCCCACCCCTACACCGTTGAAACTGTTAGATGTAGACGTCTCTTTTACTCCAATAGCTTCATGTCTCGCACATCTCGCCTATGGAACTCTCTTCCCTATTACTGTTTCCCTGACAAATACAATCTCCAACGGTTTAAGTGTAGCGTCAATCGACATCTCCAGTTGCCTCGATCTATCCACTTCCCTTCTCCACATCCTTTCATCTTTCATTCCTATCTGCTCTCGCTCCAAATCTTCTGTAACCCCCTTGCCTTGATCGACCCACTGTCTTTCTCTTTCTCCACATCCTCTCCTTTACCCCTCCTATCTGCTCTTCCTCCAATCCTTCTATAACCCCATGCGTGATAGTGGCCTCCAGCCTTGCTTGGGGTGATACGCTTAAATATATATATATATATATATATATATATATATATATATATATATATATATATTGTCATCCACAGACAGACTTTCGCTGTATCACAGCTCATCAGTGTGGATAGACGTCCGGTTGCCTCTAGCGAGGATCGAAACCCGAATGAATATATATATATATATATATATATATATATATATATATATATATATATGAATGTGAGGCTAGTATGATGAACAGTTGTTCAGAACGAGGAATCGCAGAGTCAACTTTTAATACCAGTTGAATTCGTTACGTTCACAAGCGCATATATCCTTGGGAAAAGGCATGAATCCATCTTTTTGTTTACTCTAAATTATAAATTAAGTAGTAGAGAAGACTGTACTCTTTAGTCTTGTTTGGTAACCAGTCTAGGAGATGGACAACTTTGAATTCCAAACCGGAGAATCGTTGGTTGGTAATCTTATATAGTGAATTTTCTCGTCGATTTCAACGTATGAATGTCTAACGCATCAGTTTTCTAGAGCTGAACCGTCAGACAACCTACTCATTTGATTTAATTATTGTGGCTAAGGCTTATGCAGAACCGACTAAACAGAGGAATGATGCACAGTGCTCTATGAAGACTCTAAACTGACCTTCTCAGGTTTGAACTGAAATTTTTAATTCTTCTAGTCTGGTTGTCAGCCAAGTCTAGAGATCTAGTCTGTTCAGTTATTTATCCATAGCTTCATACCTTTACAAAAGGTATTTGTACGAAAATGAAAGGAATTCGAACACCTCTCGCTGATTTTCTCTTTCTAAAACGTTAGCCATTACCATATTTACGCACGTACACATTATATATATATATATATATATATATATATATATATATATATATATATATATACATATATACAGTACTGTTTCGCTGTATCACAGCTCCTCAGTGCGACTAGACTTCCGAATGCCTCAAGCCAGGATTGAAACACAGCTAATTTGGTGTCAACCAGAGCTATCTTCACTCGGTAGAGTTACACGACTAAATCTAGCGTATTGTTTTTACAAATGTAAACAAATGCCCATCAGCCAAAGTGCTCCATTCATTTTACTGAAGAGCTTTGCATTAGTGCAGGTGGCTGTTGTTTATAGAATTAGCTTATCACTCAACAGTGCTCAATTGAAATGTATTTTCAAGAGGTAAATTATGTCATTCACAGACAGTACTGTTTCGCTGTATCACAGCTCCTCAGTATATATATATATATATATATATATATATATATATATATATATATATATATATATATATATACATATATATATATAATGTGTACGGCATTGGATCGCAGAAAGTGGAGGAGAGAGGTTCATGCACGAAAGCATTTGTTTGAGAAAGAACGCGTTGAACATGAAAAGCTGAAAAGAGATGTCCGGAAGGGGTGCGTAAATGAAGAAAGACGAAATGGATAATCAGGCTGGTTTCAAATGTGTTATATGACCGAGTCTGTTTGACCCTAGCTGGTCTCAAAAGTCACGGGAGAACGCATCCATGCTACCTGAGAGCGGATTGCGCGTTATTTGATAATACAACGTGTAATGCATGTGAAAAAGTGTGCAAAAGTGCAGCAGGATTAAAAAGACGACATGTTAAAATACACGACGACGCAGGAACTGTTGTCAGAGATATCCATGTTTGCCACTCCTATGCCAAAGAATGTATGTCTTTAGAAGGACTTAATACATGGAAGCAGCTTATCGATGAGCTCTCTTATGGGTATTCAAGCAATGGCAATGCTCGAACACGAAATTACAGCCATTATGTATGTATATGCATATATATATATATATATATATATATATATATATATATATATGAAGAAATATAGTCTTAAAGTGTGCTATATTTATGGGATAAAGTGCTCAATATCAGAGATAGAGCGTGTGTAAATATAAAAGTGAGCATAGAATTCAAAACTTAGAGGCGACAGTCTGTTTCATGCTAGATGCAATCGTCAGGCCACGAGTGCTGTTATTTTTCTCGGCTATTCATATATACGGGTCAGTGGCGCATTGTGGGTAGTCTATTTTAAATAGTCAGTGGTGCATTGTGGGTAGTCTATTTTAAATAGACTACCCACAATGCACTGTGGGTAGTCTATTTTAAATAGACTACCCACAATGCACCACTGACCCGTATATATAAATAGCCGAGAAAAATAATAGCACTCGTGGCCTGACGATTGCATCTAGCATGAAACAGACTGTCGCCTCTAAGTGTTGACTTCTATGTTCACTTTTACACACACACACACACATATATATATATATATGATATTATATATAATATATATATATATCAATATATATATACTATTATATATATATATATATAATATTATATAATATATATATATATATATCAACATATATTATATATATATATATATATAACAGAGAAGCTATACCATGGGTTAACACAAGCATTGTGAGTGAAATTGGTTAGACTGAACCATTTGGGAGTCGTCGATCGTTGTGCTTGCACGAAGTCGCAAGTCATCGTGTGCGAGGCTTTGAGTGTACTGGCCCTGTTCAGATTGTTGACCCCGCCAGATAATGCGCCCTTTCTCAGATACTGTAACTTAGGTTCACTCAGCATAGTTTCAGTATAAACTACAAGTGCGCTCGGTAAGTCTTGAACAAAAACAAATGTGCCTGAGCTGGCGTCTGCAACAGGGGTTGCCTAGCCACTCTAATAGACAGGCATACTCGAATAGGAGCGGCAAGCTACAAAACGTATATAAGTAAACAGGTAAGCCAGAAAATATTTATATCTACAATCATTTCCGAAATCTTTATGGTACTTAGGTTTTATGAGTGTATGTTACAGCAGAAAGTCCTTAATTAAACTATACCCATCCTTATAAGAATACGATCATGAAATAGACACGTATGTAATTAAATATGTGAATATTTTAAAATTCACAAGTAGTTATCTGTTCATCGTACAGGATAGAAGATTATGTTACCTTCCTAAAGTTCTTGATGCTTGAGAATGTTTTGCATGGGAAATCATCATTACCTGCACTTTAACATGAATCAATGCTAAACACTTCAAGTAACTCAGAATATGGATTAGTTATAACAAATTTAGTGTACGAGTTAAAGTGATTGTAAACTGATTGGTAACAATAACACCAGTACATTCTCTGTTATTAAAATTGGGAATCTTTTTTTTTTTTTAAGCAACTCACCCCAAGCAAGTCGGGAGTGCCACTAGCACACAAGAGGTTACAGAGGATTGAGAACAAGAGTAAAGAGGCGTGTTTGTGGAAAGGATACAGAGAAGGACTGGGGAACAAAGCTCAGGGTGCCAGGTGTCGATTGACATTACACTTGAATATTTGAAGATTATAGTCATCAGGGAAGCAAGTAAGGAGAAGGGAGTTCCACAGACGAGAAGTGCGAGAGAAGAAGCTGTTTGAGTAGAAGAGATAGTTAAATTTAACCATTTTGACAGTGAAAGGGTGAGACCGATATACCAGCCTAGTAGCTCGCTTAAATTCATGCAGTTTGGGAACCAGAGAAAGTAGCTCGTCGGAACAGTTGCCGTGAATATACGTGTAGAAAAGACAGAGGGAAGTCACGGCATGTCTGTGGGATAGCGACTGTAGATTAGATGCCAGATCAGGACCTATCATATTGTATATCCGTCTCTGGATTTTGTCAAGGACCTCGCGACGTACAGCGGGAGCACCAGACCATATATGACAGCAATATTCCATGCAAAGACAGATAGTTGATTTATAGATTTGCAGAATGGACTCAGACGAGAAAGAACTTTCTAGCACGACACAGAGAACCAACTTTCCTTGGGGTAGATGAAGCTATTGATTCGATGTTTTTTATTCCACCTATTTCACATCCGCGACTCACGACTTCCAACACTGCAATTTGCCAACCCCCAACACTATCCTCTCACTATCTATTTATCTACGTCAGAGACCACACAGCCTGGATCAAATCACGTGTCCCACACCACGCTTGCTTAAACCGTGTTTTCTGCATTCAGAAGGTCGAGAGTTCGATCCCTGCAAGTCCCAACCGGGTTCTCTTTCTCTGCTGAACCGGTAAGTTATTATCTCCGCTTCTGAGATGGAGCTGCACTAGGGATAGTTTCGCTCAGCACCTCAAGTTAATACAAAACCAAAACATTAACCTAAAAACTCGAGCCGTGTTTATAAGTAGACTGTTTAGATCAAGAATTTCATATGGATGTCATTCATGCTCGTTCAGAAATATTGAAACTGTCAGCTGTATTCAAACGCCCTTTCAGATCAATGGTTAAAAATGGCTTCGATCGAATGAAGCCTTCTTCAGACCTCGTGGACTAGCGCTACAAAATAATAACTATACATATGACAGAAACTACAACACTTGAGGCTTTTCAACAGCACCAACAACTAAAATGGAAAAGTACATGTTACTCGAAGAGATAATGGCTATATTCAAGATGTTCCACATAACTGCAAGGAAAATGCCAGGAAGAGAACCCCATCAATATTGGAAAGAGTAATAACAGTTAGTGTACTTGAGAAACCTATTTTCCTGATAAAAAGTAGGATTTTAGTAGGATATCACGATCAATCAAAAGTAGATTTAAGTAGGATATCAATGTCAAAAAATAATCCTCTACAAAGTGATACAATTTCTTCTTCTTCTTCTTCTTCTTCTTCTTCTTATTATTATTATTATTATTATTATTATTATTATTATTATTATTATTATTATTTTTGTTTTTGTTGTTGTTGTTGTTGCTGTTGTTGTTGTTGTTGTTGTTGTTGTTGTTATGGTGCAATGGATAACGACTCGGAATGAGAAATCGGAGAGACGAGTTCGAATTCCAGTCGGGTTCGTCACATTCACTTACGCACAAATGACTCTGGGAAAGGTATGAATCCATCTATTCTTCCCCAGTTATGGGTTAAATAGCAAGACAAACTATAGACTTATTATTATTATTATTTAACGCATTCACATCAGATGTATTGTGTTTATCGGTGGCTTCCGAGCGAGAGAAATTCTCAGGAAATCTTCAACGTTTATCCAATATAAGGACCAATAGCCACTCAAGTTAGAGGGTTGTTTTCTGGACATAAGAGAGAGTAGTAAGTTCAGATTATGAGGACATGATCGGTTGACCCTAGATTTGAAGAAGTTAAGATTGCCGCGTGTGTGTAAGCATCAACACGGGAGTCTGTTCCATAATGTAGCGGTTCTTGGGAAAAATATGTTCCATTGGAACTAACCAGTGAAGTACGAAGGGGACAAGGCTGGTTTGCCTGTGTCTATAGCATGAGAGATCTTAGCTGTAACTGTCTGAATTAGTGGAACTAAAGCAAGTAGCTCGCCATAACATTTTCCATGAAAACAACAGTAGAGAATAGAAAGAATACTCCATTTAGATAGATAGATAGATAGATAGATAGATAGATAGATATTGACAGAATTTTTCCTTTTTAACGGCAGAGAAGAAAAAGAAAAACAAGATATATATAGTTGGCGGTGAAGAAGCGTTTGAAGATGTGTCTCTTCTCTCCCTGATAACCGTTCTTATAAACGTTTCAGTTGGGCCAAAAACTTGACAATCGTTTTATTTTTTTATTCATTCATTAATCACTATAATGTGTGAAAGGCACACAAAACATAAATAGATTATAAAATATAGCCCATGGTCCGTCTGCTGCTATGCCCCATTAATAAAATGAGGAAACGGTTGGGTACAGGCTGTTTGGTCTCTTGTTATCCTTTGATAACATCTTATAGAAGACATTTATTCTCACAAAATTTCAAAAGGTAGAAATGAATTGTTCACCGGGTTAAATTATGAGACATGTACATTGTTATAAACGATTTCGGAACATATAAGCAAGTATAAGAAGCTGTGTGAATTCATTCAAATAGATACATACACAAACGCACACATACAGACACACAGGCACACACACACACACACACACACACACACACACACACACACATATATATATATATATATATATATATATATATATTAAAATTTGTGTATTTAGGCAGCAAATTCTCTTTTAGGCATGTCTGATTGAATAAATTACAAACATTGTGTTTGCTTATTTTTATCACAATCTTTTCATATTCACGAATATTTTTCTTGTATCACAATTAAATAATGGAATAAATGCACTGTAACAGCGAGAATCACTTTTATTTCCCAAATACAATCCATCTCTTTCTGATGATCTCAGAAGGAGATGGAAAGTATATGAATCTCTTTCGGGGTGTATGATGAAATTTGTTTGGATTTGAAAAATATTGCGCCATCCGTGATTGCATCAGATTTTTATTACGCCAAAACACTATTGTCTCGACTGACGATTAGTTGGCTGCGATGGACGTTACTCCAAGGAAGCGTACAAAAATTGTAATGCTTCACGAACACACTGGCAAGCCTTACCATTGAGTAAATCAAAGTACTATAGATTGGGTTGGAAACTCTCCGAGAATTTGTGTTCAATCTGCAAGGAACGACATGTGCACTGGGCATTTTCATTGGAAAAATACGAAAAAAAAGTAAGTAATAACGGAATTATTCGTTTTGTTTCAATTAATTTGCACAAGGGTATATATATATATATATATATATATATATATATATATATATATATATATATATATATATATATATATATATATATATATATATATATGGATTAAGTCAGACGTATATATATATATATATGTTTACAAAAATTAAAAAATGTTGGTGCGACCAACAGACTACCTGCCAGGACCTAAAACCTTAGACAAGAAAAATAATCCCAAACTACAATTGAAAAAAAAAAGATCAAAAGACAACCTAAGCAATAAATTATGCAGTAAATTAAGGTACTCTTTGCCTAGGCTATCCAGACAGAGCAAAAATCGCTTCACAACGTAAACACTACTGGAGGCACAGCTCAACCTGCTACACAAGTTTCATGTTCGAGCGATCTTCAGGCGACTATATATAACATGTGTGTGTGCAATTATGTTCCCTTAAACTTAAAATGGCTCACTGACTAATTTATGGCAGCGAAGTTAGTAAGTACCTGACCAGGTAAGTAAGTAACCTTCAAGTTAACAATAATATATTGAATAATTGTAATGAAAACTAAGTCTGCCAAATGGCTATATATTTGCCATGTGCATCATCATACTTACGTTCCAAAGATCCTAAAATCATTTGAACTCGACCAT
>OZ038484.1:36356787-36519287 GCA_964036315.1 Acanthosepion esculentum
TGAAACTGTATTGCATCACAGGGAGAGTCAAAGTGTTTATGTCTGATATTCTGTTTTGTGAATTCAACTCGGTATTTAACACCAGATGCGCACATCTGTATTATTTTGACTTTATCCTTCATTTGGGTATGTTGTATTCCATCTTCTCTGACTCCTAGGTATTTATAGGCTTCTTCCTGTTCCAGTTCCCTAATCTTTCTGGCAAAATCAAGATCTATTGAGTGTGTTTCTGTAATTCTTCCTTTCTTGAATGTTACTTTTGCCCATTTATTTATCTAATCCGAAATCCATACTTATGACGTCACTGAAACATTTTACAGTATTGCGGATACCCTTCAACTCATTGTCATCTTTGGCAAAGACTTTGAGATCATCCATGTAGAATAGGTGCTTAAACACTTTCTTTTTACTTTGTATCCATAGTTATTACAGAACAGTAGTGGCGACAGCGAGTCTCCTTGAAAGATTCCTTGTCGGATATTTAAACAATTGAAAGTGGCTGTACTTTTGGTGTGATTCAGGTATAATGTAATTTTCCACAGTTTCATGTCATATTTAAGGAAATTTACTATCACCGAGGAGACTTAAGGATCCAAGAGTATGGTACACTATCAAAGGCTTTACGGTAATCTACACAAACTGTGCTGAGATTTCTACCTTTTTTCCTACAATTTTCCAGAGTCATTTTATTTATTAGTAGTTGACCTTTGCAATCGTATGAACCTCTTCCAGCATCCCTTCTGGTCCAGGGGAAGAATGTTGTTCTCATCGAGAGCAGAGTAAGTACATTTTGTCAGGACATACGTGATCAATTTATATGTGGTGGACAATAATTTTTTTTTAATAATCTGTTTCACCCGATTTTGGTAGGATATATGCCTTCAGTGATCCCTTCTGGAATTTCATTGGGGTTAATAATTATTATTGATAAAGTTTGTGCAAGAGATTTATGGATTAATAACAGATGATAGAGCCAAAAGTTGGATACCTTATCATTTCCTGGGTATTTCCATTTGGGGGATTTTGTTAGACCTTGCCTAACATTATTAATAATTATATCTTTCCATTCTTGCAGAGCTTAGCCTTCAATTTTTCTTGTTTTCGTTTGACCACGATGTATTTGGATTATATTCCTTTGCGTTTCTCCAAATATTCTCCCAGAATTTTTGCACTTCTTCAATAGATGGTGGTTTTTTGACTTCTGTAACAGCTTTTTCCATTTCCAAGTAAAACTTTTTGGGGTTCGTTTGGAATATCTTATTTTGTCGATAGAACCTACAAAGCTTTTCATATGGTCTTCTTCCCTATTCCTTTACTATCACCGAGGAGACTTCATACATTATTATTATTATTATTATTATTATTATTATTATTATTATTATTATTATTATTATTATTATTATTATTATTATCATCATCAGGTTTAGTGTTGTTCCTAGGATAAAAGTAAATAATTCTATTCAGCGCTCCTGAAAATGAGGCAAATACCTGGGAAAGTTCAGAGAGTACAACAGACAAAAATGCAAAAAACAGACACTATGAATATAGTTTAAGAGAATCAATATAAAAATACTCTTAGGTGCCTAATAAATGGGGTGGAGACGTTTATTTTATGGTGAACATTTTCTGACACCCTCGTCACGTGGTAATTCATTGATGACAAGGTCTTTGTAATATTATTCATTAATAGTTTTACAATGCACTTTATGCGTGTTTATTGTAGTTTGGTCCAGGTTATAAGTGCTTAACCCTATATATATTATTGCGCTGAGTTGGACGCATTACACATCCATTTATGGACGTAAGAAAGTAATCCCAGCGTAATGCTACACCTCAAGCTTATTAAGACTACCTTGTTTATTAGTTTCACACTTTTTAACCCATCAAATAATTTTTCGATCCCATTTTTTACTAAAACTCCCATTTATTTAGGTCCCTAAAAAGCGATACCTATGCTTTAAAATGCATTTTAAAAATGAAAATCTTTCTTGAAGTTTTTATTTTAGTTTATCTTGCAAAGTAATAGATTAAATTTAATATTTGCAATAAGCAAAATAAAATGCATTTAAATTGAGTGGAATGATTTTTGCCAATACATCATAATCATCTTCATTAAAAATCTTTCGAAAATAAAATATACTTTCTTAAAATTTATTTGAGAAAAATTAACTGATTTAAAGTTTAATTAATCTGAATTAAAATCAAATATTACTTTTAGTTTGAAATTACGCTGAAAAGTATTTTTAACACGTAAGTCGATGTTTTTATAAGGTGTCGACACATCTATCGATAACCTGATAATTGCGAAATTTATGTAAGGGGGAAATACTTGTAGTAAAATTACATGACGAATACAACGTAAACGCCTATTTTAGATCCTTTTTAACTTCCTAGTAATCATTAAATATTTGAATATTAGAATATTCTAATATTTTATTGTATTTACGTCCTTTATGTTTATAGTTTTACTTACGAGGATACTTACAGAGGAAATGTTAGAAAAATACTAATAAATTTTAAATTTAGTGTAGTTGCCACTCTTATAATAATTTCGTGTATGGACATTTGTATTTACAAAAATCGGCACGTTTATACACACAAAAAACAAAAAAAATTCATAATTATTTTTAAAATGCTGGGATCGCTTAATTGTAGTAAGCTTTTCCATTTATGATTAGTAAATATAGCTTTTATTGAATAACAATATCAATTAACCACGAGTAAATTAATAAAGAATTTTTAAAATTTTTAAAGTTTATAAATTATTCTAATTAATTTTTTTTTAAATGAAAGCAATACTTATAAAAATTAATTATTCATCAATATTTCTTTCTGAAGATCATAATATCCAAAATATATTTTATTCATAAAAGCAATTAAAAGCATTTATAATTGAATAATGTCTTAGTTTTATTTCATGTTTTTTTATTATTTTACGATTCATAGCATAGTTTCTTTAGCTAGAAGTCCGGTTTAGTTTAACCAAAAAATTGGATGATATAATTTCTCCTAGGACTTGTCCTTATAACTAATATAATTATTAAGTGCTACAAAAAAGAATTTTCATAAAATTAAATAGGTTAACAAATATAAAAAGAAAACATTACCTAAATTTTCTAAAAAATTCATAAATAATTTTATTAAATTGTGAATAAGTCCTAAATGTATTCCGACAATTATTTGATTTTTATAAGAATTTCCAAATCAATATATTTTGCACCGCAAAGAGACGTTCAAATTTCCCATACTAATTTATGGTCCCCTGTTTGACGCCAGAGAAACAAAGATTTTCAACCCAAGGTACTAAAAAGGATTTAAAAGAAATAATTTTCACATAAAAATATCCTTTGATCTTTCCTCGTAATAATAACACAAGGATATTGACGATAAACTGTTCTTATTAAATTTGGGGCAGATTTTCATCATGTATGCTCACATTTTTTTGCAAATCTTTGAAGGTATCAATGTTTATTGCACATTGAGAAAAACCCTGCTAAAAATATCGTGATTGAAGGGTTTGAAAATTGATGCCGAAAAAGATAAACGCGAGCTACGTACTAGAACAATAAAATTGACAAATAAAAGAACAAACTAATGAAAACATAAACAGAAAGGAACAATCAAATATAGATCTATTAAAAGTCACCGGAAGCAGGTCAACGCTTTCAAACTGAGGACACATGACATATCAAATTCAAATGTTAACCAGTTGAGTACAGTTCAAACGAACGCCTTCATAACATTTTGACACATGGCTGGCGTCACCGTTTCCCGCCTTGCTTGCAGTTCAACGTTCACATTTCATTCTTTTGATCTTGAAGCGACTCCGCGCACGCCTTTCTTTGCTCAGGGTGAACTTACGCCTTGTTTTCAAAGAAGTCAAATTAAAGCAACAATATATAATCCGCTAAATGAAGAAGTCGATCTTATACAACGAATGTTCAAAACAAAACAAAAAAAGATTTGCATCTTTATTTCCAAAGAAAATAGCGGCCATTTTGAAGTGCTGAAAATCTTACTTATACTGCAAATAGAGACTTGATAGCTTTGCCGGCAAAGGGCGTTTATTGTTTTCACTATTTTCCTTCACACACACACACACACACACACGCACACACACACACACACACACACATATATATATATATATATATATATATATATATATATATATATGTGTGTGTGTGTGTGTGTGCATGTGTGTGTGTGTGTGTGTCTCTGTGTGTGCGCAGTGGTCATAATTTAGGCGTTTACTAAGATAACTTAATTTCAGCTCAACGTTACGAAATATCGTTAGTAACAATGTCTATCTTATATGCAAATAGAGTTGCTCGAGAAACTGAAAGCGTACACAGAATCCAATAACGTAAATTGCACTTAAAGCGTGTAAATATTTGAAAATTGCCTTCAAATTTTGCTTTCTAGATAAACCGACGTTATTACGGGTGTAAAGTAGTTCTCCGCCTCATAAAGTGTCCACAGTTCACACATAGATGGAGTAACGACAGGTATTCTTCATTACAGCAGGAATTCACAATGCAAAGTCGTGTTCTCATTTGACTACTCGCTGCAATATTCAAGTTGAGCAGATGGGCAGTTTTAGTTTAAGTGAAAAGGCGAAAAGAAATTGTATTCGTTTTTTTATGTTTTTTACTTCTTTTTTTTTTAGCATTGAGTTCATTTTAGGATTCAGGTTAATGGAATCATAATTTGATATCCAATCCCTGCGAAGGCACGTGGTGAGAAGTGGGCGTGCCTCGTTTTGGAATTTTGGAATCGAGTGCAGCTGATTAAGGTCTTTCCGTTATCTGTTATTTTTTTTTTTTTTTGTTGCATGATGTGAAAAGGGTTTATTTTTATTTAAGCTGATCTTATTTATTTAGTTTTTTTTTTTGTAACTGACACAAACTATTTGTTTTACACGAATATATAATTAAACAAAGGCTGACTAAGGAATTCTTCTAGTTGAGCTGATTAATTGAGATTGGCGTTCAAAAACTTATTTTTCCTTCGATTCGACCACCTATTACCTCGTAAAGAAGAATCAATTAATTGTCCATCATTCATTTCGGAAACAAAACGTCAAGTAAGCATTTTTCAAACTGCATGTTGGCGATGGATAAAAGGAAAGTGACACAACAGACGGACTCAAACTCTCTAACCAGGACATTACTAGAATGGTCAAAGGGAAAGTTGCGTAGCGGTTTGAGAATTTGCAGGAACAAGATACGACCAAGCAGAACAAAATGAATAAAAAAGTGTACAAAGAAGAATAAATATTTTCAGGAAAACAATAAAAAATATTACTGACTAAATTCTATAAGAGAAATTTGATTTAAGAACTGTCATTAACTGGTGAAAACACAAATCGCATGGAGGTTTTTGTATTTACTTGACTCCCACTGATTCAGGTTGTGACACAAGGTCGGTTTTTAACGTGGGAACCTGAGTGTCTTCAGTCGAACCGCTGGTATTTGCTGATCATAGCTTGTCCAAGGTGGTCAGAACTGGTCTAAGCTAATCATAGCTGGTCTTTGCTGGTCCAAACTGCTCAGAGCCAGTCCAAGCTAATCATGTGACACAAGGTCTTTTTTAAGGTGGGGACCCGAGCGCAAACACTCGGGCAAGGGGCAAATATTGCCCACAGCCAACCGTCGGTTGCGCTGGCCTCGGTGCAAACACCGATCCCTCTCTCTGGTGCCATGAGAGGGCGCGGCCTCAGGCAGCTGTTCCCCAGGTCTGGGCACCTCTCAGTTTAATTTTCCTAGGTTGGAACTCTGTCCTTTGACAGAAAAGCCACTGATCGCACTCTGCCCAAAGACAGAGACGCAACTGAGAGATGATAAGTCATGTGTTAAAAGCTACTCAAAAGAGTAATTTTCACGGTATTTACTTGAACCCCTCCACTGAGTCAGGTTGTGACACAAGGTCGGTTTTTAAGGTGGGGACCCGAATGTCTTCACTCGGGCCGCTGGTATTTGCTGGTCATAGCTTGTCCAAGCTGGTCTGAGCTGGTCTAAGCTAGTCATAGCTGGTCTTTGCTGGTCCAAGCTGCTCAGAGTCAGTCCAAGCTAATCATAGCTGTGATACTACAAGCGCAGGAGCGGACCCCTCGCCCGGCAAGTATCAGAATGCGTATGCCCCTCGAGGGAGGGGGTTTCGCACTGAAAAATCGCATGTAGTTTATGTGATAAAGATACAATAAAAAATGAAAGCACTGCTTAGACCAGTGGTTCTCAAACTTTTTTTTTACCCATGGATAACTTTGACTTTTAATTTTTCTTGGTGGACTCTCATAACTGTTGGATAAAAAAAAGCTCATTTTAGCTATTTACTAATAGGTAAGTTGTACTTATTTACATCATTTACATTGTTCGGAATATTGTTAACATCTTCATTGTCACGTTCACGACCTTTCGGTCGTTGTATGCCCCGGCCTTCTTCAGGTGATCAGAATTTTGTACTGAACCCTTTATTTCGTCCACCGACCAACGTAAATTATGTAAATAATTACAGTACCTCATCTCAGAAATATAAACAGAGATAATTTTAGGAATCTTTATATAATTTCCATTATATATATTTAATTCTTCCTTTATATATCCTTCTCATTTTTTATTTAATTTTTACGATCAAAACATCATGGTGAGTAAAAAGGAAGCTAACTTACATCGCTTGATCTCGTTTTCTGCTAATTTTAGAGATTTTTTTCTATTTTGAGTATTTTAATATGGCGATTAGTGTAGAAATTCCAATTCCCAGTTGTAGCAAGCGTTCCAAAGTGAAATTGCTATGTGAACCACTAAAATGTTACCGTGTACCCCAATTTGCAATTTTTTGTGTGGACCCCAGTAATGTTACATAGACCCCGAGGTCCATATGGAACCTGGTTGAGAACGACTGGGTTAGACCAACAAATCCTGATATGAGAGCTAATTACTTTGCAGGGTTTATGTGTAATCAAAGAATGAAATTTTTTTTTTAATACTAGTGTTCACCCAATACAAGGCCTAAGAGCCACTCAAGGTAGAGAATTACTGTGTGGTGTTGTATGAGCGTAAAAAATGTAAGAAGTGAAGTTTATGGATGTCTGCAAGAAAGATAATGGTTAAATCTCAACTTGAAGAGGTCAAGATTGTAGTGATCGGTGCCGGGTGTCTGATCCACAAAGCAGCAGTTCTTGGGAAGAAAAGCTGTCCGAGTGGAACTTACTTGTTACTAACGGAATACAGAGGAAAATGTAGACGATCCATGCTTTTGTACGTGGCAGGGTAGGTCACACTTGTAAAGCTGAGGACTGGTGGAATGTAGTAATGTACGGCAAGAGTTTGTTGAGATTGAGGAAAACACCTAACCAATTGCTGTCCCAGCAACTATGGGAGGTAACAAAAATAACACTGCCTCAGGAAGGAAGAAAAAACACAGATATATAGCAGTAGTGTCCATTGTTATATTTATATTTTTTAGTGCTATAAAGAGCACAAAGAAATTTTAGAAGGCTGTTAATCCTGGTATGCGCGGCCACTATAGACACCAATGCTACCTAGCACCTTGGTCGCATCCAAATAGACCGATGAACTTTATGTAGCCCAAAGTCAGCTTGTTTTCTGAGATTAGGTAACGGCTACTGTCTGTGAATGGCCACGTTCAAATGCTACTGATCGTCATAACGATTTGCACATTTGAATTTATACTTTGCAACATCAAGCCAATACCAAGTATATCTGAGATTTGTCAAGAAGGGAAGTGTATCTAACAATATGCAACCAGCTTCACATTATGGTTGGCGACCATTAGGATGACGACCCTAAAGTTTAGGTATAACTAAACACATCTAAAAGTGAGCTCGATCTCATGTAATGTGGATATTGAAACAATTATTGGCAAGAACCACTCTGTACCAAAACTATGCACATCAATGGGCTTGGAGACGCAGAGATGATCATTAGGCCGCGGTTAGCATGGTCCAAAAACATCGGGGTGGGGTGGCAGTTTTCCACTTGGGTGAGGAGTAACCAGCAATAGGAAAACGTACTTGATTATTATTCATTAAAAAGACCCTCATTGTCCAGGGTTACCTGTAGGATATTATGACATTCATTATATTCCCAAGTTGATGCTATGGCCCAAACTTATAGGATTTATAGGTGATAATGAAACTCGTCATTGTTCTCACACGTCTGGAAGAGGCTCGTATTCCACAGATGGAATTGGCGATACATGTGACCAGAACTGAATCCAGTAGAACTCTTGATGGGACCATTTCAAACGACGTATTTATGTTCGGTATCCTACACCATGTAATTTTCTATAATTTCAGGTTCCCTTGAAGTGGAAGTCCATCACACAAAATAGTATCCGGTAAGGACATTGAGTTAGAAATCTCAGGTAGAGGCCGATGGTAATAATGGAAGCACTATATTTTCTGACTTTGTTAGGAATGGAAATTTAGTCTTAAAGCAGCGCTTCAATGGTTTAAGACAAAACCAATAAACCTTGTCATAAATATTATACTCAGGACAGGATTATGACTTTTTGGAGCCCCTAGGCTAATTAAATTATGGGGCCCAATCAGAGAGAGACACCCTCTAACCCAATGGTTCCAAAAACGGCGCGCCCCATAGAAGAGGAAGAGGACAGCAGGTGAGGCGGAATGATTGAAAGACAATCAAAGATTTAGAAACAGTTTTAAAAAATTCATAATTCCCCCAAAAATATGATTTCAAAATTTAAAATATTATTATGGATTACTTGTAACTGCATGCATGAGCCCCAGTATAAATAGTTATAAGTAATTATTGACTAATTTTATCAGTGTGAAGTTTTTGCCTTATATCAAGTATTACGAATATTATAACAAGGATCCGTAAATTGGAGGAGAGATTTATCAATGATGAAGTTCCGACCGCGAATAAACAGTTATCTCCCGTTAACCCTCACTCTTTTTTAAAATTTTTAAATGTACTTTTTATCAGATAAAATTTGGTGAGGTGTGAGAAAATTGTAATTCTGAAAATACAGCCCAAAGGAAAAAAATTTCGGAACCACTGCTATAATCTGTCGTGATATATTTTAACATTTACATCGTTTGAAGTCAACTTATTGCAAATTCTTTAAATAAACTAGAATAGCTGTCTTTTGTTTTTCAATTAAAATATTCTTTAAGAAATATCACTATTTTACTATTTATTGCAAACCAAATTTCATATATTTCAATACAACCGTAGTAAAAAAAAATTCAGATTTTTTAAAACTGCATTGTTACCAAGCTTAAGGGCTCCTAGATTGCAGCCTATACTAGCCTAAAGGATAATCTGCCCTTGATTGTACCACTTTTGTGCAAAAATAAAATAAAATTATATCATATTACACATACTAAGAATTAAAAACTAGCGAAAATTAAAGAGAAAAAATATACCCATAATAATGCTAACATTCTCATTTTGAGTAATACTTTGGTTTATTTGGTTTAATTTGTTTTATAGCATATAAAACTCAATGGGTTATTAAATGCAGACAACATTTTTAAGATAGAATCGTATGAATAGAATATGAATCTTTTGGTTTAGATTGGTTTGGTTTATTTTGTTTTACGGCATATCAACCTCAATGGGTTATTTAATGCCGACAACATTTTTAGGGTAAATTCACATGAATAGAATATGTATTCTTTGGTTTAGCTTGGTTTGGTTAATTTTGTTTTACGGCATATCAACCTCAATGGGTTATTTAATGCCGACAACATTTTTAGGATAGATTGGTATGAATAGAATATGTATTCTTTGGTTTAGATTGGTTTGCTTTATTTTGTTTGATGGCATATCAACCTCAATGGGTTATTTAATACTGACAAAATTTTCATTGTTACTAATATTTTTTTCAAAAAATTTATTTCTGGTTGGTTGGATCCATAGCGATAGTTTTTGACTAATACATAACAATGAAAGCTTTTCAGCATAAGTTATGTAATGTTGAAGGAAAATAAATCAGAAATTATATGTTTGAAATGATGTTTATTGAAACGCGTGTTAATGAATCAACAATTCCATCCCTACCCCATTTAAATTGAGAAAAACTTAAGCAAAATTAAGGTAAAATGTTCAAGAGAAACGTAATATTGTGTTTTATTTCTTTAATCTTTAATTAATGGGAGGAGATTTTTTCGATTGGTGGAAGTGCCGCAACTACTCATCAACCCCGTAGCTTCTTCAATATACTTTCTGCAAAACATTAGAGCTATATTGAGTTACATCTAAAACTGATTCCGGAATTCCCAGGGCATCAGGAAGATATTCGGTAAGCAGGCTCATACATAAAGAACAGACGCGAATAAACGCAAGTCAGAGAATAAAAAGAAAATAACCACAAAAAGAAAAGAAAAGAAAAAAGAGAAAATCAGACGACATTTTCTTTCTTTAAAGCGGATAAATGTCTGAAGAGAAAAAAATACGTAAAATAAAAAGGATCAATACAGAATGGAGAAGTGATGTAATAAAGCAAGAAAGTTGAGAAGTGAGAAAATACAAACGCCAAAGAAAATGGAAGAGGGATGTTTACAAGAATTACAACTGATAATTTCTCATTGACTGCAGAAGGTTCACAGAGTAGAGGCCTACGCCTTACCTAACCGTCTTCTTCTGTGACCAGAGAGAGAGAGAGAGAGAGAGAGAGAGAGGGAGAGAGAGAGAAAAAAACTTTGAATATCATACCATATTTCCCACATGTTATCAACGTTACGAACTGTGCCAGTTTTCCAGATATGTTTTTAACATTTTTTTTTGTCATGAACACAATTGTTTGGAATTAAGGGAGGGAATAAACGTCTTTAGAAATGCTATGACTCATTCTACATCGACGTGTTGACTTAGTCACATCACAAAAGAACAGAGACAAACATATTTGCACGTAAAAAGTAACTGATAAACAGACTAAAAAAAACAACCAAAAGCATGAATAAAAGAACATGGACACTAAAGTTTTTTTTTCTTTTATCAGAAGTTCACATATCGATATTAACTCTGATACCGATAAAGGCAAAACAGATTTATAAGAACTTAATTTTAAATTCACATTAAAGATTATCTTTTCGAGATACACATGCAATATTTTTTGACATTTTAATTATTGCGTCATTCAGATAAAACAAAAATGTATCTATATCGAACGAGCAGAAACGTGGATTATTTGCATTAATATTTATATGTAAAAGTTGTCATAGCCAGAAGTGATAGTGGGAACCATTGTCTATAAAATGCTTCCGTGACATGAGTCTCAAATAGCATCTGACATCTAAGTCCAGCGACAAGCCGGAGAATGGTCAAAGGCGGAAAACTGGCGCCTCATAAGATGCTGTTCGGCAGTCCAAGAAGAAAGGAAAAGGAAAACCCTGATTTTAAACCTCCGTCGCTTTGCGGTCATATCAAACACGGAAGTACATCCAGACAGAAAACCCGTAGTTGAGCCCGGAAGACGGTTGGCTGTCACCACTGACTACTTTTCGGTAACTCCTGCAGCCAAGCCGTCTTCAAATGTAATGCTCTGTATTCCTTTGCATGTTGTCGGTACGGCCGGGAGGTTGATGGACAATGTAGTATGGACAACACAAGGCCTCCATAAACCATCGCCCAAACCTACGCCCTGGAGAGGTCACTCCAATTTCATCATCAAAGGACTGAATTTTGACCAAACCTTTATCCCACAAGATAAACGGATGACTCCTATTTATATGTGGAAGTACATAAACCTTCATTATACTAAATATATTTATGATATTGAATGAAGAGAGATGCTATTGAAAAATCAAAAGCCGGAGAGCTTATACGTGTTGGTCTGGGAAAACGTTTAATAAAAACTAAGAAAACAAATGTAGCTTTGTTTTTTACGGCTTATCAACCGATTGTATGTTAAAACGGAAACATTCTGGATTGTAAGAATCTTTTTTTTTTTTGCATGAATACTGCATTAAAATATTTTTTGAGATAGCAATGATTTTTTCAAATACCAGAGCTACTATTTAACCCATAGCTTTTGGGGAGAAGAACTTAGCTGATACCTTTCCCAACGGCATTTACGCTTTAGTAGATGTAACGAACTCAACTGGAATTCTAACGGCTCTAAATAAATGCAGCATTTTTTTTTCAAAAGTATATATACATACATACGTACAGACACGAATAAACATATATATATATAAAAGGAAGAGGTTATAATGGTTCCAACGAGAGAAAAGTGTGTATATTAAAAAGAAGAGAGGTACCGCAAACGTTTTTGGTTGTAATGTGAATTTTTTTTTTAAATATTATCCTTTATTTTTCATAATTTTACTACACGTGTTTCTGGTCTCGCGACCGTCTTCAGGTAAAGGGTGGAGATTTCCACATATTAATAAAAATAATAAATTTTTTTCTTTATGTTTTTCAATGTTAAATATTCTCGATACGAGACATTCTCTATTTTTGTGTTAGTAATCCGAATGTCTTTCTTGAAAATTTTCAAGAAACAAAAAATAGAGAATGTATATATATATATATATATATATATATATATATATATATATATAGAGAGAGAGAGAGAGAGAGAGAGAGATAGATAGATAGATAGATAGATAGATAGAAGAAAAACTATTCTTAGAGTGGTTAGTCTTCTTGTCTCTTTTATTAATTTTGTTTCTTTACGATGTAAAATATCTGAATATATATATATATATATATATATATATATATATATATATATTGCAGCATGAATATTGCCAGCGCATTCTATCCAAGCCGATCGACCAGTGTTCCAAGTCACTCCATAAACCATCACCGTAAACCCACCGTGACTGGGTTTTCTCCAAAACCACGTGCCAAACACGCATTCCACCAAAAGTTGGGCAGAGTATTGCACGGCGGGAGGATTACTTTGGTAACAAAGAGCTGCTACATGACATCTGCCCGGCAGCGAATATTGGACGGTCGCCTCAAAGATGAAGAAGAGACTCGAGGCGACAGAGACGTGGTTCTACAGAAGGATACCAAGGATATCATGGACCGAACATGTGAGCAACGATGAAGTTTTAGAGAGGATGCAAACAAGGAGTAAGCTTATACTTAACATCAGGAAGAAGTAGCTGACGTTTCTGGGACACGTAATGAGAAAGGAGGGCCTGGAGAATATGATACTCACAGGTCGAATAGAAGGAGAGAGAGAGAGAGAGATAAGAGAAAGCAGCGCGTGACATAGCTAGCCGCCTTGAGCAAGTGGATGACAGAACGTGGTCTGGGGCAGGTGGCAGAGGGGCGAAACTTATTGAGAGCTACAAGGGATAGGGAGAAGTGGAGAGCCATGATCGCCTATGTCCTGAAGGGACACTGCACATAGAAAGAAGAAATGAAAAGTCCGAACACTTCTTGGGCACGCCCATTCCTTTCTTTTCTTAATATTGGCTGGCGTTGTCTAAGGCTTGCGACTAACACCCCTTCCCTGATAGCCAATGTTATGAAGATACTGCAACGTTTGTTCGGCGACTCACATCGAAAGCCGGTGCTAACTACTGACCACTGAACAACTTGGAGACACATCACTGACGGCCCAATCGCCTAGAATGTGTTCTTTTCCTTCATTTAATGCCCCTATACACTATAGAAAGAGGGATATTAAAGTATTCTGCAATTCTGCGCTAAGTTCTCCTGCTACCCCTGTCCATCAATTCTACCCCTGTTTTCAATTCTACCCCTGTCTATCAATTCAACCCCTTAATTTGCCAGTTCTGTTGACTCCCTTGTTGTAGGTAAAAAAGAAACAATAAAGATTATTAGCTACCATAGGGCACTGACACCTCATGAGAAGAAAAGTTGAAAATAGGGGTGTGTATTTACTTTTGACATATATATATAGAAATTGGAGTAATGGATAGCAGCTTGGGATGAGAAATCGGGGAGCCGAGTTCTATTTCCAGTCGAATTCATTACATTCACTTACGTACTAATACCCTTGGGAAAAGTATGAATCCTCAACTTCTTCATCCCCGCCCCAGCTATGGGTAAATAGCAGGACAGACCGGGTTCTCTAGTCTTGGATGGCATCTGGTCTACCGCAGAAAGAAATAGCAGCTTACAGTCTAGTCAGTCATGTATCGAAAGTAGTCACTCCTACAAAGAGTGGCGCAAGTTCGAACCCTGTCGGAGAACACATCTTCATTACTAAGTTTTCAGGAGTGCGCAGGCCGATAGATATAAAATGTAAGATTGGTATGTATTTCAAATAAGAATAGCCACTAAAAATAACATTTGAAGTAATAAAAATGCCGTATTAAAACTAAATCCATTAAAGAATATATATGTGTGTGTGTGTATGTATGTATATGTGTGTGAAATGGATTAAATCCGACAAATATTTTAATATATTTTCTGTTTATACGTTTTTTTTTATGGATACAATATGGATAGGTATAATGTATTTATAATAGGTAATATAGTTCGAAATATTTAATAATCTATGGGTCCTCCTTTATTTTGAATAACCTTTTCAACCCTTTTTGGCATTGACTTGATTAGGTTCTGGCAAATCTCATCTCCAAACATTGAATTCCATTCGGATATGAAATTCACAATCAAATCCTGTTTGTTGCTCAACTGCTTTCTCGAGAGCCGCTACTTTATAATGCTCCATAAGTTTTCTATGGCGTTGAGGTCAGGCGATTGGGGCGGTCATGTCATAACACTCACCTGCTTCTCATCAAAGTATTCCTTCATCAAATTTTATTTGTGCATTATCCCGCATAAAAATGAGCTTGATGGGGTCGATTTGTACTCTTTCAGCAGAAGGGAGCAGACAAGACTCTAAAATTCTCTTGTACAGCTCGCTCCTGAGGTTCTTTTCAATAAGTTTTAAGAAACCAGTTCCATGAAAAGAAAATCATCCCCAGAACATTATACTGAACGGATACTCGACAGTACTTACTGCTAAATTCAAAGAGCTTTCAAAGCTTTTTCGGATTTTAGATCGCTTATCCTTTGAATTTAGCTCAACTTTTGTTTCATCGGAGAAGAGAACATTTACTAAAAAAAATCAGGTGAGTCACATTTACCGAACAGCACTGTATATATATATATATATATATATATATATATATATATATATATATATAGCTTGATCCTAAATCTTTAACGCATTTTAGTTGTTACATTTTGCTATAGTTCTCGATCCACCGACCTTCCTCCCGTCAGGATCTGTGGCCCAAGGCATAGCACTACTGCTATTGACGCAGTACATGTGTTCCCCTAATGGATTACGAGACTCATGATCGTGTTCTATACATATACATATGTGTATAAACATATGTACATATACTTGTTCCTATTCACATGTAGGTTTCTGTGTGTTTGAATGTATGTTTGCGTGTGTGTATGTGTATTTGCGTTGATCCGGGTATTTGTCTGCGTGTATTTTGTGTGTGCACTTTTGTTTGTAAATTGATGTATGCGTGCGTGTAAATGTGTGTACTGTTTGTGTGAGTGTGTGCTTGCGTGTGTGTGTGTGTGTGTGTGTACGCGTGTGTGTACGCCAAATATTAAATTAATTCATCCTATCAATTATATTTGATAAAGTTTAAATATATCCGTCGAAGAAAGTGTTTCCGCGTCTATCGGTATCAATGAAATGTAACCTTTCCATACCTATTAAGAAAATGTCTTTTATTTACCGAAGAAATTGATATCGGAAATTCTAGCTAAATTAATTAATTAAAAGCCCATTTATCGAGCTGTTTCCAATCTTCTTGTAGACTAAAACTGCTTCGAAAGGAATTAATTTCAATATTTTGGATTAGTTTCTTCAGTCAATGGAAGACTGATCTCACAACAACATCAAATCCCTCAGAGTGTACCACCACCACCTCTGTGCCTCTGATTGACATGACCGAGCAACCGCTGAAAAAGCGAAAGAATCAGTCGTTTCAAGCAGTTTTAAATATTAGCCTATTCGAAAAGTAATGTCGCATTCTGGGTGACCGAATAAAAATAATTCATACGGGACAAAGTCATTGCTATAGATTGAGAATCCTTGAACCGAAATTCTTGAGACCGGAAGCGCTTCGGTTTTCATATTTTTCGGAATACCGTCTATTTAATTTGTATATAGCATCTATTAAGAAATTTGACAAATAAAAACAGATTTGATTGAAAATAGATTTGATTAAAAATAGATTTGATGACGGGTTTCGCCATTCTATGCTTAATCGGATTCAAAAATGAAAGAAAGAAATGCGTGCATATGTATTTGTGAGTATTTTTAAATAATGAAATCTTAGCACTTTTCCCCTAAACTGGCGTTTCTCGTGATTAAAGAAAGAAAATGAATGACTTTAAAAAAGCCATTAATATTCTGTATCTTTTCTTTATAATCCTGACTTCATGTCGAAAGTTGTCAATATATTTTCCCAGCTTTTCTGTATCGACTTAAAAGTAAATCCTAATCTCATTTTCAGAATAGCTCCAATGCAAAAAATTCATATAACTTCTTTTCTGAAATGAATCCAAGGCGAATCCTCGTCGAATTCTTCAGAATGGGTTGAAAGTAAAAGATTTATATGTTGTCCGTTTTGATAATAATTGTTATTAATATAGGATACAGAATATCGATAAAATTTTTTAATGAATTTGATAAATGGAAAACGTTTCATTGAAAATAGATTATGCGTTTATCCATTCAGGCTCCATATAACATATATAAAATCGGGCAACTTGGGAATGGAATCCAAACAAACATGATATCCATTTACATTTCATAACACAGCTTATACATAAACCATGATGGTAGTTTTTTATAAATAAAATATACCCTGAAAGTAGTTTTATATAAAATTTAATTAATTGACGCTAGTCATGTAATGTTCACGCGGATTTTTAAGTGGTGAAATTAAGATTTCATGTAAAAATAATGTTTTGTACTTCATGTACGTGTACAAAAAAAAAACACAAAAAAACATAAAATATTTAAATACATGTTTTTTGACATTTTGTATTCTATCTTCACTGAGCACGAAACATCATGTAAGTAATCCACGAACGAAGGTGTTGCTAACAAAAAACTGGCGCCAACTTAGGCTACTTAATTGGGCTGGGGATCTCCCACTCAGGGCAGATGAGGTTACTTACAACAGCTGCACATCATCTAAAAAACTTCTCAATGATTTGTGAAATTTTCCATTTGTGGTAAGTCATGTCAGCACCTGAAAAACTTTCGGATTTTGGAAGTTTTCGGATTTTGGAAGTTTTCGGATTTTGGATGTTTTCGGATTTAGGAATTTCGGATAAAGGATATTCAACCTGTATAGGCACTGACAAAAGTCCACTGTCATATAGAAAGAAAATGAGTAACTACCGACACCGAGGTTCGAAAGTGACACTATGGATTTATGAATATGTGTAGGTGTATAACTATCGGTGTCAGGCTACTGACTGTAGTGATTATTGAATGACTATTGAGTGAAACTATCCAGTCGGATTAGTGTGAATTATTGTGTGTCGATCATTTGAGTTTCCATTTAGGATTTACCGGACGTTAAGCCGAGCCGTGCTACTAACAAAGTATTCACTGAAATGGTTAATTATCTTTGGTTGACTTTTACTTCTTTGTTCTTGTTAAGTATTTATTTGCGGTTGTAATTAAATACTGTTTCATCTTAACACTGAAGTCTTGAGTTATACTTAATTATCAACAGCCACCGTACGTCACAAAATCCACGATAAAACTATTCCTTGTTGCGAGGATCCGAATAACATTGTGGATTCTACCTTAATTTCTGTGATGAGGAGTTATCATTATTTACAATCGAACTAATGTCCCCATCCATTGATATATCACATCGTGGCCATATTGATTCAATATTCTCTGTTGGAATCTCTGGGATGAGGATTAGCCGATTGATTCGGGTTTTTTTTACGGCTTGTCCAGCATTTGCAGGTTATTTAAAGCCGGAAATGGTAGTTTAGTGGAACCGGAATTGCAAATTGGCTGCCGTTTAAAATTCTGAGCCATTATCCATTACGCCACCCGCACTCCAAGCACGTTGTATTCCTAAGCGGTCACCCATCTCGGTACTGACCAGACTGAACGTTGCTTAACTTCGGTGATCGTACGGGGATCAGTTTTTGAACATGCTGTGCCCGTAAGCCTGGGATGGGGAGTTAGCATCATTTACAATAGCACTAATGACCTCATCCATTGGTATAAACCAATTCGATAATTTCTGGAATGATGACTTATAATTATTTATATTATTTACAGTAAGACTAAGGACATTAATCCGACTATGAATAATACAAATGACTTATTGGGGTGTATCAAAAATATTTTCGTTTTATAATCAACTCTCTGTTGAGCAATTACAAAACACGCTGGAACATGATACGTGATACACGCTTGGGCGATCATGTATCTTTCTATACGTCATTGACGAGTTTTCCCGATTTAGTTTGCCATTTTTTTCTGCGGTAGACTGGTTGCAAACTAAGGCTAAAGAATCCAGTCTGTCCTGCTATTCAACCCATAGTTGGGGGAGAAGAGATGGATTCATACCTTTCCCAAGGGTATTTGTGTGTAAGTGAAATTAACGAACTCAACCGGAATTCGGCTCCCGAGTCGATATCCATTACACCACAACGTAACTTCTCTAATATACGTCCTATATATATATATATATATATATATATATATATATATATATATATATATATATATATATATATATATATATATATATATATATATATATATATATATATATATATATATATATATATATATATATATATATATATATATATATATATATATATATATATATATATATATATATATATATATATATATATATATATATAAAATATATATATATATAAAATCTGGCATGTTGAAACTGATTAATTCAAATGTATTCCTGAAAATTCTACCTTAACTACATACACCAGATTACGAGTAACGGCTTTCACCAGGGATATTTCTTAAGAAAAATATCACACACACACATATGGTCTTTTATTCCCCCTGATACATACATACATACATACACATACACACACACACACACACACACACACACACATATATATATATATATATATATATATATACATACATACAGACACAAATATATATACATATATATATATATGTATATATATTTGTGTATGTGTGTGTGTATATATATATATATAAATATATATATGTGTGTGTGTGTGTTTGTTTGTGTGTGTGCGCGCGTGTATCAGGGGAATGAAAGATCATTTGTTTATAAAAAGAGGTTCAGTGGGTGATGAAAGGAATTATTTTCATGGAAAATATTGTGAGATATTTGAGGTGTATATATTATTTTTTTCCAGACCTAAAATAGAAACTATTTTGTTTTGTTCGTTTACTTTATGCGACGCCTACTCTCCAAGAATAACAGTTCTCAAAAAGAATAAATGAAACAAAAAAGGAAATACATGTAACAGGTTCCCGCATAGATTATCAAATGCTTTCATCGGCGCCACGCAAAAAGAGTTGTTTTTGGCGGTGTACAATTTCCATAAAGGGTCATAAAGGGTCAACAAATTGAAATTACTTTGCCTGGTCAAAGATCGACAAGTAGGGAAATGAAGGACTCTTTCACTCATAAAAACTCAGTTCATGGGATGAGAGTGAGTTGTGGAAGGTTTTATGGTTTCTGCGGGTGACCAGACAGAAAATGGTAGCGGCATTTGAAGGAGGAGACATTTTGTCCAAACTTATTTTGAAAAATAAATCTGATAGAGATTCGAAGTTAACCTCACTGACACATACGTGCAAATATTTCCAAATATGCGCATGCGCGTTGGTGATTATATCAACAACCATTTTTCCTACTTTCAATCCATTTGCTACTGAGGATTTCTAGCCTATATATTCGAGTGCAGGGTAGATTCTGTACATTTCTGTAACGGGATTTTTAATCGTTCTGCTAGTATTGAGTATCGTAATATCTCTACTTAGTGTGACCCCTTTTAATTTCTATATATTTGTTTTTATGGGTACAATTTTTAAAACGTTGCATGGATCGGTAAGCTACGCATCCATTATTTGTGTCTGTGTCAGTGTTTTTATTACAGCGTGCCTATGTTATTTTTACTGAGTTATTTTTGTTTTTTGTTTGCGTCTGGCGTGAATATTTATTCAGATTTATCAATAAACAAGGACGGCTGAAACAGACTATATATATATGTGTGTGTGTGTGTGTGTGAGTGTGTGTGCGCATGCGTGTGTTTGTGTGTGTAAAACAATAACAACGATTGTATTTCGCCCCAAATCGGTCGACCAGAGTCATTTTCGAAGATAAAATATTTAAGGTAAGCAGTCTTTATAATCATAGAGCTCGATATCAAGGATAGATATAGAGTATAAATATAATAATAATTATTATTATTATCATCATCATTATTATTATTAAAAAAAAATAATAATTGTTGTAACCTAGGGAAGGTTACTGAATAGAATAATCACACGAAGGTTGGTAATGAACGATAATACTTAGGACAAGAGCAACACATATACGATTCGCCAGCAGTGCGTAGAAGTAGTCAACTGCTAGAAGTGAGTCAAGTGAATTCCACAATGAATCTCCAACTGCAGGATATCTACCAACCACCCCACGCGGTCAGATGTGGCAAAAGGCCGTATTTAATGTGAGGTTTCTGAGCCCGTAGGCTCGGCCAAAAATACCCCATAGACCCCGTATAAAACGGGGTCGGGTAGATGTTTACCGAGACGTGACTCTGCCCTTCAACGTCTGGGGATCCTCACTGCCCGGGGGCAGAGAGTTTGACCAGCACAGCAGGAGACGAATCTCCAACTGCAGACCAACACATACTACTGTATTTATGGGAATGGGAACATACCCATTATCGCCCGTAGGTATGCTACAATAATAATAATAATAATAATAATAATAATAATAAGTAAAATATTAGTGTTGAATGTCTCTATTTTGAGTTTCATAGAAATATATCGACAATTCAGAACAAATTTGAAGGTTTTCAAAGATATTCAACTGCGAGGTGAACAAATATATTTTACTTCCACACACACATAAAATAAAATAATGAACAAGTAGGAAAAGTATCTCAATCTAACATGTTTCACTTTTATTAAAGTTTCGTCAGAGATAACGATAGAAATGAAAAAAAAGCAGACACAGAATACTTGTATGTTAAGATTTTTGGTTAGTTCTTGTTGGTCAGATACGTGTCACGTGTATAAATGCAATAGAAAATAAATATGTGTGAGGAACATTAAATTGTGTGATAGTGTAAGAGTGTGTCTGTGAAGAAAAGCTTTTGTGTCTAGGTGTATGTTGGACGGTAACGTTAATTCATGTAAGTGTGTAAGTGTTTGTGTAAGGAATGTCTATAGATGTCACACTCGTTTTTTGTCGGTGAAATGTAGCGAGATGTTGCAAATAATTTTGTATTTGGTTGGATTTTATATTCTCATGTATTTTATATGTGTGTGGGGGTGTGTATTTTGTCGTCACCTTGGTGTGAGAACCTCGTTGTTGTTGTAGGGCCTGCTCTTCGTCTCCCTCTCCAAGACGCTCCACACGAAATAACCGAGAGGGTTGCAGTCTGGTGATGAGTTGAGGTCACAAAATCTGGCAACCAGTGGTATGGTGAACAAGTGGCGCCTCTTGAGTGTATAAGATTTATAATTCAACTTCTCCTTGCGCCTGCTGATGCCCAATTCCTTGGTGATTCCCCTCATTCTTTTGCCGGGGTTCTCCTTGACAACCTTGGCAACGTCGGTGACGAACTCGGGCGTTCTAGTGGTGCCAGAGAGCTTCTTATGTGATTTGCATTCTGAAAAGATCGCTATGCAATAGTTTTGTTGAAATGTTTTTAAAACGCTACAGAGACTTATGAAACACTCCAAACTGCTTATGTAATAGCAGAGCATGATGAATACAAATAAGTACACTATATACAATGTAGAAAATGTAATAGCAGAGCATTATGAATACAAATAAGTACACTATATACAATGTAGAAAATGTAATAGCAGAGCATTATGAATACAAATAAGTACACTATATACAATGTAGAAAATGTAATAGCAGAGCATGATGAATACAAATAAGTACACTATATACAATGTAGAAAATGTAATAGCAGAGCATTATGAATACAAATAAGTACACTATATACAATGTAGAAAATGTAATAGCAGAGCATGATGAATACAAATAAGTACACTATATACAATGTAGAAAATGTAATAGCAGAGCATGATGAATACAAATAAGTACACTATATACAATGTAGAAAATGTAATAGCAGAGCATTATGAATACAAATAAGTACACTATATACAATGTAGAAAATGTAATAGCAGAGCATGATGAATACAAATAAGTACACTATATACAATGTAGAAAATGTAATAGCAGAGCATTATGAATACAAATAAGTACACTATATACAATGTAGAAAATGTAATAGCAGAGCATTATGAATACAAATAAGTACACTATATACAATGTAGAAAATGTAACATACTTTAAACAAAGTTAATACCTTGGACTAAAAAAATAAGATAACCAACACTCGAGAAAAAGTAAATAAAATAAACAAAAAATTTAAATACATAAACAAATAAATTTTGTCTTCGTACTAGTACAACGATGGGATTGTCCCTTTCAGACCGATAACTTCAGGAAATCTCCTACCTGATAAATTAACCGTGTTGAGATTCGATCCCGGGTCTCACGGTCAGAACGCGAACGTTCTAACCACTCGGGCACAAATGTTTCAACCACTTCCTCGGAACATTATTCTACTTCTGTAAAAAATTATATCAGATTTACGGCAAAAAAATATGATTTTAGTACAGTGTTACTAGAAAAGTGAAACTAACTGAAAAGTTCAGAAACGTTAGCAATATCTTGAATCGATTCTCAGGCCCAGTCAGTTCGTGGTCATGTTGGTACAGATAGAATCGGGTTAAATTGAAATTTATGCGCAAACCTGGTAGGTTTGTTGGTATCCGTCTACCAAGGAGTTTGTTTTTATCTGAGTGCCGAGATTCCAAACATTTAACATCAACAACAATAACACATCTTCATAAAAAGATTATTCTCTTAAGGAAAAGTAGAAGCAGAACGTCAATTGAAATAACATTTATATATTCTTTTCAGATATATACAATAACAATAAAATGTTCAATTTTCTTTGCAGTGAAATTTGCTTTATAAAGTAATTAAGTGTTCTTAGAGCTGTGTGAAATGTGTGGATAGACTTTATAACGGTCAGACTAATGTGTTCATGAGTGTGTAGGCAAAGGCTCAGTCGGTGGTTACTAGCTGTCATCTCTTCTAATGTGTCCGTGTGTGGGGATGCGTGTGTACACATGTGTAGATCAAACTGGCTTCCGAAATTGTTTTGAGCCCTGAGAAGTTTCTATTTTAATATCCGCAAGTAGATTCAAAATCGAATTTCACAAAGAGGCGTGAACTTTTTGAATACAAGGTCCACACTGGATCGCGAAAATCTTATTCTCGAATTTGTGGGAGTGGTGAAAAAAGTTATTATTGTTATTTTCTAAATGGTCCAAAAATAACTTGTGGTAAGTCAACAACTGCGCCTGCAAGTAGTTTGGCAGTATTTGCCCTAGTAAATTATTGCTTATCAAACAAAATTTCTGATGGGATTTTATTGGTTGAAATATATATATATATATATATATATATATATATATATATATATATATATATATATATATATATATATATATTATGAAGTCCGATAATTATTTAAGACATTTTTTATGTTTATACGTTCTTTTTATAAATACAAATATTTAAGTAATATAATGTATGACGTCATTTGTTTACATTTGGATACGCATTGAGCAGATATGAATGAATGAGAGAAAATCATGGAGAATTGTGTTTAAAACAGTAAAATCGACCTTGCTATCCGAACGCTCCTCTGTGGCCCAAACGGTTAAGTCACGTCAAGCTATATGACGGTTCCGTATTGCATATAGCTTCGATTCCTGACGGAGGACGCATATTTTCTATAAAAATTTCTCGGACATTCAGGCCAGTAAATGTGGTTAATACCGTTTATTATAAACAAAACATTTACTTAAATATTTGTATCTATAAAAAGAACATTATAAACATTATATATATATATATATATATATATATATATATATATATATATATATATATATATATATATATATATATATATAATTTAAAGAAAAACAGACCATTTTAAGGCTCCATTGTAATAGTTTATTTCACCAGAGACCTTTTAAAGTACTCTGGATCATCAGACATCACTTTCAAAAAATGAAATGAAAATTTACACTTTTGACGGCTAGAATTTACATTGATTTATTGATTTACATAATATCTTCTCTAAACCCCGAAATTTTACATCTACTCCTACTACACTTTTTCTTCTTTATTTTTCCTGATAATATTTGTTCTTCTACACATTTATTTCCCTCCATATCTATCCAGCATTTGTTTATTCATTTTTATCTCTATTTATCCCCGTCTACTGATGTAGTCGAGTCTGCTATCGTTATTCTGTAGTCGTCGTTGTCAACTTTACTGCTGCTGATGATGGTAGTGCGTTTTATACCTTGAACTTCTATTAGCCATGTCTTTTCAGGATGTGGGCGACCATGACTCACTACAACTTCATGTCTTTTGTAGGCCTGTTTTTACGTTATTTCTCCCATTCCCTCTTCTGCCATACATATACATAAAATAGTTATGTAGGTTACTCGCTGCTTTCCGCCGAGTGTCAAATTCTCCAATTTCAACTGTTTCTTTCTCACCCATAAGTATAGGCGTCCTTTTTATTTCCATTTTCTATAAAATTTCCTCTTTACTCACGTGTTCAATTCATGGGATTCTCAGTATCCTTCTGTAGAACCATGTATATTTTGCCTCAAGTCTCTTCTTCATCTGTGAGGAAATTGTCCAACATTCACTGTCATAGAGGAGGATAGATATTACAGTTCGGTAATTTGTTCTTTGTTTCTAACGAAATTTTCATCTTTCTTAATACTTTGCTTCGATTTTAGAAGACTTCTTTCGCTATTCAATTGCAACTTCAGATTTCGGTATTATTCTCTGTCCTCTGTTAGAACACTGTCCAGATATTTAAATTTTCGTACTAGTTCGATTTTGGTATTTTCATTTTCTAGTTCGCATCTTAGGTTGTTCCTCTTGCTGACAATCAAAGATTTTGTCTTATAACTGACTAGCAGTATAACCCGTCTTCGACCGGGTGTTTCATTACTGGGAATTTTTGCCGTTCAATTGGAGCAGTTTAAGTTTAAAGTCAGCCCACTCGAAAATCAATATTAGTAACAACAATTGGATGCAACTGAGGCACATCTCCAAATTAGGACTGGGGTAACAATTTGAAGGGGGGATCTGAAAAGCGCCGTTTTTGCGTTCTCAATCTTGCAAGGAAGGAACCTCTTCCATGGACCGACATAATAATAATATACGATAAATTTTATTTATAATATAATTTTTTATAATTTTAATAATCTTTTGCGTTAGATTTCAACTCTGTAAATTGATTGCACGCCTGTTTTTTACAGACATCAAATTTTTCCTTTGATTTATTTTGCGCAAAGTGTAAAAAATGAGGGTTTTTTTCGATTTTTCAACTTCAAGGTTGTAATTTTTTCCAGCCAATTTGGACAGTGGAAACGCATAAACTACAACCGATCACACACACACACACACACACACACACACACACACACACACACACACACACACACACACACACACACACACAAACACATACGCACGCACACACACATAGATACATACACATTTCAAGAATTATGGATATAATTAATTATATATATTTAACTGTATAATAATAAATAATACTATTATAATGTTTAAACTATTTATTTTTATTAAAGTTTTTATGAAAGATATATATTCAAGAACAGATAGTAAATAGTAAAACGTTGCTGAGAGTTATAATGGACAGGAAGTAGTGAAGAGCCATTGTCTCCAACAATTTGGACTCAAAACCGGCACTGAAGAATTATTTACCAAACAAAAAAAATTTCATCGAAATCTGATGAAAACTGTGGAAACGCATAAACAATATCCAATCATATGGGAATGACTCGGAAAATTTCGTCACAAATGGAGTTTTATCGATGAATAACATGGTCAGAACATGTGAAAAAGAAAAAAAAGTGTTAAGGAAAAAAACAACCGTTGCTAACAAGCAGACACAGTCAGGCGCACCTCGGTGTGGTGCAATGGTTAACAATCTTGCCTCGCTAGATCATTTATGACTGAAAAGTGAGATAAACTATTAACGGATCTAGTGAAACAAGCTTGAGCTTCTTTCTCTAGCTCCATTACGGCTTAGTTGTGAGTTCGATCCTCAGTAGGGTTCCATGGTTTCGACATTATTCTACGTCTAAACCACGCTTAGAAAATCGCCATCCAGAAAAAAAAAACAGTTGAAATTCTTGGAACAGTTAACAAGGAAGGAATTCTTAGAGAATTTAATTTTTAATGTAATGAGAGATTTCGAAAAATTAATTCATTCAAATATACGAAAGAATACATAACCTGTAAGCTGACATAAAGTCATAGAAATTCGGAGAAACTATTTTGATATCTGAATAATTATTATATATTTTGTCATAAAAATGTGAAAACACTCTTTCTCGATCAAATATTTTCGCATATCTGAAAGTTAGCCAGATGCAATCGCCAAGGGTTTTCTCTAGTCGTGCATCCCTTTCATCTGATAAGTTCAAGCATCAAACACATCGGAATACCCAGGTGCATGGACACGTGCAGGCTTAATTTAAATACACATTAATAAGATGCATTTTCATAAAATATCAGATTATTAATTATTACCACCCCTTTATTTATTTCGCATTTTATGATCTTTTAAGGATTTTCTGATTAAATTAAGAACTTAAATAAAATGTTAATATGTTTATTTATCGATTACGCATTTTTATCTTCCCTACTTGACAGAATGAGATATTTCGTTTTTATATTAAGGGCACTTTGTTCGACACCAAAAGTGAACGTGCCACGTCTTAACTATATACCAACAGATTCTCACATTGGCAAGCAGGAGCTACCATATAGCTAATTCATTGTTTTTATATATTTATATATATATATATGTATATATATGATGTACCACAAGATCAGCACATGATAAAAACTGATACAGTCGAAAGGTACTTCGGAAAATTTATTTACAATTTCTCTCCTGATATATATCTTATTAAAACATTGGAATGAATTCAAACTTTCATTTCTCCTCTCTTCTCCCATATATATATATATATATATATATATATATATATATATATATATATATATATATATATATATATATATATATATATATATATATATATGTAGTGTTGAATGTTAAAGACAACATAGTCTTACATATTTTCTTTTGAATTTTCTCATATTCTCTAATGAGACTTTTTATTTGAAAATAGTTCCGAAATATGTTTTGTCCATACGATGACCTAGCGCTTTCGAACATCATTGTTCATCTTCAGGGTCAATATTTTAGTCAAAAATTTTTTTTTTTTTTAAACAAACATTTGCCAATTATCTTGTAGCGTAATCATGTTGCTACTTTTTTACGAAATTACAGATTGCTGCCAAATTACACACATATATATATATATATATATGGCCTGACGATTGCATCTATCATGAAACAGACTGTCGCCTCTAAGTGTTGACTTCTATGTTCACTTTTATATATATATATATATATATATATATATATATATATATATAGAGAGAGAGAGAGAGAGAGAGAGAGAGAGAGAGAGCGATAAAATACAGTACAAACCTAGCAGCACAGTTGAAATGGCTACATGTAACCGTAGGTTCTATGCTAAAAGATTCTTTTCTCAGACTTCTCGCTTTGTGGAACTCTATTTTGGCTTCTTGCTTTCCGACCAACTTTCATTTTTTTAAATTTTAATACAATGTCATTCGTTATCTAATTTTTCTTAATTCCTGTTCTTTTATTGTTCTCTCTCCTTAAAGTTTCTCATATTCTCTGATGGGGCGAAACGATCACTATATATATATATATATATATATATATATATATTGATTATGTTTTAATTTCGTTCTAAAGCATTTTTATCCATTGTCCTTGTTGAATGTTATCAAATATTTAATTCAATGGTTTATTAATTTAATCTCAAGATTTCCATTCACCCTTTTGCTGTCTACATTAAATGGTATTTTGTAGTTTTGAGCTTTTCTTCTGCTTTAATTTATCTCAAGTTTCAAAATATGGCCATTATTGCGGGTAGTTTTCTTTTTTAGGCGAAGTATTGAGGCAAACATTCGACTTCCGCCTAAAAAAAGAGAGAATGTTTTTAATGCATAAAAGCAACATTTATCATCAAGCGATGTTTTGTCGTATATCAAATTAGTCCGACTGTCATCATCATTGTCGCTGCTGTTGTCGCAAGGATTAAGTTAACCTGGCAGGAAAAGTCACAATAGGTTTCGTCGGTTACTTAAATGTATTTCATCCTTAAGGGTCGGGTCAATTTTGAAAAGACAATTCATCAACGAATGAATCGTTATCAATATTAAAATGACTTACTTAGCATATATTTATGTAAATTTGTATGTGTGCATAAATTTAATGTCAAACATATATATATATATATATATATATATATATATATATATATATATATATATATATATATATATATATGAAGAAATATAGTCTTAAAGTGTGTTATATTTATGGGATAAAGTGCTCAATATTAGAGATAGAGCGTGTGTAAATATAAAAGTGAACATAGAAGTCAACACTTAGAGGCGACAGTCTGTTTCATGCTAGATGCAATCATAGGGCCACGAGTGCTGTTATTTTTCTCGGCTATTTATATATACGGGTCAGTGGTGCATTGTGGGTAGTCATTTTTGGCAGATATTTTACCGGAAGTCGTTTATTTGTTAATTTATTTATTTATTATCGACAACGATAACAGAAGTAAACTGTTCCCGCCAAAATAATAGTCAGAACAAACCACAACAATCAACCCCCAAATTCAACAAATAGGTTTATCTTCCCAAACAAAAACAAAACTGTTAAATAAGCTACATAAACAAATTTTTATTACGTTAATAAAAACACCGATCAAAATAAAAATAAAAAATAAATAATATATAAGATAAAAAATAAAATAAATATAAATAAAAACAAGCAAAATAATTTGACCCAAATAAATAAATAAACGACTTCCGGTAAAATAGCCGCCATAATAGACTACCCACAATAAGCTATATAAACAAATTTTTACTACGTTAATAAAAGCACCGATCAAAATAGAAAAATAAATAAATAAATAAAAATAAAATAAATATAAAGGATAAAAAACAAAAATAAAATTAAATAAAAACAAGCAAAATAATTTGATACAAATAAATAAATAAATTAACAAATAAACGACTTCCGGTAAAATATCTGCCAAAAATGACTACCCACAATGCACCACTGACCCGTATATATAAATAGCCGAGAAAAATAACAGCACTCGTGGCCCGATTATTGCATCTAGCATGAAACAGACTGTCGCCTCTAAGTGTTGACTTCTATGTTCACTTATATAAATATATATATATATATATATATATATATGTATTTATACATATATATATATCGTCATCCACAGACAGATTGTTTCGCTGTATCACAGCTCATCAGTGTCGCTAGACATCCGACCCGTTCATTTGTCGGAGATTCTAACCCCTAGGCTATCGGTGCCCAGCAGAGAGAAAGACTAATTTTTGCGTATTTATTTTTTCATAAACACGCCAATCCGTTGGGAGAGTCTTGCATTATCAGTAGTAATAGTATATATATATATATATATATATATATATATATATATATATATATGTGTGTGTGTGTGTGTGTGTGTGTGTGTGTGTGTGTGTGTGTGTGTGTGTGTGTGTGTGTGTGTTTGTCACTTAACTAATTGATGTCACCCCAACATCATACCGATTTCGAAGTCTCGTTGTCCTGTTATCGTTGTCGATATTTCCAATGTTTGGTGTCTGCGAAATGTCGAACCACTTTTGAAGGTCGTTCTAATGTTATATGGACAACAGATCTTTTGTATTTTCCACGATAATCTCTTCAAATAGGATAGGCAGACCGAAGTTGTTTTCTGGGTGTTGTTATCCTCTAGTACCCTTCTAACCTAGTTTGTCGGAGCTGCTGCCATGTACCCAGTTTAATTGTTACGTTGTAGGGTACTGCTTATGCTGACGATTGAATATGACAATAAAGATGAGGACAGCAGTCCAAATAACTTAAATATTTCCTTTTTCTTTCGTTCTTTTATTTTCTTTATTTTCTTCCATTGTTTCTGGGGTTTTTGATTTTGGCCTTTTGTTGACTTTTAGGGGTGGTGTGATGTTTTCGGTGATTGGGATGTTTTATTATTTTATGATGTATTGGTCACATGATAGCTTTAATGATAATGGTTGAATGTGTGTATGCGTTGTATGTGTGTGCGCGCACTTACGCGCCCGCGTGCACATATATTTGACTGTGTGTTTTCGTCTGAGTATGTGTTTATGCACATGTGTGTACGCACTTGCGCGCACATATCTGTATGATTATTGGTGTTAGTTGTTAAATTTAAATTGGTGTATTTCAGATGATAACTTGTGTAATTGTTTTTTTTTTCATTCCTTTGTATGCAGCTCTATCTGTTGTTTTCATTTTTTATTTATGTTGCTATGTGTGTACGTGCGCATACGCGCTCATGTGTGTGTGTATGTGTATTTTTGTGCTGTGATGAGCGTAGGTGTGGATATTTATATGTGTGTGTACTCAAGAACGCACGTGTAGCTTTTTATCTTTGTGGTAAGTATAGGTGTTGATTCTGCTTGTGTTTTTGTTATCGCATTTGGCGGTAAATTGTGTATTTATTTGTTATTGATATTGCGGCTAGTTTTTTTTCCGATTGGTTTTTTCAATGGGGACAAGGTTTTAAGTGTCGGGGGTTGTAATTGTAATACAACTGCATTTTATATTGTGTTTGTTTCATTTGCATTATTATTTATGTGGCAGAGTAAGTATCTATTTGAGTGTCTGCATTTACCTATTGTCTCATCTGTCTGGTTTAGTAGTTTGCTTGGGTTTTTAAAAGTGATTTTTCCTAATTTTCCCTCTAAACATAGTTTGCAATTTATGCTATTGGGATTGTATGCAGCTGATCTTTTCATGATTTCCCATTTAATTTTAGTGGGGATGTAGATTTCTTTTTGGTTGCATATATATTTTGATAGGGCTGAGTTGTTTGAGTATCTCTCTGTTTTCAATAACGTTTTGTGGTTGTTAAAGCTTTCTTTAAAGGTTGTTTCTGTGGTTCATGTGTAATTTTTTTTCTCCTGTGTTATTATTATTTGTTGCGGTAGCTTTGTATATTATATTGTAGTTTAGACATTTGTTACTACGTGGACAGTTGTCTTTGTTTCGACAATTGCATTTATTGGTGTTGTTTTGCTAGTTTATGTTGTTGTGGTTGGTTTTGTTGAGTATTTCTTTTAACTATTTTGAAGATTTTTCCCATTTTTGTTTTTATTGTGTTATTCTATGGGGGATTGAACCAGATTATGTTTCTTATTCTGTTGTTTAAGCTGGTTTTGTTTTTGTTTGTGTATTATAGTTTGTCCGAATATCAGCTATCTTTCAGCTTTAAAACAACTAAACTGGATAACACATGCAACCCGAAATGAATATAATGACATAATCAAAATGTTGACATTCTACACTGTCTTCAGCAAAGTATTAGAAAGGAAGCTTCCCTCAATATAAGAAAAAAGCGATAAAAGTGAACGTGAGAAACTTATTTTCTTGAAAAGTCTGTGACAAGGAGTTATCATTATTTACACTATTTATGTTCGAACTATTACCCTTGTCTTTGTTGTTATTAGCACAGGAGTATATTGATCTGAGTAATCTACAGTGAGTTCTGAACTGAAGACTTTATTTAATCTACGGAGGTAGACTGTTCTCATTCCACTTCCAGATGCTAAGGACGTCGTCTAATCCTTATTTTTAGTACTGCTTCCTTATTGTTCGCCCGTTTTCAGCGAGTCCAAGTACACATTGCCCGATTCAGGGATTGATCTCCCAACCACTAGATGATAACCGTAGATATGAACAGTAGAACGAGATCAGTCTAGTTCTTATTTCTATACAGTATTGTTCAGTTGTTGCTCGCCCGTTTCCACTGAGTCCGAGTATACACTGTCTGATCCAGGGATTGATCTCCTAACCACTAACTGATATCCCTAGACAAGAGCAGTAGAACGAGATCAGTCAATCCCGTCTGGTTCTTATTTCTGTTTAGTACAGTTCAGTTATTGCTCGCCCATTTCCACTGAGTCCGAGTATACACTGCCCGATCCAGGGATTGATCTCCTAACCATTAAATGATATCCCTAGACAAGAGCAGTAGAACGAGATCAGTCTATCCGTCGGGTTCTTATTTCTATTCAGTATTGTTCAGTTATTGTTCGCCCATTTCCACTGAGTCCAAGTATACACTGTCCGATCCAGGGATTGACCTCCTAACCATTAAATGATATCCCTAGACAAGAGCAGTAGAACGAGGTCAGTCTACCCCGTTTGGTTCGTATTTCTATTTAGTACAGTTCAGTTATTGCTCGCCCGTTTCCACTGAGTCCGAGTATACACTGTCTGATCCAGGGATTGATCTCCTAACCACTAACTGATATCCCTAGACAAGAGCAGTAGAACGAGATCAGTCAATCCCGTCTGGTTCTTATTTCTGTTTAGTACAGTTCAGTTATTGTTCGCCCATTTCCACTAAGTCCAAGTATACACTGCCCGATCCAGGGATTGATCTCCTAACCATTAAATGATATCCCTAGACAAGAGCAGTAGAACGAGATCAGTCTATCCGTCGGGTTCTTATTTCTATTCAGTATTGTTCAGTTATTGTTCGCCCATTTCCACTGAGTCCAAGTATACACTGTCCGATCCAGGGATTGATCTCCTAACCATTAAATGATATCCCTAGACAAGAGCAGTAGAACGAGGTCAGTCTACCCCGTTTGGTTCGTATTTCTATTTAGTACAGTTCAGTTATTGCTCGCCCGTTTCCACTGAGTCCGAGTATACACTGTCTGATCCAGGGATTGATCTCCTAACCACTAACTGATATCCCTAGACAAGAGCAGTAGAACGAGATCAGTCAATCCCGTCTGGTTCTTATTTCTATTCAGTATTGTTCCGTTATTGTTCGCCCGTTTCCACTGAGTCCAAGTATACACTGTCCGATCCAGGGATTGATCTCCTAACCATTAAATGATATCCCTAGACAAGAGCAGTAGAACGAGATCAGTCTATCCGTCGGGTTCTTATTTCTATTCAGTATTGTTCAGTTATTGTTCGCCCGTTTCCACTGAGTCCAAGTATACACTGTCCGATCCAGGGATTGATCTCCTAACCATTAAATGATATCCCTAGACAAGAGCAGTAGAACGAGATCAGTCTACCCGTCTGGTTCTTATTTCTATTCAGTATTGTTCAGTTATTGTTCGCCCGTTTCCACTGAGTCCAAGTATACACTGCCCGATCCAGGGATTGATCTCCTAACCATTAAATGATATCCCTAGACAAGAGCAGTAGAACGAGATCAGTCTATCCGTCGGGTTCTTATTTCTATTCAGTATTGTTCAGTTATTGTTCGCCCATTTCCACTGAGTCCAAGTATACACTGTCCGATCCAGGGATTGATCTCCTAACCATTAAATGATATCCCTAGACAAGAGCAGTAGAACGAGGTCAGTCTACCCAGTTTGGTTCGTATTTCTATTTAGTACAGTTCAGTTATTGCTCGCCCGTTTCCACTGAATCCCAGTATACACTGCACGATCCAGGGATTGATCTCCCAAACACTAAATGATATCCGTAGACATGAGCAGTAGAACGAGATCAGTCTTGACCGTATTGTTCTTATTTCTATTTAGTACGGTTCAGTTATTGCTCGGCTTTTTCCACTGAGTCCAAGTATACACTGACCTTGTACGAATATAAATAATTAAAAAAATGAGAAAGATTTTATGAATTTCAACTGACAGTTATGCTAAATTTTCAGTCAATGAATGTCGAATGTTTTAGCTAATCTCACCATTAGTTTGAATATTTTCATGAGACGAGAAACTTCTTTGGGATTTTATATTTGTCGGGTGTCAAGTGAATGGCTCTGTCTGCATCTATCTTCCTTAACATATAAAATTTGGACCTTAGACACATACACGTGAATACATGTAAATATTTGCTTGAATTAATATATGAAAGAAAACAGTAAATATAAATGTGATTCATGTAATTAATATCAGAGACTTGTCAAGAGGCAGCGATAGGTATCCAGTCGACTTACAATTGCAGGCACATGTATATACACGCACAAAAGAAAACAATGCTTTCACGGTGAATGCTTACAGCATTTCAGAGTCGTATCCACCATACTTACATGCACTCATTAAAAAAATAAATAAATAAAAGGTCTCATTAAAAATGCACGCATGTATATCCTCGTCTAAACGAAAGCGGCTATAATGATTCTACATTTGACGGTTGCTAAAAAGTTCTCAGCTCAACCTACCTAAAAAAAAAAAAAAAAAACATTCCGTGGAGAAAGGGCTTCTTGTTCCTCGAGCCTTGATAATTTCACTAACCTTTGTATATTAATTTACCCATCTGCCGTGTCTCTTCAGAACGTTGGCGGTCATGTTTCTCCACAACTTCCTATCCATTGTAACTCTGAGTAAGATTTGTCTTTTCACCATCTCTCCCAGACCATGTTCTGTCATCCATTTAAACAAGCTCGTAAGGTAGGTTATTGTTTTCCTCTGCCCCTCTTGCCTTCAAGATGTCCTGTGAGTGTCAAATTCTCCAAGCCCTTTTTCTTCATTATGTGCCTGAAAAATTTCAACTCGCCCTCTTTTCCGTAAAAGAATTGAGAACTGCATCGGTAATATTTTTTGTGTATACTCTAGTATGGCCTGAGGATTGCGTTTAAACATGAAACAGACTGTCCCCGCTGGGTGTTGACTTCAACGTCCAATTTTATACTTACATACTCTCTAACCGTTATATTGAGCACATTAACAAAAACATATACCATATCTTAAAAAAGTCTCCGCTTGCATGATTATTATATTTTTCTTTTCTTATTTCATATATATATTGAGGGGTAGTTTGATGAAAAATGGGAAAAAAAATACGTGACGTGCTTGCTTATAGATAGATAGATAGATAGATAAATAGATAGATAGATAGATTAAGACTTCCTTAGAAGCACACACGGCTAATTAGTGTGAAGAGAGTTACAATATCCATAGATAGATAGATAGATAGATAGATAGATAGATAGATAGATAGATAGATAGATAGATAGATAATGTAGGTTGCGAAATGTAACAGAAAAAGAAATCGGTGAATCGAATATGACTTCCGGTTGCCATTGTTTCTCTTAATTTCCGATTCAGATTAAAAAATGAATTAATTTCCCATTTCCATTACAACTTTTGATTTCTTAAAAATGCCTGACATGCCATGTTTGAGGGAGAAAAGAATGGGTAATGGATCAATTAGTCAAACCACTCTCCCATAACTGCTTTATATACTCAGCCAGCAGCAGCAATGTCTGGCATGCCACAAAGAATATGATCATTTTGGTCAAGTATGGGGTACTTTTTTCGTGCTGTAGACCGCATGATAAATGGCTCATCACAAGGCGGGGGACATTAATAAAAAGATTCAAGCTAATTTTTGGTAGAAAGTACCTCAGCTATTTTCCCTACAGAAGACTATATGCATAAGCCTATACTTTACAAATCGGGGTAAAGTTGAGTTTTTTTCTCTGGAGAAAAATTTTTTTCTTTAATTCAAAAATTGTAGTTTTGGTATAATAAGAGGGGGCACGGTGGAGAAATAGATAGCGTTTTGAGGATAGAGCCAAGTTCGAATTTCAATCGAATCCATTACATTTACTTACGTGCTAATACCCTCGGGAAAGGTATGAACCCTGTTCTTCCCCCCTCCCCACAGCTATGGGTAAATAGCGGGACAGACCGGGTTCTACAGCCTTGGATGGCAACTGGTCTACCGCAGAAAGGAATGACAACCTACTGCAGGAAAAAAATCTGCCTCGTCAGTCATGTATCGAATGATACATGATCGCCTACGCGTGTATCACACCTGGCACATAACTGACTGAGTTTTGGCATAATATTATCATTGATAACACATGTCGCTGCGTGTGATTTATTTCAAATTTATTCATTTGAAAATAAAAAAGTATATTTCTTCTTAAAACAAAAAATATTTTGAATGTTTCCTGTAGTTTTCCCTTGATTGACTTAGACAATTCCCTCTTCTATAACTACTTTATCTGCCAAGACAGTAGCAATGAAACTGTTACCCACATATCAGACTTCGACCAGCGCGTCTCAATCTTTTTTTTATCCATGTGGAACTCTTGAAATACTTTTCATGTCTCAGGGAACAAAATTATTATATACCATTATTAATATCTATCCCTTTTATATTTTTATCGCAGTTCACGTGGTAAACGTAATTTATTTTTGGGGGATAACTAGTTTAAGGAAAAATGCCACACATTTTTTTTTGTTAAATTTATTGGCTATGAAAAAATAAAATCATATTGCTCCTTTTATGAGGCCTCACAAACAAACACATAAAATAAACGTAAATAACCAATATCACATGATTATTATAATTTCAAGAAGTTGAAGCCTTTATCATAATAACCAAAGATTTCTCAACGATATACCGTATGTGGAGGCACGGTGGAGTAATGGATAGCGGCACGCATTGAGGAATCGTAGAGCCGAGTTCAAATTACGTGCTAATTCTCTTGGGGAAAAGTATGAATCCTCTTCTTCTCCCCCCAGCTGTGGGTAAATAGCAGGACAGACCTGGTTCAATAGCCTTGGATGGCAACTGGTCTACTGCAAAAAGAAATGGCAACTTATTGCGGGAAAAAAAATCTGCCTCGTCAGTCATGTATTAAAAGATACATGATCGCCTACGCGTTTATCCCGCATGGCACATAACTGACTGATATTGTACCTGTATATAAAATTACCCATATAAAATTAAACAAAAATTACTCAAAAATGAATTAACATATTTATTACTGTTTCTTGCGGAACCTCTAGCGTCCTCTTGCGGAGTCCTAAGGTTAAGGGTAACACATGTGGTGCATGGTTTTGGGTACTTCCCAAAATCTGGTCAAGCATAAGATATTTTCTAGAGGATGGGAAAAAGTCGTTTTGGTGGGGTCGAGATATTTTCAGTTACTCCTCTCTACCAGCTTGCTTCTATCACAAAAAGAAATCACAGCAGTTTCATAGGATATATTTTCTGTTTGAGTAATCTAGAATTTTTATCGATGCATATAGTTAAATGAGTCGAATTCAAGAAAGAATTATTCGTTTCGAATCATTAAAAGTAAAAAAAAAAATGCCCCTCCCCCAATTATCATGAAACAAAATAAATGCAAAAAACAATATATTGGCAGCCTGATCTCCCCTACATACTAATGAGATATTCTATTGTTATCGTAACAATTATGTTATCGTAACATGAAAGATTTCATATTTTGCTTCTACTTCTATTTAATCGTTTATTGGTTGGTAGTTTTCCGCCAATGGATGCCCGCCTAGGCCAATGGATATCGGCGATAAATTCCGGACTCGGCTGCTGCGTTCCCTTTTACTAGTTTGCACCTACCATCAAAAAAATATATTTTTTGTATGAATAATCAAGGATTTTTGTCGGAGGACAAGGATTAACCTGTTATGTTCCCTTTCACATAAATGACATTAGAAAAGACATGAAACTCTTATCTTCTCGCCGTAGTTATTCGTTACGCAGCAGAGCAAACTGGGTTCCCTAGCCTTGGGTAGCAACTAGTCTAAGAAAAAAAACAACTGAAAACCAACCTGAAGAGGGCTGGATTCCGTTATCTTACTACGGCTGAAGTAGATGTGTTTCATCTACGACCCTAATGAGTTACGGGTTGTGAGATCACCTACGGTGGTGGGATCACCTAGGTCCATAAGCAAAATCGCTCATCTTCCTCTTCTTGACAGTATATTTCGATTGTACTAAAATGAGTAAAGTCAAATGGCACGTCTTGACACCTGTGAATATATCACGTTGAAAAATGCCTGAATCACAGATTTCATTTGACAACTTGTAAATCTTTGTTGGTAGTTGTCAATCCGACATTAAACAATACATTAAACAATACTTCACGTTCCCTTTTTTTGTATTCAAACACCTGAACAATTGTGTATTGGTTAACATGCACAAAAGCACGTTAAAGACATAACTGCATGTTTGTAACATTTATATAACATCACGTTTTGTTTTATTTACCAGCCGACCTTTATTTTAATTTTGTCATAATTTATGACTCTTTACGTTTTATACGTTGGGTAGAAAATTATCAAACCCATTGTGAAATCAACAGGCCTTAGAATTATCAAGTTCTAGTGAACTGAATCAAGTCAACGTACGAGCTTTGAATTAGAGTTTTCAAAATCAAGCAAGTACAAAAGATTAAATATATGTAAAGCGTTTTAACAGTGGAAGGAAAAATGTGGCGCCGACACACGAAGGTGCATTGCAATAGCATAAAATGCCTTCCAAAAGCTAAGCAAAGTATTAAGAAACAGGAAAATTTCGTTAGAAACAAATAAAAGAGTGTTATGTAATCTCAGTCTTCCTATATGGCAGAGAATGCTGGACAATTTTCTCGCAGAAACTTGATGGGGCAGTGATGTAATGGAATAACCTGCTACCCTCATGAGTGGCGGCACTATAGGTGGTAACCACCTATAAGTATACGTTAGGACAGCAGACAGTAAAGTCGAGCTGGGATCTGCGAGAACTAGCGGCCTTCCGATAGCAGCACGCACACAACTGTACTGACTTGCGACGACTGTCTGCATAACTATTATTTCCTTGCTTGTTGTACTGGTTTCTACAATAAACCTGTTACTATTTATCCACCATGTTTGTCCATTCCATATTCCTATTAGCACGGAATATAACAGACAGACATGTAGTTCTACAGAATGATGCTGGAAATGCAATGAACCGAGCGTTTCAGCGACGGCGAAGTTTTATGTAAAATCGAAACAAAAAGGCTCCTTTTACTTCACACAATGAAGAAAGAGTGCTCGGAAAATTTGGCACTCACGGGACTTATTGAATTCAAACTGGACAGAGGGAGACTGTGGGTAATCTACGTAACGAAGTTGTGTAAATGGATATTAGAACGGATCGTAAAATATCAAACATTGCTAAGAGCTATAAGGTAGGAAGATTTGAATAGCCATGATTGTCCACGTCCTGAAGGCACACGGCAAATGGAAGACGAAGATCAATGCTTTACAAAGAACCACGTCTAATTTTCTTGAGGTTTCTATAGTCGAAATAAATCTACAACCATTTTGATTCGTTGATAAAAATAATGATCAATCATCTTCGCGAAACGAAGGAAAAGAGACAAAGTCAAGGTTGATTGAAAACTACACCGGTATGTTAAGCTGCAGGTGTGCTCAGGTGTGCACACATGTTTGTTTATTGCATTCCAGCTTATAAAGGAGAAATTTTCTTGAGTCAGCTTGTTTACACGACGTGGGAGGTGCAACAATTTATCTATGAGATCTAATCGTAGCTATGTTAGTCATACATCGATGTATTTCGACGGGACCTACTGGTTGGTAGCGACAGTTGCGTACAAGACCTGAACGGAAATAATCCAAACAGTTCATATTAATGAAAACATAAGCGTACCTAAGGCGATGGCGTTTACACCACACCCATGGCTTCAAAATACTGTCCTTGAGACCACACACACACACACACACACACACAGAGACACACACATATATATATATATATATATATATATATATATATATATATATATATATATATATATATATATATATATATACACACACTTATCTCAGTGTTCCTTCCACTTTTCAACATTTTTTAATAAAGCCATCTTTAGGAATCGCCAAACAGTTGCTTTCTCTTTCTACTTAATCTCGAACATATTTTTTATTTCCTTTTAATATATATATATATATATATATATATATATATATATATATATATATATATATATATATATATATATATATAATATGGATAAAATAACTGAAAATAAATTGGGTGTTTTTTTTGGCGAAAGTATTTATTTCTATGTTTTTATATATATTTAATATTTCAGACCACCTCGGTCCTTCCTCAGAAATTAATTGAATTACTGTATTACTGTATTTGGGAGTTTGTTTACACTTTACAGCGTCCGTCGTTAGACGCGGACGTCACGTGATGTGCAATGCAACTATGTTTGAATTTTCTAACGTAAATCTGACGATAGTATTTTAGATTTTGTTTAAAAAGGTTTTTTTAACTATATCTAAAGAAATTTTTTAACTATTGAAATATTTATACAGATTTAAAATACCCAAGTCTTTGTTTAACCCTAGTTTATATGTGTCTAATTTTAAAATCGTATACGTGGCTTCTCATTATGCTCTCTCTCTCTCTTTCTCTCTCTCTCTCTCTCTCTCTCTCTCTATATATATATATATATATATATATATATATATATATATATATATATATAGAGAGAGAGAGAGAGAGAGAGAGAGAGGGCTATATTTGTTTTTGCAAATTTAGTAAGTTATTGAAGATCAGATTAAAGTGTATTTTCCAACGGCGTTAGTAAATTATGCAGACTTTCCTGACTTGAAGGATTGGCGCAACACAATCTCCCTACTCCAATTTGGCCTAGTAATAAGCCAAACCAATATCGTGAGTTCCATTATTAATAGCCCCAAACGTATATTCAACACACAAAATATGAAATCTTTTGCTTATTTCTCAGGATTTTTTCCCGTTTGCTTATTCTCTTTTATATGCATATGTGTGCGTATATCTACGAGTGGGTAGTTGAATGACAAACTGAAAAAATCGCCAAGATATGCATTTCATCCTGTGAAAGGACAGATGAATAAGCGTTTTATCGATAGAGTCTGTTTCACACACACACACACACACACACACACACACACACATATATATATATATATATATATATACATCCAAGTATGTGTGTGTGTGTGTGTGTGTGTGTGTGTGTGTGTGTGTGTGAAACAGACTCTATCAAACATTTTAGTATTGATAAGCTCCAGGGAATTTCTCGAGAAGCAAAATGGCTATATATATGGGGTTCAATTGAGTTTCATCTTTATGTAATTCATATATATATAGTTGACAGTGTTGACAGTTAATCTGGCCGCTGCTATTGAAAAGGACCTCCAATCAGTGATTAACTGAACAGGAAATGACTTGTAAAACTAAACTGCTCTCATTTAACCACCAGAGAGAAACTTCCCTGCTCACAGTAGCATGGTTGAAACTCGTCTGCGGCATTGCGTCCACTGCCGCTTCTTGACCTCACGTTTTCGACTGACCTGAGGTGGAACAACTACATTGAATCAATAGCCGCATCTACTACAAGAAAATTTGGTTCTCTGTGTCGTACCAGAAGGTTTTTCCCATCAGAGTCTATTTAAAACATCTACAGATCTACCATTTGTCCGTGCAATAAATACTGTTGCCCTATCTGATCTGGTACCCCTGCTGTTCATCTCGGGGTTCTCGACAAATTCTAAAGAATAACCTTCAATGTAACTCATCCTGATCTGGCATCTCGACTTTTTTTTCTCACACACGTGATGTGGCTTCCCTCTGTCTTTTCTACAAATATCTTTATTGCAACTGCTCTAACGAGCTTTTTCCCCTGGTGCCCCGATTGCATGGATTTACGCGTGCTACTTGATTGGCATCTAGGTCCCACCCTTTGCTGTTGAAATAGTTAGATGTAACCGCCACTTCTACACCAAAAGTTTCTTTTCTTGCACTTCCCGACTGTGCAACTCCCTTTCTCTTGCTTGCTTCATTGAGAACTACAATCTTCAAAAATTTAAATGCAACGCCAACCGCCATCTACTGTTGACTTGAACCCTGTTTATCTTTAATCTTTTCCTCAACCCTCACTATACACAGTCTTTTCTCTCACTTTCACTCTCTGTAACCCCCTGCATGCTAGTAGCACTCCTGCTTTGCCTGGGGTGAAGTGATTACAAAAAGTAATAGAGATAAAGTAGTAAGAGGCTTGCAAGGTTTCGTATGTGGGATAAAGGTTGCTGGTTAGAAACTAATTCATCACCCACAAGGCCGCGTAATAGCTTTTGAACGCTGTTGAGGATGTATAGTGAGGAATCGAGAACATTTCAGCTATTTTGACTATATATTTATGTATTTAGACATATTTTAAAAAATTACCTGCAACTTAAATATTAATATGGAGCAGAAACTTGCAAACCAAATTCCAGCAATTTCTAATTTTTAACACGGTAACTACTGTTAGGCTGTACTTGTCCAGGCTTACATCCGTTGCTATAACGAATTAGTCAAGCATCTCACAGTTCAGGGTATTTTTTCAGTCAAGCAGTATAGCTTTCACTTTTCTAGGTCAAGTGCTGATGCGCAGTCTCATCAACGTAAACAAAATCAATCCGATTAAGTCGTAAAAGACGAAACGCGTAAACACACACACACACATATATATATATATATATATATATATATATATATATATAATGCCATTCAGATACAGGATTTTTTCGCTATATCACAGCTCATCAGTACGGCTATAAACTTCAAGCCGGGATCTAAACCCAACCGATTTGGTATCAGTCGGAGTTTCTACCAACTATTAGCGCACGGCAGAGGGAAAGGGAAATTTTAGCATATTATTTTTTACAAATGTATACAAACACCAGGCAGCCATTGTGCTCAATTCATTTTCAATGAAGAGCGTTGCGTTAGCGGAGATGGTTGATCTCTCTCTCTCTCTCTCTCTCTCTCTCTCTATATATATATATATATATATATATATATATATATATATATATATATATATATATATATATAATTGTTTATTTGGGCAGCAATCCCTCTTTTATACAAGTTTCGTTAAAAGCGACTGACAAGGTACTGCAGTTAAGTTTTTTATTTCATGTCAGTCGTGTTTAACGGAACCTGTGTATATATGTGTGTGTGTGTGTGTGTGTGCGTGTGTGTGTGTGCGTGCGTGAGTGTATGTGTGACTATCGATAAAACCTTTATTAATCTGAGGAAGTCCTCTTCGCTTGCAACGCTGTATTACTACTCCTATTGCTGCCGATGATGATTGTTTTAATGTTGATGCATTTGGCTGTTTATCTCATTGATATAATTCCTGGCACACTGTTCCTCTCATGTCACAGTGACAACAAACCCTGTTTCTGCTTTTCATTTTCACTCTCACTCGAGCTGCATTGTGTGTTTTTGTTCTCTTATGAGTTTTACATTTTTAGTCAGTTTGGGAATCGTGTTCTGCAAGGGAATTAATTAAAATGATGTTTTGGCGAGAACCATTTCGAAAGTATTATTCCAGATATTTCTATCTTCATCTCGGGATTTATTTCTTAAGGTTATATTTTGCAAATGACTTAACGTCACTGATAATAAAAAGAAACAATTCGGTATTAACGAAACATTTTAGGATCGCTATTATTTTTTTCTCGACTCGTATTTCATTCATTTTAATTTTGTATTACTTTTATCGCAACTACACACACTGTCAATCTGATATTGTTATTAAGCAACGCGAACTGGAATAAAATAACTATAAAATAAAATGAAAGAAATATCTGAAAAAATAAAAAATCTATCTTCATATTATAATTCTGTGTGTCTCTCCCTTTGTGCGTCTTTTACGCTATGTCATTACCTCAGATAAATGATAGACCATGAATGTATTTATAGAAAAGGCCCAAGGAAGCTAAATTACGGCGGGGGGAAGGTGAGTGAAGTTGATATGCCAGCTCAGAATCGATAACATTATGGATTTTTCTTTAGATTTTATCAAGGATTTCAAGAATATATAGCAGGAGCACCAGACTATATGTGGCAGCAATATTCGAAGTATGAACGAATGGTAGACTTATATATATATAAAATAGATTCTGGAGAGAAAAATCACGACACAGTGAACCAGCTTCCCTCGTAGCAGACCTAGCAATTGATTTAATATAAACTTTCCACTTCATGTCAGTAGAGGACGTTACCTTGAAAAGGCGCAACGAGTCACTCTCCATGCTGATGGAAAGCAGAAAGGGGTCTCTCAGATGATTAATAGAGAGCAGGAATAAATGGTCGTGTCGTCAGCATAGATGCCTACTTGAGAACTGATGACATCAGAAAGATCATTGATGAAGATCAGTGTAGAACCCAGAATAGACTCTTGGGGAACACTCGCGTTCGTATGAAAGGATCTAGAAGATGGGCTGTTCAGAATAACGTTCATTTCACGATTTGACAGGAATGGTTGTATTAAATCAAATAATCGTCCTGTAATACCGTAGCCCTGAAGCTTACGTAGAAGACCAGCATGCCAAACCCTGTCAAACGCCTTGGAGATATCTAGAGCCACAAATCGAGATTCGCCATTATTATCAAGAGCTTGATATATATATTCAGTGACGGCCGTAAGCACATCAGCGGTAGAGCTGGCAAAACGGAATCTATATTGTTTGTCAGAGAGTAGGTCGTGAGAAGTAGCCTCGAATACTTTGCCGAAAAGCGATAGGAGACTAATAGGGGTAATAGGATAGAGGGATCAGAAGGTTCTCCAGAGTTCTTAAAAACAGGAACTACAGAGAAGCACTTCCAACAAGCTCGAAAACAGGAAGCAGCGAGGCAATGTTTTTTAAAACAAATGAATTTTCAACATTAACTTTGTTAAATAATATACACTGACATAGTAAAAGGTGGCGAGAAGAGATAACTTAACACCACCAACTCAACACGGCCGACTGAACACAGCCGACTGAGCGCCGGGACAACTCCGGACCGAGACAACTCAGCATCAGAAAAACATTTTTTTATAATCGAATAAAAGTTATTTATTAAAGATTAAAACCTTAATGGAAGTAAATCAAACAATCGTCCTGTGATAAAGAAGCCCTGAAGCTTATGTACAATGCCAGCATGATAAAACCTTTGCGATATCTAGACCCACAGCTCGAGATTCGCCGTTATTATCAAGAGTTTGATATATATATTCAGCGACGGCCGTAAGCATGTCAGCGGTAGAGCTGACAAAACGGAATCCATATTATTTGTCAGAGAGTAGATCGATGAGCGGTAAGATGCCTAAACACTTCGGCATTGATTAAAGTCTCAAAGACTTTTCCGAAAAGCGGTAGGAGACTGATAGGGCGGTAGTCAGAGAGGTCGGAAGGTTATCCAGAGTTCTTAAAAATAGGGACTACAGGGGAGGACTTCTAACAAGCTGTAAAGCAGGAAGCAGCGAGGCATTATTGATATAATTTGGAGAGAACTGGAGCCAGTTCGGTAGCACATTTCTTTAAGACTATGGCTGGTATCCTGTCACTTCCACTTGCCTTATAGGAGTCTAATTTAGAAATGATCTGAAAGACTAGCGACGGGGTTATGCACAGTAGAGCCTCAGTTCTAAGAGGGGAATCAGGTGCGGCCCTCCGGATAAGTCGAGTGTTGAGTTGGATGAGAATTTCCGAGCAAAGCATTCAACCATATATGGCATAGATGTTAGGACATCGAATTAATCGAATAGAGGAAGGATTGAGGATTTTCTGTTGTTCAGCACCCTCTTTCAGAGCCGCCAATAATGCTTAGAACCAGACTTGCGAGATGCTATACGTTGTTTCAGCAAGCAGCAACTTTGCTTCATTGAGGACACGCTTACACTCGTTGCGAGCAGACACAAAGAGACGTCTGTTGCAAACAGACATGTCGCTCTGGTAGTCGGAAGAAGTGATTGCTGTCGGCTATAGCATCCGAGCAAGCAGGTGAGAATCAAGGAGTTGAGCTCGGTTTGACCTGGTATTTCCTTGCTGGAATGAAAGATTTGATGCTGGTTTTCACCCAGGATGAGATCTGAGACGCGCATTTTTGAACAGGGTGATTAAAAACTGCATTCTAAGGGAAGTCGCAAAGGAAATCACGGAACGAGTCCCAGTCTGCTAGTTGATAACACAAAGATATTATGTTGGTAAAAGGTTAATGGCTGGTGGGGGAGCGGAAGGAGATGTTTACAGTTAGGGATAGAGGTAAAACAGAGACCGAGAAGAGAAGCGTGTCCGTCAGGGTTACTGGGGAAACGCATAGGAAAGTCAATCACTTGCATGTGGGATAAAGTGATTGAAAAGTTAAGGGTTTGGATGACAGCGCGGTCAGTGACAGTGTGTTTAAGTAACCTGGTATGGTGGGCATTAAAGTTACTGAACACGGATATGTTTGCAAACGGGTGTAGGGAGATGGCCTTGCCTATATTATTGGAAATACTATTTAGCACGCAACAGTCTTGAGAGGAAGGGGAACGCTAGAGAAAGAAGAGATAGCAGATTGAATTAAGTAGAGAGAGACGAAGACACATGTACGAATGGTCTGGAGATTTAAGAGAGAGTTTCTTAGCCATCGGGAAATGTTAGCGGACATAAACTCCCAGGCCATGCATGTGGACTTTAGAGTCCTTTCTCAGTAGGGGAAGGTAGCTAGGAATCGAGAAATCAGAGGAAGAAATCAGTACATCAGCGGTTGACCTGCAGGAACGAAAGCCGTATTACTTGTCTGAGAAAAAAACCCTGCGATGAGAGATGATGAACCAATTCAACATTGATTAGGGCCTCATGGAGTTTCCCAAAAAGAGATATAAAGCCGATAGTTGGATGTGTTCTTAAAAACTGGAACATCAGGCGATGACTTCCAGCAGGCAGGAAAGCAGGAGGCAACGGGGCATTTATGATACAGTTTAGAGAGAACAGGGGCCAGTCCGGGAGCACATTTCTTAATGACTCTTATAGGGATGCCATCAGGTCAACATGCTCTGTGGAAATGAAGGTTAGAGATGATAATAGAAACCAAGAAGGGGTTATATTCATATCACTGAACAGAAATTCAGTTCTATGTGGGAAGTTAGGCAGGGGTACTCCAGATGAGCCATGAGTATATATTGAGGAGAATCTACGGGCAAAGCATTCAGCTTTATCAGCAGAGGGTGATACCTTAAATTGTTCGAAGAGGGGGGAATAGAGACCTTGCACTTATTTAATACCGTATTACAGAGCCGCCAGCATTATTCTAACAGTTGTCCTCATCTTTATTGTCATATTTACGATGATTCGGCCGTTGTCAACGCTTTTATCCACTGGATACATGTGTCCAGTGGATAAAATCGTTGGTTGAAGGAATCCCAAAAGCGACTTGACCCAAAGAAGTTGTGAGCAGAGGTGAACAAAAACTTGGAGAGTTGAGTTACTCTGAGATATCCAGAAAAGGTATGGCACGTAGAACAAGAATAATCTAACCCCGTGGACTAAATAAAGCGTTCAGTTCGAAATTCCAACGTATATCACCTCAAATCGCCGTCAATATGAGAATAAAGATGAGGACAACAGTCAGAATAATGTAAATAGTGTAAAAATGTGACTTGTCTAATTCAGGGTTGAAAATGTTTAATTATCTTGCTGCCAGATCAAATTCATCGTGTCGTCATTAAAATTTCTTTGAAAAACTTACTGTCCACTTACTGTTCATAGTGCCCTCAAATGGAGCGTTACTACCCAAGTTGAGAAAGACTGGTTTAGAAACCTATTTTTTCTTGCATGTCACAAAATATTAATCTTTAAATAACATTGTCACTGGCGATGAAATGAGAATTTACCATCAGAAGGAGAAATAAAATCGTAGTTATTAGGTTGGTGCAAAAATAATGTCGTTTTTTGACGTTTAACATAATTGAGAAAACGACATTATTTTTGCACCAACCTAATAGATCAACGAAAGACTTTATTTTCTCTAGGAATCTACTCGGAAAAAAGTTCACTGTGTTTATTGGGATACAAAAAGGATTCATTATTACAAATTGCTTTAACATGAACAGATCTTTACTGTGCAATGCTACATTGAGCAATTTTCTACGATATTATTCTCTCAATAAAAGGCCCAGGTGCCACTGGTAGAGGATTATGGCTTGGAGTTGTTTTATGGGTGCAAGAATTGTAGATCATGAGGATATGTAGAATAAAAAACAATTGACCAAAGATTTGAATATGTTAAGGTTATAGTAGTCGATGAAGCATTCTGTCGGGAGTCTGTTCCACATAGTAACGATTCTTAGGAAGAAGCTGGCCGAAAGGTACATCCTTCTTATCAACGGTTGTTGGTTGCCTGAGTTTGCTTAGCGGCATATCAACAGCTCTATGGGTTATTTAATGCCGAAATCTAAATATTTTGTACATAATTTTATACTTTCATGGTAAAGGTACCTTTTCTTTTAGATATATAGCTTATTGATTATAAAATGTATCGTTGCTAATTTTACTAAAAATATTGTTGTGGTCCCGGTTCCTGGTACCACGGTGATGGTCCAAGGTAGAACCAATGAAGAATAACTCGAACACAGGTATGGAATAACACAGATATATTACAAACAGAATATGTACAAAAGAAGTAGAAGTGTTAGTAATAACAATCAGGTTAGGTTAGCGAGAAATATGTTGTCTCGACCAGTATCACTGTTCCAATGTCTTACAGTAATCGTCTGATACGACTCTGTCTGTGACTGACTCACACGATGTTCAGCAACACGCCCACGTGTGTCGAATGTGGCACAAGGCCGGTTTAATGTCGGACTCACCGAGTCCGTAGGCTCGGCCAAAAAATGCCCGTAGAACCCGTATAAACGGGATCGGGTTGGTCAATCTCCCCGAACGAGGCTTTGCTCTTCGGCGGAGCCTCGTCCGAGTTCCTCTCTGCCCAGAGGCAGAAAGTTCGACCGTCTAGCTGAGTCGTCCAAAAAGGACTGAACTCACACGATGTTCAACAACACGCCCACGTGTGTCGAATGTGGCACAAGGCCGGTTTAATGTGGGCTTTCCTAGCCCGTAGGCTCGGCCAAAAAATGCCCGTAGAACCCGTATAAACGGGATCGGGTTGGTCAACCTCCCCCGAACGAGGCTCTGCCTTTCGGCGGTGCCTCGTCCGGGTTTCTCTCTGACCAGAGGCAGAGAGTTCCCCTCTGCCTCAGAGGCAGAGAGTTCGACCGGCTAGCTGAGTCGTCCAAAAAAGACTGAACTCGCACCCCTTGCTTCCTCTTGAGGCGTAGTATTTATGGTGTACGGAATAGTCCATTACTATTATGGGTAAGTTCCCATAACAAAAATGTATTGTTGGTCATTTTATTATAAAAATATACCGTTCGTTTTTGTTTGAGGGTTCACTATTTTCCCATAGCTCGGACCCTAACAAGTGTTACTATGGATCAGGGTGAAGCTGAGAACAACAGCAGTTAAGAGGTGGTTCCACGCTCTTCAAAACCTCCAATCTTCTGATCAGAGGCCTTGCTGCCGGATGTAGTTGAACGTCATACTCAGGACGATCTTCCCAGTAGATTACGAAGGGGATTAATCAAAGCTGCAAAAGTCAGAACTGGTGGATCTAATGTATCTAGCTTGTCGACAACTGGCTTTTTGTGTGACGCATGAGAATAGAAGTGACTTTTTTCTTGTTTTTGTGCATGATAACTTCCGACCATATGTTGCTATTTCGATGCAGGAAACGACTGCGCAGCTGGAATAGACATTTCATCCGCGTGTGGTTTATATTTCAGACGTTTTACTCTGGCAGTAACTTTAAAAGATTTTAAATTTGAAGTGTTAACTGAATAAAACCAACGTAAAGTTACGAATTTATAGAAATAAATTTTTTTCTCTATATTTCTGACATGAGGTATTATATCTATTTACATTATTTACATTGTTTGGACTGTTGTCGTCATCTTTATTGTCACATTCACAGCGTTTCGGCCACTGTAGGCATTGGCCTTCTTCAGGTGATATCTGTTTGAATTTCGAACCAAAACCAGAGTAGTCAATCTGTGTGTTGGCCTTTCTGAAAAAAAAATTCAACAATTTCATCATCAAACCAGCCGTTACTTTCAAGATCAGTTTGAAGTAAGACTCCTGGTGTACTTGTGAGCAAGTCTCCTTTGGACACCGCCTTCTATCTTGTAATCGGCACCTTCAAACAATTTAAAGATGAACTCCGCTTTAATAACCACTGTTACAAATAACCATATTGACTACATTGGTCAGACTAGTTACAATGTTGTCCTGTCTAAAACCAACAAAAGAATTAGCTGAACTCAAGTGGGAATAAAAACCGCATAAGACAGCCCCATTCGAAAAACAAACATTTTTTTAAACAAACGTCATCGAACCAATCTTCAGAAACGTCAACAGTAATAATTTGATTACTTATTCCGGCCGCTTTGTCATAGACGATGGACAATTTAAAGCAATACGAGTAAAAAAAAATCACCTAGCCATTTTACCCTTCTTTCAACCAATATTCGATGTATTCGTACCAATTTCTATAGTGTAGATTTTTCTCTTGAAACGTCCTCTAGATATCTTTATGCTTTGTGGAATTAATTTAAATTCTTTTATCACTACCAACGAATTCTCTGTCCGGGGCTATCTTTTTGTCAAAATGATTCTAGGGTACAAATGCATGGCTTTAGTTTAAATCTTCCAGTTGCAAGAGAATCGTCACTTTAGTCTCCGAATGATTTTCATGTGGTTTTAACCTTCTTTATTGCACACTACTAGCTAGCTCTTTATTGCTTCCCTTCTTCTCAGGACTGTAATATATTAAATAAAATAACCGAAAGAATAGAAATGGTTCTCACTCTCTACATTTATCAGCAAATATCTATGAGTTTGGTGATTTTAATGCTCATCATGTCAAGTGGCATAATCATTTTAATGTTTCTTATGTTGCAGGTATTCAAACTTTCTAATTTTTTGTTGCACAGTTTCCTAGTCAAATAGTAGACGTCCTTACTCGTTTGTCTACTTGCTCTTGTTAAACATCGCAAATCTATTCTCTTGGAAATTCGGATCAAGCTGTAGTATCTGTTGGTATTTCTTTTGACTCGTCTATTAGACATGAAACTCCTATTTACAAGACTTCTTTCTGTTACCAAGGTACTGATTAGGATTCATTTTGTTACTTTCTTCGTGACGCACCTTAGAGTGAAATTTTTAACTGGGGTTGCTTCTTAGGTAAAAGCCAGCATCGATGCTTTATTGCATTCTCGGAAATACCGTATGAAACCACAATCTTCTCCTTGGTCCATACCTGCCTGTTCAGATATAGTCCGCAATAATATTTTTTTCGGCTATACTATCGCCATAGTTCCGATCACAACAGACACCTCTTTGGGTCCGCGCGTAATAATTGTAAAAGTGTCCCCAAAGAGGCTAATACTTTGTTCGCTGATAGCCTTTAACAAGTGTGGTTCCTGAGACTACTGGTGGATCTGTATAGCTGCCCACCCGTATTCGAGAATACCTGTCTACTAGGGCGGCTAGTTAATCCCTACTGCAGACGCTTGCTCAGGCGCATTTATGTTTTTTCAACACCCACAGAGTGATTTATACTGCAACTATGCTGAGCAGACCGTAGTTACAATTTCTTTTAAAGAGCGTATTATCTAGTGTGATCAGCAATTTGAACAAGGTCAGCACGCCCAAGCCCTCGGCCACGATGACTTGTGACTTCGTGCTAGCACAGCTATTGACGGTCAACTCGTGGTATGGTTTTCAGTCACTTTCCAAAGGTGCCGCACGCTGGGGTCGACCCCTCCAGTCCGATAACATCAGGAAGTCTCCTTCCTGACAAATCGACTTTGGTGAGATTCGAACCTGGGTCTCATGGTCAGAATGCGAACGTTCTAACCATTCGGCTCTGTAACAGTGTATTAAATAAGATTAAGTCTTCTACCCCTCCTCTCTTCATTCGTTTAGTATGTTACCATCTTCTGCTGATAAAATAAAATGTTTTGCTCGTAAATTCGTTTCCAGTTCTACTGTACACTCATTTATAGTATCCTTGCCTGACTTTCCACTTAGGACCGAGTATATCTATATATAGGGTGACCCAAAAAAAACGGGAACTTTTTAACAATCCAATCAAACCAAGAGTGATGGGACAAAAATATTTAATTCATAGTAATTGAAACCTTAAAACATGCCATTTAAGAAACAATGATGGAATTTTCATTTTTTTTAAATTACCCCCTGTAGATGGCGTCCTCCTGTACGAATGCATTCTTGAAATATGCTGTTGAGATTCCTCATTGACTGCTACAACATCTCAGCTGGGATACTGTGAATTTCATTCTCGTTACTAAAATGGCGAAATGTTTACTTGCTCAAGGTCACTGTCTCGCAGTGTTGCCACTTGCTCATGTCTGGCAATACGCACTTCAAAAATTCCCGTTTTTTTGGGGTCACCCTATACATATAACGCTGTCCATGCTTTCCGCTAACAACTCCAAACTTGTCACCTACATGTAAACTTGATGGTGTCTTGCAATTGTCATTAAAAATGTACCCCCCCTGAACTGCCCGATGTGCTTCCTAAGCTCTACACTAACGGCGTTGTACATTCTTGATTTTCTGCTTGTTAGAAATTCTCTTCTGTTGTCCCTGTTTTTTAATATTCAAGCGAACTGTCCCATCCTTCTCACTATCAGTCTTTTTTTTCTTTTTTTTTTGGGGGGGGAATACTAGGGGTTCAGTTCTGATCTCCGTATTGGTTAAGCATCTCACCTCGCCGAGTCTTCTTTCATCAAGCAATATGGCTTTTTAGTTTAGCTGCTTTTTAGGTTACCTGCTGATGTGTTAACGACTATTGCTGAAAGAATCTGTTAAGTTTAAGATAAGAATGAAGAGGCAACGTGCTGCTGCTTTGAATATCTCGAAGGCGTTTGACAAGGTTTGGCATGCTGGTCTTTTTCAAAAGTTGAAAAGGTTATAGTATTTCTAGACGACATTTTGATCTGATTCAGTTTTTCTTATCGAATTGCTAAATGAAATTTGATTGAAAGGCCACTTTTCTAAATCTTTTTGTATTAACGTGGGCGTTCCCCAGGGTTTTATCCTTGGACGTACGTTTTCCTAATTTTCATCAACGACATTCCCGATGTCATCAGCTCTCATCTCGGTATCTATGCTGATAACACAGTTATTTACTCCTGTTTTAACAGCAAGTTTGATCGGCAGTCAATCTAAAAAAAGAAAAAGAAGAAGCCCTACAGTCTATTGTTAACTATGGAGCAGAAATGCCTTGTCAGTCTGAACAATTCCAAAATGAAACTGCTCTCTTTTAATGGTCTGAGAGAAGCCTTTTTGCCTTCCATCAGCTGACCTCCTGCAGAGTGACTACTTGCACCTTCTCGGACTAACGTATGAAATGAAAAATTGTATTGAATCAATTGCTAGATCTACTGTGAGGAAAGTTGGTTCACTGTGTAGGGTTAGACAATTTTTCTCGTCAGAATCTATCTTTTTTAATGCAAGGTGTTAATGTTACTAGGGATTACGAGGTTACAGGGAGTGAAAGAGAATAGGAAGACTTTAATGAGCAGAAGTGAGAAAAGGATAATAAAGGAACAGGCTTCAGGAAGATAAAAGATGGCGATTGACGCTGCATTTAAAATTTTTAAATCGGTGAGACCTAATTGGCAATCTAGTAGCAAGCTTGAATTCATGTGTTCGAGGGAAAAAGCTCATCAGAACAGTCGCCATGAAAATATTTGTAGAAAAACAGATGGAAGCCACGTCACGTTGATGAGAATGTGACTGTAGTCGAGATGCTAGATCAGGATCAGTTACATTTCAAACCATTCTTTGAATTTTACCAAGAATCTCGAGAGATACAGCAGGAGCACCAGACCAGATATGGCAGCAGTATCCAATTCACGGACGAATGGTAGATTTTCAATGTGCAAGATGGATTCTGACGAAAAAAAAAATTCTGGACTACACAGTGAACCAACTTTCCTAGCAATAACGATTCAAAATAGTCGCTCAATTTCATGTCAATGGAAAATGTGAGCCCAAGATGGCTTAGATTGTTGCTCTCCTGGCGTTTAGCATCAATCATGTTGATAGAAGGAAGAAAGGGTACTCTGTATTTTGGAAGAGTTAAAATGTACAAGGCATTTCTTGTCCCAGTTGTCCAAAGATTGGAGGTCCTTTTCGAGAGCAGTTGCTAGGTTTACTTTGTCAGATCTGTCGGACTTGCTACTAAGGCAGGAGTACATAGTCGTGTCATCTCACTAAATGCCTATTTAGGAACTGATGACATCGAGAAAGTCGTTGATGAAGACAAAAAACAAAAACAAACAAAAAAGACTATTGTTATTATTATTATTATTATTATTATTATTATTATTATTATTATTATTATTATTATTATTATACTAGAGATACAATGGTAACAGAAAAATCTTAATCCATTTCATATTTTTATCTTTCCGGTTAACTATTGTGACATGCTAGTAACTAGACAACTTGTCAGTATATCTGACGAAGTAACAGAACACGCAGTAGGCGATTCATCCATTTCTGTCGAGCGACGTAAATAACAGAAGCACTCGACTGAAATTCGAACTCGTCTCGCCTATTTCGCACTAATAAGGCACCTTTAACTAATAAAAGCAAAAGCACAATCCCGCTGAGGAACGATTCCGTCAGACCACCGGCCAATGTCCATCACAGATTTCAAGTTCGAAGAAATTTAATCGTAAAATAATAAGAAATTCTACCTTAATGATGATTATGATGATGATGGAGGTGATGGTGGTGGTTATAAAAAATGGGCAGGAAAAAAAACGAACTGCTTGAAGAAAAGCCAGGATTGAATTTAAGGCGAGTCGAGATGCAAAATTAAGGCGAACGGCAAAGACATTCACGCCTCTTCATTTTTTATGCCTTTGACACCAAACGAAGATATTCACATACAAATAAAAACTGTAATAAATATGTTTTTGAATCTCCTTGCTTACAGACATTGCTGTATATTTTTTCTCGGCGAAAAACCTACAAAAGTCTCCGTCATTTTTATTTCTTTATTTTCTTTTATGGTTAGAGGTTGGCCGATATACCCTGTTTCGTTTTATTTTCTGTTGTAAGTCGATATCAGCTTGAAATACCCAGAGGGGAAAAAACAACAAGTAGAGAAACAGAGACATCAAGATGTGTAGGTGGCAAAGAAATAGAATGCGCTTGATAATATTTTATTTCACTCTTGTGTCCTTTTTTTAAAATTCCTACATCACGTATTCTTCTCTATAAAGCTTCCACGGTACTATAGGCGGGGTAATGGGAGGTTTCAAACCCATCACGTTTTTGCTGGTTCTGAGAAATAAACAGTAGACTAAATTTATCTTCAAGACCTCAATCTAAGCTAATGCTGTTGTGTTTGGATGTATCATTTTGTCTGGAATCATTACTTTTCATTTATTATGAATTAGTTTTCAAAATAAATCATAAAACTTCATTTTAACTCACCGTTTTAACATCTGACGTAGCGCTCCCTTTTAGCATCTGATACAGACGCCCCCTTTTAGCATCTGATACAGACGCCCCCTTTTAGCATCTGATACAGACGCCCCCTTTTAGTATCTGATACAGACGCCCCCTTTTAGCATCTGATACAGACGCCCCCTTTTAGCATCTGATACAGACGCCCCCTTTTAGTATCTGAGATAGACGGTCCCTTTTAACATCTGATTTAGCGCTCCCTTTTAACATCTGATGTAGATGTTACCTTTTAACATCTGATATAGACGCTCGCTTTTATCATCTGACGTAGCGCTCCCTTTTAGCATCAGATACAGCCCCTTTTAGCATCTGATACAGACGCCCTCTTTTAGTATCTGAGATAGACGCTTCCTTTTAACATCTGACGTAGCGCCCCCTTTTGGCATCTGATACAGACGCCCCCTTTTAGTATCTGATATAGACGCTCCCTTTTAACATCTGATGTAGATGTTACCTTTTAGCATCGACATTTAACATCATTTTCCATATTTTTCAAAAGCATAAGCTGCTGAGAGAAAATGACATTTATGCTTAACCTCAGAAACAAATATATCATCTGCTACCATATGTAACTGTACCAATAAAAATCATAGATTATGTCATTTCTTTTACAGAAAATCAAAGAGAGATGAAATTTCTAGTGCACATAAGGGTGCTTGGAAAACTTGACACTCAGATGACATAATCAAGAACAGAGGAAAACATAACGTTTTGTGTGAATGAATAGCAGAACCAGGTTTAGGAGAAAGAGGAAAAAGACAAATTTTACTATGAGCTACAAAGAACAGGAAATTGTGGAGAGCAATTATTGAAATATCCTGGAGTGATATGGTACGTAGAAGAATAAGAATATGCAGTAAAAAGTCTATAGGCTTTATTCCAGACTATAAGTACAAGTGAAAAGAAAAAAGAGTGTATTTAAAATCCAAGCAAAAAAACAAAAACAAATTAGGATAGAATAATAGATCAAATATAAATTATTTCTTTTATGAAAGGGACAGATAAAAAAAATATGAAATCAGGAATCTTTAAAACTTAATATCAGATTTTGAACCTCCACATTTTAAGCATTAAAATTAGCCCCCTTTTAACATATGATGTAGATGCCACCTTTTGGTATCTGATATAGACGCTCCCTTTTAATATGTGATATAGACGGCTCCCTTTTAACATCTGATGTAGATGCTCCCTCTTAACATCTGATATAGACGCCCCATTTAACATCTGATATAGACGCCCCCTTTTAACACTTGATTTAAACGTCAAACTTTTTTATTTTATGGTGCCCTGCTTATAAAGTAAGGTCTAAAGAAATCTTCCTTATACATACTTTTTATTAATGACAAGAAAAAGTTGGAATATATTTTATATCTTCCCAATAAAGATTTCGTCTTGCTTCACGAATATAAATTTACCATAAGTAGCATCTTCATGACATTTTTTGCAACCGTTTTTGCCGATATGTAGAAACATTTTTGAAAATATAGTAATGCTAATTAGAGGTCTAATAATATAATTGCAATAATACTTTTTAAAAATATTTTCATTTACAGAAGGCAAAGAGAAAACAAAAAGATCATTGCTCCGTGACTTAATAATGTCGCCATAATTGATACTGGAAAATATGGAAACTAAAAGAATTAGCGCATATGTTATAATTATGTTGTTTTTTTTTAAATCCCGTTCCTAAACCGACAATGGGAATTAATTGAATATAGAAAGTAATAATCAGAATATTAAACAGAAAGAAAGAGAGAAAAGCTAAAGAAACATCATCAGGAAAACTAGCTCACTCGTATTTTTTAATCATTTCACTCCAAGCAAGGCGATATTGCCACTAAGGCGCAAGGGATTTCTGAGAGTGAAAGAAAATGGGAAAATGTTAATGAGGAGAAAGGACAATAAAAGAACGGTCACCAGGAAAGCAGAAGGTGACGATTGATGTTGCATTAAAATTGTTGACGATAATAGTTGACAGGAATGAAAGAATACGGAAGAGAGTAACACAGGTGAGAGAAAAAATTGTTAGAATGCAACTTACGGTTACACCTAGCTATTTCAACAGTAAAATGATGATACTTAATTGCCAATGTAACAGCTTAATTTAGTCTGGTACAAGGCCACAAATACAAAGAATCTATAATATTCGAACTCATTACATTCTTACCAATTAGTTTTAATAAAACAATAATAAAAGATCGGATAATGTTTTTTTTTTATTAATTCTAGATTTAACTTACTCATTGTCAATTAGAGTGATATGCGGGTGGCGTAACTGTTACTGTGTAACAGTGCAAGGTAAGTGAAGGTAAGTGATCAGAGTTCAAATTCGCGACAAGTCTGCTGCTTTCACTTTCACACAAATACCTTGATAACGGTATGAATCCAGCTCGTCTTCCCCAGTTACTTCAACGTTACCACGCGGTACAGTGCAGTACTTATAGATGAACGGTTTGCTGAGCCAACAAATTGAATGGTTAAAAGGTTTTTCTGGAGAAAAATTAGATACGCCTAACGACTTTTAAAATGTGTACAGCTAATCGTGAGATTGGGAGTGTCTTTTACGCCGACTCAGTCTCCATATTGTATTCATTGAGTGTCTGAACTAAGCTCACAAATTTTCATGTTTTATATTGAAAATATTTCGTAGTATTTTTTTTAACTATAAACGTAACCGTAAACGTGAGTGAGAAAATCAATTACTGTAGACATTAACCCTTTGAGCCCTGCGTTCCTGAACAATTTTAACGCTTCCCGCTTGAACTCTTGAGTCGAAATTCGCAAATAATTGGTATGTAATGTTTTACGGTAAATATAAAACTAGTTACAAGTGTTTACCCATCGTTCAGCAGGTGGCTGGGCATTACGTCATTTTTCTCTATCACCGGTAAAGCGGTGGTCAGGGCTCAAAGGGTCAAAAAAGAAATAATCATTCAACATGAAATATTAGCAAACTTAGTATGGAACACTAAAATCAACAATTTGCACCATACTAAAAAAAAATATTCGATTTTATTAGAGATGAAAAAATTAATTAATTTAATGTTAGAAGCGAATCAATAATTCATGAAAAGGCCAAATAGTTATTCGACGGCCATAGCGCTATTGCTCCCAGCGGAAATTATCTGTTTCAGGTATTTTCCTTAGTAACGTGATGAATATGACAACAATGATGAGATTAACAGTTCGAACAATATAAATAGTGTAAATATTTACAATATCTCATCTCAGAAATGTAGACATATTTATTTATTTGTTCTTTATTAAACATATATCCAAGCACTCTCTCGGTCTCACACTACCGACTAGGCAAATCCCCCTACGTTGTGGTTCGATTCCAGTTTGCGTCAGTTTTTTTTTTTTTTTTTTTTTTAAAGCTTTTCACCCCAAGCAAGGCTGGAAGCCACTAACACGCAAGGGGTTACAGAAGGTTTGGAGGAAGAGCAAATAGGAGTGGTAAAGGAGAGGATGTGGAGAAAGATAGTGGATCGATCAAGGCAAGGGGGTTACAGAAGATTTGGAGCGAGAGCAGATAGGAATGAAAGGGGGGAAAGGATGTGGAGAAGGGAAGTGGATAGATCAAGGCAATTGGAGATGTCGATTGACGTTACACTTAAATGAAGATTATATTTGTCAGGGAAATAGGAATAAGGAAGAGAGTTCCACAGGCGAGATGTGCGAGACATGAAGCTATTGGAGTAGAAGAGACGTCTACATCTAACAGTTTCAACGGTGAAGGGGTAGGAACGGGATGCCAGCCTCGTAGGACGCTTAAATTCATGAGGCCTGGGAACCAGCGAAAGCAACTCATCGGAGCAATTACCGTGAAAGTATTTGTAAAAAAGACAGAGCGAGGCATCGGCGTGTCTGTGAGAGAGCGACTGCAGACGAGATGACAGATCAGGGCCAATTACATTGCATATCCGTCTCTGGATCTTATCAAGAACCCTGAGGCAAACAGGTGGAAGTTCACAAGGAAATGAAAGCGAGAAATAAAAATGTAATTGATGTTTCCAATATATTTCGTTATTTAATCACGGGTTCAAATGACACGGTATAGGGTAGGTAACACATAGGACATCTACTGTATTGACAAACTAACAGACCAAATCTTCACTTCGGCCAGCGAGAACTCTAACACACTCCTATGACCTCCCATTCTTCCCACCTCCACATCATGACAAGTGACCTGCAACTCACTTACAGACGACCCGAAACTATCATTTCTATCTTTGATTTTGCATATAAGCCTGCGATTAGGACTTCCTAAATTACGGCTAAGTGACACGTGATCCCGAAAATTTTTATTTATTTTTCCTTTCCGCCGACCTACATAATGACAGCGGGTGTTCTTTTGAATTTCTTTATTTTAGATCTTACTGTCTACACTGTCATAAACCTCGGCCGAGATAAATTCATGCAGATCTGCTTTTTTTAAATATTTTATATGAACAATTCAACTTCCGTCATTGCATTTACTTTCGCACAAATAATCTTGCGAAATGTATGATTCAATCTCTCATCCGTTGCAAGCTATGGATTAAATAGCACGGCAAACTGGGTTCTCTAGCCTTGGTTGCTAACCCGTCTAGAAGAAAGACAACTGTGAAATCAAAAACCTGCTGTGGAGCAACGACTTTCCCACCTATCCAGTAGCGACATCTAAAGTATCAAAGGCATGTAACCAGCGCAGCCGAAACAGCAGCCGACAATATGATCGGTGATTGTAATTAATGTGATAAGAACAATGCAATTTCAAAATTATTTAAATTAGCTAAACCCATAGAAATTCTACATTAGACATATAGTCTTTACATAAACGGGGTAAATTGCAAGCCTTCGTTAAATACACATAAAGTCATATACTGCCTATTGCGTTCTTTATTTTTCTCTTCCCTGTCCTGTTTCGTCTCCATTTTAAAATATTCTTTGCCGCACATCATATGCAATATTGTTTTAATTTTTTGCCCTTTATATCCACTGCTTAACCATTTTTTGCTTAACCATATTATGTTATTTTCCTTCAAGTTACCAGTGAAAATATGCCATCTTTCTTTGCTTTAGAAATTTAACGTAATCAGGTATAATTAGTATAAAGTATTTCATGTGACAGACATAATTTGTGACAGCGAGAAGGTTTGGTTTGGTTTGGTTTACGCCATATCAACCTCAATGGGTTATTCAATGCCGACAATATTTTTAGGTTTGGTTTATTTTGTTTTACGGCATATCAACCTCAATGGGTTATTCAATGCCGACAAGATTTTTAGGTTTGGTTTATTTTGTTTTACGGCATATCAACCTCAATGGATTATTCAATGCCGACAAGATTTTTAGGTTTGCTTTATTTTGTTTTACGACATATCAACCTCAGTGGGTTATTCAATGCCGACAAGATTTTTATTGGTAATAATATATTTTTTTAAAAATGTATTGCTGGTAATTTTTTTTAAAATGTATAGCTGCTAATTATGTTTTTCAAAAATGTATAGCTAGTAATGTTTTTTTTTTCGAAAATGTATTGCTGGTAATTTTTCTTTTTTTTCAAAAATGTATTGCTGGTAATGTATTGCTGGTGATAATTTTTTACAAACTATTTCTGATATTAAATCCTATTTTTACACTTTCATAGGGTTTTGGCCCCAGTTTGGGGGTTAACTATTTACCCATAGCTGGGACTCTAACAGGTGCTACCACCCCGGGTCAGGGTGGACCTGGGAACACTAGGAATTAAGAGGTGGTTCCCTGCTCGTCAAAACCTCCTGATCAGAGACCTTACTGTTGGACGTAGTTTATCGTCTTACCCAGGACGCGGATGTAGTTTATCATCATACACAGCGAAAAGACCATATCTAACCTCCGTAAGTATTTGAAACGAAATGCAACTATTTATTTTAGTCAAATGAAGTCAGGGAGGCACGTTGGAGTAATGCATAGTGGCTCGATACAGCTCTTATTTTCTTTTTAGTGCTACGTTCTATCCGATATAAGTAGGTATTTACTTGAAAGCCTCGGTGCGAGCGCAGATCACTCTCTCTCTGGTGCAATGAGAGGGTGCAACCTCGGGCATCTGCTTCACAGTGCGATTTCTCTTAGGTGCGCTTCTGTCCTTTGACGGAGTCGCAACTGAGTGGCACAGAGACAGACGCAACTGAGAAATAAAAACATACCCTGCATCAGGTAAGTATTTTTGATTTTCTAAGCGTAGCTTAGACGTGGCACAAGTCCGAAAGTATGGGTTACCCAGTGAGGATTGAACACACTATTCAGTCGTAACTGTTTTAGCGAGTCAAGCTTGCTAATTATTACACCATGCCGAGATGCCCCCATCCGATATAAGTAAGTGGATACTTATAGAAATCTGCAATGGCGTGTACTTTAAAGATCAACACAAAAGGCTCGGATAACTAGAAAGCTTTGATCACAAATGCTCATCTTTCTGTCTGTTTGTATATTTACCACCCCCTATCTCTCATTTTCTTTTATTTTTCCTCTTTCTCTTTTTTCCTCACTATTTTGTTTTTCTTTCTTGTCCTTTATTTCTTTCTTTATTCTCTTATTCTTATTAGCTCTTCCTCTCACTCTTTAAATTTTCTTTCTTTTCCTTTTTTTCTCTTTTTCTCTCTTTCTTTCTTTATCATTTTGCTTTATCCTTACTCTTAGACCTATTTAATTTCAAAAGATTTTTTCCCTCTTTGGATAATATTAGTGAACGTATTTATTTAATTATTTATTTATTTTATAAAATTCAGTTTCAAAGACGCACTTTGCGGTGTGGTCGCGATTCATTTTCTTCATTTTTTTTTCTATTTTTTCCGGGTGTATAATTAGTTCCACACCAAACATTTTAGGCACGAAACTTTATCCCTTTGTATTGAAATGAAGATAAACAATTGAACTAATGGCTATTCATTTGGGTACATTATTTGAAAGAAAAGCTTCCCTCCACTCAGCAACACGCATCCAGTTTCTCTTTCACACATGCACGCATACATACATGTACCGAAGAATAAAGCCATGTAAAAACACAGATAGAGAAAGAAAGAGAGAGAGAGAGAGAGAGAGAGTGATGGAGTGAGAGATGGAAGGGCTAAACAATGAACTATTTGCCGCGTAAGAATATCGATTAACATAAAGATATCAAAGGTGAATGAAAGGACAGTCGTTCCAATATCTTGAAGGAGGCAAGGAATGAGATAGAATATATTTGATATCATCTTAATCTAAATGCGACACGTGTGATGAAAAATAGATGAAGAGAAAATGAAGAATGCGTAAATGAAAGGAAGTAAAATAAACGAAAAAACGAGGGGATGAAAAGAAAGGACACAAATGCAACAACTAAAAAATAAAATAAAAATTAATAAAAGAATGACGGAAACAAATAAATGAAAATGAATGAACTACATGGAGAAATGTCGGATAAGATGAAATTTATGAATGAAAGAATTATAAATGAAAATTATGAATTAAAAAAAGAAATATATGAATGAAAAATATATTTATAAATTAAATTTATGAATGAAAAATATAAATTAAATTTATGAATGAAAAAATATAAATTAAATTTATGAATGAAAAAATATAAATTAAATTTACGAACGAAAAATTATAAATTAAATTTATGAACGAAAAAATTATAAATTAAATTTATAAATAAAAAATATAAATGAAATTTATGAATGAAAAAATATAAATTAAATTTATGAACGAAAAAATATAAATTAAATTTATGAACGAAAAAAATTATAAATTGAATTTATGAATAAAAAAATATAATTGAAATTATGAATGAAAAAATATGAATTAAATTTATGAATGAAATAAAAATTAAACAAAACATATTTAGATAACAATAAAGAAAACTATTATATACCGTACCTATGAACACAAATGGGTATGTCCCAATCCTCATAATTACGTTGGACTCTATTGTAAGTGCGTGTGCATGTGTGTGTGTGGCGGGTGTCTTGGCAAAGCGAGAGAAAACTGCTAAGAGCCACACGAAAGTTGTGGAGAGCCATGATCGCCTATGACGCAGCGCACCGAAGAACATTTAACATTTTGATTATATCATAATTTTCTCTTTCATATGCATGTGCATATTTGATTATGTAGCGCCAGTTTATACGGATTGTTGAAAGGCCATCTTCTTTAAGATTTATGGGATAATTCGATTAACAATTCCGAGCTATTATCCATTACACCCCGCGATGAATTGTCTTCTAAATTACGCAGATATAAAAATAACACTGACATTTCATTTTAACAGATATATTTACCAAAATTACACAAAAATATCTTGAGATACTAAAAAGTAAATTAATACAATAAAATCGCCATCGGCTTCAACCACAGCTTCCAGAAGGCTTCGGAATCTCCTGCAACTCTTCTGGACAGTCTCCTTGTTTAAGTTGGTGAATGCTGACATCATCCTTGCCTTTAGTTCATCTTTGTCGTTACAAGGAATTTTGTTGATCTCTCGCTCAACTGCACCTCGCACATAATAATAAAGTTTCAGTCTTGGGTGTTAGGGGGTCTGATGTAAAAAGTGATGCGGTCGCAGAAATTGTCTGACAGCCATGACTGGGTGCTCCTGCTTCCGTGACATGGTGCCGTGTTCTGTTGCCAGACAAAGGGTCATCCATCAGCCACACCCTCTTGACCCAGGGCAGCACTACCTCATCAAGGCACTTTATATGGGGCTCCGTGTTGAGTCTGTGTCCCTCACCAACAAATTCGGGTGTTTTTTTCTTATCAAAACGACCAGTGTGAATTTTCCGAGCTGTTGCACCTTTGTAATGCAACTCTTTCCGAATCCACTGCACTGTCCTCAGACTGACACCCAGACACTCTGAAATGTTCCCAATGGAGCTTTGGGCGTGAGTTTCAAGCAGTACAGCATACCGTTTCCAAATTTCTAGCGGAGTGAATTGCGTCATGGTGCTCTTTTCTTCGCAGGTGCCCACACGAACCCTGCTATGCTGTGCAGTCGACAAAATCAAAAACAAACAACGCGCATGCGCGAAATAAAAAATATAAAATAGCAATAATTTACCTATCACACCCTGTGTGTGTGTATATATATATATATATATATATATATATATATATATATATATATATATATATATATATATATATCTATACTAATTAAATCGAATTCACCCCAAGCGAGTCAGTAAAGCCACAAAGGGACAAGGGGTTACCGGGTGTGGAAAATCTAGAAGACAGAGAGTAACCAGAAAGACAGTAGATAACGATTGACATTGCATCTGAACTTTTGAAGATTATATATATATGATTAAATATATATATATATATATATATATATATATATATATATATAAGGATGTATATATATATATATAAGGTAAGATTATATATATATATATATATATATATATATATATATAAAAGGTATGATGTATATATATATATATATGGTAAGATTATATATATATATATATATATATATATATATATATGGTATGATATATATACAAGGTATGATATATATATAAGATAAATAAATATATATATATATATATATATATATATATATATATATACATTGAAGATTATATATATATATATATATACTATGCATATTAGTATATATATATGCATCTTGCCATATTATCGGAGATCAGTTGATGAAGGTGTTTGATCAGCTAGCAAAAAATTAAGTTAACAATTAATTATGTGAACATACATCAAGTTTTTGTCCCACCCACTTCACAGGACAACGCCTTCCTCGACATATTTTCTTACTGAAAATAAAATAAAAGAAACAAATCCGTGCTCTCACGCATAAAAAATCATTGCTATAACCAAACCAAAAATGGAATATTGCTGCCATATCTGGGATAATGCTGACCAGTCCTCACTTTCCAGACTTGACAGAGCTCAGAAGTGTTTACGCGGTCTTTTGGGGATAAATTATTTTCCACCCTATAGCATTTATCCCAAACACGAAACATTGCTAGCTTCTCACCATTCTATCGCGATTACTATCGCAGATGTTCGGACCAGTTATATTCCTTATCTCCACGAACTCAGCTCTTCCCAGATCGGACCCGCCCTCTTATGTTCATTGTGGTACATCATCGTTATTCCCTTCTCGATCATTGATAAGGAGCAAATTCCACTAAGACAGCTTATTCCTCAGAACTGTTACTTTATAGGAAAAAAAACAACTCCCGGGAGGATGCTTCCCTAACAACTATAATCGTTATCTAAGTCCAGAATCAACGAATATCTATCCTACACGTCCTCATAATATGTACTTCTTATTTTCTCTCTCCTCTCTCTTATAAAAACTTCCTTCAGTTAGCCTCTACTTTGAGTGGCTCTTAGGCCTTGTATTGGGTGAACTAACAGTAAAAAAACGTTTTAAGAGCATTCGTTCACGGTTGGTTGGCTGGAAATATCACATTTTCCTTGCTAACTCTGGATATGAAAGAGTTCTGTTATCGTCTTGGTCAGAAACACCGTACATCGCATGATATATGCACTGCTATTAAATTTCTGACAGATCCTTAACACACTGTTTAAACAGACAGTATTAGCTCTCACCTTACGACGTCCAGTTTTTAAAAATTCTACAATAGTTCCGTTACAAGTGATAATTATTTTTCTTATTCGGATTTCATGCGAATAACTTTCCGTTTAGTTTGTTATCTTGACTTGCCCTATATTTTTTTTTCCTATTATTTTATTTAGAATGGCGTGTTCCTTCTATGAAATACCTACGTCTATTTTGTTTTTCTTTTTACATGCCCTCATTGCTTACCTATTCCCCTCTTTTCTCATCTCGTCGATCATTGACATGACTAATATTAGTTCGTAACAGAAATAAAAACAAGGGTTAACAGGTTTGCATCACACATAAATAACTCGTTCACACACAAACTCACACGCGGACGCGCGTACCCGCACAGGCGCGCGTGAGTGCCCACAATGCATACACATAGCCCAATGGATAAAAGCGTTGGCTGGATCCAGTGACTTGACTCAAGGAGTTCTGCGTTCAGTACCTGGCTATTGCAGTGGTCAACAAAAATTTGCAGAGTTCAGTTAAAGGGAGATAACTGAAACATCCAAAAGAGGCATGGCGCGTTGAACTAGAGCAATCTGCACAGGTACACGAAATAAAGGGTTTAGTTTGAAATTCCAATCATCTGAAGAAGGCCGGATCGTACAATGGCCGAAACGTCGTGAATATGGCAATAAAGATGAGTACAGCAGTCTAAACACTGTATATATATATATATATATATATATATATATATATATATATATATATATATATATATATATATATATATATAATTTTATATAATTTTGTTTATTATATCCGGAGTTTTCCGATTTCTTTTTGAATTTGTAGGTCTGATGATTTGGATTGGGATTACGATTCCAATGTAATAAATTACAACCGTTATTATTGTTTGAGCGTTTTATATATATATATATATATATATATATATATATATATATATATATATATATATATATATATATATATATATATATATATATATATATATTATTGACATACACCAGAATGTTTACCAACATACCTGGTAAATTTCGCTATCAGCCTCAGTGTGTGTTGAACTCAGATAAACTCAGATAAGATTATAAATAAAAAAAAAACTACTTAATTAATGAATTTAATATCAACATTAAGAAGTCGATCAGAGAATTCGGGAGGATTAAAATGACAATAAATAGACAAATATATATATATATATATATATATATATATATATATATATATATATATATATATATATCATGGATTCTCCCATCGTCACCACTCGACCGGACAGGGCCTCGAGACAAAAGATCACGAGGCCGCAATGTGCGTTCGATATATCAATGTTTTTTTACGACGTACGAGGGTCAGGCAACTCAGTTCCTACGAACCGACAGCCAGACAACCTACACATATTATGTTTTGTGCTGAACCAACCACACTTTTTGAAGAGACAAATACAGAGACCTGGTGCACCGTGTGCCGCAAGGTCCCCAAACGACCCTCCGCAGGTTTTGAATTCAGTGTTGTTCTTCTCCTAGACCAGTTGCTATCCAAGACTATAGAACCCAGTCTTTCCTGCTATTTACCCATATATTAGGCTCGTAGCCAAAGCAGCAGTGGTGTGTCTCGGGCATGATATTTTGACAGACCCCAAAACTCTTCAGACTGCTTTTTGAATTAAGAGTTTTTTTTTCTCTTCGGCTGGCTGCCCCCTTAAGTCAAGAGAGCACAATCTTCCCAGTTATTTAAACCATAGCTAGAAGAAGATGGATTCATGCCTTTTCTAAGTGCAATAGCGCGAAATGAACGAAGCAGAATCGAGGAGAAATTGAAGTAATTCACGCCAATATCCATTTATCCATCCGTACCTCTCTGCCGAAAGGTATATTTTCTTTATTAAAGAATCTCTTACTGAAAAAAAGGTGTCTGCTCAAAATAAGACGTTTATAATGAAAGAATTATCAAATTAAAAAACATTAATTCAATAGAAAATGAATAGATTAATAGAAAATATAAATTACTAATATTATAGAATTACTAATATTTCTCAAAAAGTAAGTAAATTTCATTTTGTGATGAAATTGCTTGATCGACATATTGCTCTGAAAGTAAGTTGTTAAAATCCCTTCGTTGTTAAGGAAAACATTTGTTTTACATGAACTTGTTGCGGACCCGATAGCGGTGCAGATCTGGCTTACGAAAATAAGGCCTTGTGCCAGACGCTACACACTACTACCGAATCCACCAACAAAGTAAAAAAAAGAAAAATATAAAGAGACGTGCTCTTTCCACCGTACAAACGTACAAAGTGAAAAGAAGTAGACAGGCAAAACAACAAAAGGTTAAGAACAAACATAAATTTTATTAGAGTTTAACAAGTAGTGTCTTCAGTGAAGACCTTCAGTAAATGTACTGGAAAATGTAGTTGAAAAAGAGGCCAAGTAGATTAGTAAATTGTCTTCTGTGGAGACCTTCAGTAAATGTACTGGAAATATTATAGTTAATGAAATTTAATTGTCTTGAGTGAAGACCTTCAGTAAGATACTGGAAATATGGTAGTTGACAAGATAAAATTCCGCGTCAAAATTCAAATCCAAGATGGCTATGGCAGGAAGGAGTTCTTCGAGAAGAAAGGTTCAGAAAGTCAGTTGTAATGCATAGTGAACATACGGCAAGGAATAATACTCACTGCGAGAGTTTATAATTGTGAGTGTATGTAATTCTTTTTAAAGTAACTGGTTCAGAAAGTACAGTTCGAAGAATATGAAAAATGCTTGTTCATCAGGTTGGAAGTTTTTTTGAAAGTTCCTGGAAGTTGAGCGGCTCGCTAAAAGATGTTCGCGTTGGAATGAAAATTCTGTCCTAAGGTGACGACAGTGTAAGATACCGCGACGAGCCATGAGATCAGGGCAAGGTTTTGCCGAATAAAATTCTCTGCCAGTATCTATGGGTTCACCGGCGAGAGGATAAGGTGAGCCAGCCCGTGCCGATGGTCAGACGACCACGGGGGCGACTAATTTTGAAAAGCCAAATTTGCCGTGACGTCAGCGCAAAAGCGCGCGAAAAAAATGAATTCTTCCTCATCTTAGGCTAAGACAACGGTTTACTACTATAACCGGCCGAAAGTGAGAGGAAGGGGTGAAAATATCGCGCGTGCGTCAAAATGAAGGTGGGAGTAGCGTGAATCCCACAAACTTTTGTTTTCTAAAAAAAAAACAGATTTGTATATTGCAAGAGACAGTTAACCTGCCTTGATTGTTCGAGGCGCACAAGAGAAATGTTATGCAATGCCTATACTGTATTTTTTATAACTTGTATATCGTAAAAAATTGTCATTTTAATAAATGTTTGTTTAGAAATGTAACTTTGAGTTGAGTAAGAGACTTGGCTTCTTCATTAGCGCCTCTAAAATACTTCTAAAGAGAAAGATAAGTGATTTAAAATCCTCTTCCACTATTGAAATACTTTTCCTCAACCAATTCTCTCACTTTCTCTTTTTTCTTCTTTACATATATATATATATATATTCTTCATACATATATATATGTATGTATGTATGTGTGTTGTCTGTATGTATATTTAGGCAACATATTTTCATTCGAGCATATCTGGTTGAATAATATTAATATATTTCTATTTCTATTGTGATCCTCTCGAATGTTCTTATCTACTTCTTAATGTTGATATTAAATTAAGGTAGCGTTATTGGCTGATCTATTTTTTTTTAATTTAAAGGCTCTGCATGTTAAATATTTATTTTCTTTACATGAGTATTGAGCACTTTTTAATACAACTGTTTCCTGGTCTAATTCGACTCTGACCAATAACTGTCTTTTAATTATATATATATATATATTCTTCATACATATATATATGTATGTATGTATGTGTGTTGTCTGTATGTATATTTAGGCAACATATTTTCATTCGAGCATATCTGGTTGAATAATATTAATATATTTCTATTTCTATTGTGATCCTCTCGAATTTTCTTATCTACTTCTTAATGTTGATATTAAATTAAGGTAGCGTTATTGGCTGATTTATTTTTTTTTAATTTAAAGGCTCTGCATGTTAAATATTTATTTTCTTTACATGAGTATTGAGCACTTTTTAATACAACTGTTTCCTGGTCTAATTCGACTCTGACCAATAACTGTCTTTTAATTGTATATATATATATATATATATATATATATATATATATATATATATATATATATATATATGCGTGTGTGTATAATTTTCACACTATAAACGTTATATTTAGTGGGTACCCGTATTTGAGTAGAGAGCATCTTTTTTAAAAGGCACTAATATTCAGAGATTATTTGGTTACTTTTAGTGTATTTTTTTTACTTAAAATTATTGTCACGTCACGCAAACACTAGTCTGTGCATTATTTAAACAATTTAACAGTAAATACTCAGCAGTTCTTTTTATAGGTATCCGTCACTTATATTATTGCCAATTACGACTGTTTTAACATTTGCATAAGTGCCGAAGTAATCATTCTAAGTAACGCTGTTAATCAAAATAAGTGCTGCGTAATTCGCTGCATTTTTTTGAATAGTGAAACTATTTAAGTATCTCCAACTATTTAAGTGTAACGTCAATCGTTGCATTGATCTATCCACTTCCCTTCTCCACATCCTTTCACCTTTCATTCCTATCTGCTCTCGCTCCAAATCTTCTGTAACCCCCTTGCCTTGATCGATCCACTATCTTTCTCCACATCCTCTCCTTTACCACTCCTATCTGCTCTTGGGGTGATAAGCTTAAAAAAACAAAACAAAACAAAAACAAAAAACATAGGAGGAATTATATAAAACTCTACAATTTTTTTTTTATCCGAGCGCTTTCGGCTATAAATTTAGCCATTTTTAGTGTTGAAATATATTAACTGTGAACAAGAAATAGTTTGTTGTATGTATTTATATAATGTTTTCATTTTTCAAAACACGGTCAAGTTATTGTACCCATGTTCATAGTTGATATTATTGAGTGTTTTTTTTTGTTTTGTTTTGTTTTTGCTTTTATTAATAAGGCTTCCATTATTTTTTATCATCCGAAAAGAAAAGAATTATTAGATCACATGCTAAATTGTATAATAACACTCAATCAAATCACCTTGTCTGTTGTAGTAAATGAAATGTACATGAAAGAAGTATTGCTGCCTAAATACACACACACACGCACACACACACACACATATATATATAATATGTGTGTGTGTGTGTGTGTGTGTGTGCGTGTGTGTGTGTGTGCAGACATACATGTCACAAAACAAGTGTCTAACAAGTGCATAAAAACTGTTCTTTTAAAATATACGAGTCAGTCTAAATTCGCCGATTTGTGTTCGTTTTTCATGGCTTGATGCGTGAGTGTGTGAACGGCTGTGAGTCTGTCCATTCAGTAAATGTTATTTTCTTCTTTACCCACACAATAAAGTTTCTGTTCCCACGATCAATGAGATGTTAGCATCACTTTTTAAAAATAAACTTAGTGGGGTCTCGTTGATTTAAGTTCACAGGCAAGGCATTTCTTTCGCCATTAGAAACAAATTTATGATTTGTATCGCTTTATTTTTCTTTCTTTGCACCACTCTTCAACAGGAATAAATAATCTGGATGGGAAAAACATCTATCATTTTAGTTTCAATTATTTTTGCCCGTAGTTTACGCTGAATTTGTGAAAATCATTCCTTTTCAAAAGTTTAATTGTAGCTGATTTTTTAAAACTCAAATGTTCATTCCTTTTTCATTATTGTTTTTGAATTGCCATATCCTCATTGGGGAAAATAATAGAGTTTCGCATTGCCGTCTTCACGGATTGAAATTCAGAATTTTTCTTTTCTTAGAATACTTGTCAACTAAGGCTATCGAAAATATATGAAAAAAATGTTCTTTTATGTGCTGTGTCTCTTTAGGTCGTAGGCGATCATGACCCTCCACATCTTCCTACTCCTTGTAGCTCTTAATAAGTCTTATGTATGTTAGGCGCTGCTTTCCTCTGCCCCGCTTCCCTTCAATCGGTCTTGAGAGTATAAGATTTTCGAAGACTTCTTTCCTCATTACGAACCCCAGAAATTTCATCTGTCTCTTCCTGATTTTAAGTATAAAGTTTCCTTATTATTTCCATTTTGTCCAAAACCTCTTCTTTGCTTACATACTCAGCCCATTGTAACCTCAGCATCTTTCTGTAGAACCACATTTCTCTTGCTTCAAGTCTCTTCTTCATCTTTGAAGAGGACAGCAGGACAGATATCATGTAACAGTTCAGTACTTTTTTCTTTGTTTCTAAAATGCCCTTTTAACTGGCGAATCTCTACTTGAAGTAAGTATCACTTGGAATTAACTACTGACAATTGTTTGTACTTTTAAAATCAAGGGGAAAAGCTCCTATAACTATTTCAAAAATAAAAAATAGATATCTTCATCAGAGGCCATTACAGATGTCTGTGTAATTGAAAAGGATTAAACTAAGAAGTTTATTGATAAAGTGTTTTAGTAACGATGAACACTATTTGCATATTCCTGATTGATTACTAGGTGCCCCCTACTTTCGGCCTTGTGCCATATCTAAGCTACACTTGGAAAATCACTATTCCTAATTGATTATCATCAAAGTGAATTCAATCAATTGATGTAGGTTTTAAATGCAGCAATTAACCCAACATCTTCCTTTTCCTAGACAGTTGTTAAGCAACTTCAGGTCGCTATGATATATATATATATATATGAAAGACACCATGCTTTATATTGGAAACTTTTTCTTTTTCTATTTTTATCGAATTTTCCCGCCACTAAGCAGCTAAGACACAAGAGATTACTGGACGTGAAAGAATTAAAACACAGAAACATTACTAAAGAGCGAGAACAACAGAAGAGTAATCAGGAAGACAGTAGATAACGACTGACATTGCATTTAAATTTTTGAAGATCAAAGTTGGCCGGAAAGCGTGGAGCCGGAAGAGTGTTCCACAAGTGAGTAATAGGAGAAAAGAAACTGTTAGCATAGAACTTACGGTTAAATCTAGTCAGTTCAACTATAAATGGATGAGACAGTGTTGCTAATCTAGCACTGCTCTTAAATTCATAAATTCCAGGTACCATAGTAATAATCGATATTTATTTGTAATTTCTTACAAAATATGCCACAAGGCCTAAATGGGGAGTGGAGAAAAAGGATGGTCATCTACTGTCTTAACATTAAACTTAGCTATCCACGATCAAAGACCCAAGCATATGACAGTATTCCTTACACCAAAACAATGCATTCTTACATACCATTCTTACAAGATTCTCCATAAATCCTCAATGTCTTCTCAGAAAATCCTAACTAGTCCTAAGCATTAACGAATGGCAAATTTATAGATATTAAGAATGATCGTTATTAAATGCCTTTCCATGCGAAAAGGTAATAATTCAGCAGTTAATGGATTTTTTAGTACCAACTTATTTCTTATCATAAAAGCTATATTTCCTTTGATTGATTTGTTTTTTATGGCTTATCAACCTCTTGCAGGCTATTTAAAGCCAGAAGCCATTTATTTTTAGATTTTATAATATTTTTGGAGGTAATAATGATTTATTGGTAGCCTACTAATTAACCTACAGGTGTCGGAGAAGAAGTGGATCCATACCTTTCGTATTAGCTCGTAAGTGACTATAACGAATCTGACTGGAATTGGAACACGGCTCTCCGATTTCCAATTCCGAGTCGTTATCCATTACATCAGTGGCACATCGAAACTTACAGCACCTGCTATTCTCAAGCGATCATCCATCTATGTACTGAGCAGACTCGACTTCGGTGATCGAATGAGAACTGGTACTTCAAGGTTCTATTGCCATTAGCCGCTATAATTTTTGGGTGTACTTGTTTGTGTTGACATCCCTTTTTTAACAGTGAAATTAATGTCTACCAGCCTACAGGCCGAAAGAAAACACGCCTCCCAAGACGAATCGAACACATATTCACTTCTTAATAAGGAAACCGCTTACAAGTTAATCGTACTTTACCATTAAGCGACAAGAAGGTATAACTGCAAAGTAAAGCTCAGTTACCATTAATAAATGAACATCTTTTGTAGGGACATTTCGAAACAATGTCTGTTAACTTTATCTTCACATTCGAAATATAAACAAAGGCATTTTTAAAAGAGATTAATTCATTTTTTAATCTTACATTATTTTGCATTTTCGTAAGAGCTCTAGGCTGGTAGAAATTATTTTCCCTTTTAAAAAAATATGAAGTTTACTCAAATATGGGTACTCACGAAATATAATGTTTATGGAAATTCAAACTCATATATTTTTTTCCGGTACTACGAAACCCCGGGATTAAATGTTGATTAAAACATCTGGTTGTTCGGTAGTTTTCGGTTTAAACTTTGCGTCTGGTAGTGCAAAACTGGAATTCGAACTCGGCTCTCCGATTCCTCAGTCCGAGCCGCTATCCATTATTCCACCGTGCCTCCAAGTAGGCGACGCAAAGACAAAAAAGTCTAAAGAGAATTAATTAATACGAGTTATCTCCCCTTAGCATAGAAAAACGAATCTAACACGATGGATTAAATAAAGTGTTCGGTTCAAAATTCCAAGAAGACTACATAATACGACAGAAAACCTCTGAAGAAAACCGGTGAATACAACGGCCAAAATGTGAGTATAACAACCAAGATGGGGATATTAATCCGAATGCAAAGGCAAATCGTAATGACAAACATATCATGTGTTAAATCAAGTTTTCTTTTTCATAATGAACAAGGACAAAGAATCATGGTAAAGAGGCAAAAGCCACTTAGAACAACAAAAAAAGGAAATTGTGGAGCGCCATGATCACCCACATCTTGAAAGGATACGGCACTAAAAGAAGAAAAAAATATTTTTTTCTGATAGATGCATCACTACGTTTTAATAAAAATGTGGACATGTTTCTTGAATATTTTTGTTTTCTCTCTCCCTCTCCCTCCTCCCACTCATTAATTCAGGGTGTATCAAAATACTTTTACAAAGTCACACCAAAACAAGGACAAAAGTCCCCATAAACATACGTCCGGAACAGCTGAATAGATTGAACGCTGGATCAACCGACACACACTCACTAGTCTTGTAATACTCTTCTGTTGTACTTACTGTTTAATATATGATATATCTGCAACACTTGTTTTGTTTTATTCTTTAACCATTTACTTGGTCATAACACAATGGCAGGATATTCATATCGTTAGCAGGTAGATATGATTATGACATACGATCGCGCGAATGGCTTGGGGTACAACGACGGCCTTTTGGACATATGTTTGTAAAGGACATTTTACCCAGTTTTAGTGTGAGGAACCCACACCCAAAGTTTGTAAAAATATTTTCGATATATATATATATATATATATATATATATATATATATATATATAACAACATGTGACTATATATAACACAGCCTGAAATCCAGCGAAAGTCACCGATGAAATAAAAATAATTGTTTATACGGAAAATAAGGACCTACGTATATCATATTGTGTTTAACTTAAGTGGCGACAGAAGAATCATCGTTGAACTTTTAAAGGGTAAGCTTAAATATTAATGCAATACTTAAATGCAGTGATCAGTTTTAAGTTCTTTTGTAGTTTATTGTTGTCTATCGCACTTACTCCTCTCTACCTATTGTGATGAAGGCGCAATCATAAGTTCTCCGCAGGATCTAACTTAAATGCTGTCCTATTGGGCTGCTTTTAAGCTAGTATATATATATATATATATATATATATATATATATATATATATATATATATATATAGTTAGCGGTTTACGTGTACCCTATTCCATGTCTAGTGACACTGTTTATTATTTTCTGACACCATTCGCTTATACCGGAAGTACTTGACTGTCTCAACCACTTATAACAACTGCTTTTAACCATTGCAACGGATGTGCGTTCATATTTGTGACTTTTTAATATCGTTTTTATATTTTGCTCGACAAATAGTAAAAATTTCACATTTTATTTTCCACCTCTTGAAAACATAGCATTTATTTTATTTGCGTATATTTTTTTTATGGCGGAAACGATGTTGGTCGTTTATTGATACATACGATAGAAAGCTTATCACGACAGGTCAAATAAAGGAAAATCTTTTACAATAATCTTCACCTTGTAAAAGACCCAATATCCACTCGAGGTAGAGACAGTGACGTGCAGAGGTTTGGTGATGCCCGGGACCAACTCCTTGATTGTATGCCCCTAGGACTCAAGTAGGTGTGGGGGATACTCCGGTCTCGTTTATCAAAACGCGGATCCGCATTCACACCAGCTTGTGGGGCTGCAGCACGCTTGTACAACGAAATTGACAGAAACAATTTCAAAAAATAAATTTTTATTTTACTATTTGACTGGATGCCCTCACGATATGAATGACTGGGACCGTCGTATCTTCTGCACCACTTACTTCTGCACGCTACTGGGTAGAGGGTACAGAGGAAATGGTAAGAGCCACAATTTATTAGGATATGCAAGGAAGATAACGGTTAACCCGAGACTTGGACAAGTTATGACTGTACTGATCGGGGAAACAACCTCTTGGAAGTCAATTCCACAAAGTCGCCGTTCGTGGGAAGAACCTTACATTACACCAATGGAATACGAAGAGAATGACGGTGGTTCACAACAATATGCGTGGCATGGTGGATCTTTTAGAACTGTTGGAACTAAGTAAGCAAGGTTTACCAAGGTTTACCAGGGTTTGGTTTGTTTTACGGCATATCAACCTCAATAGGTTATTTAATGCCGGCAACTTTTTTTTTTGTCAAAAATCTATTTCTGGTAATATTTTTTTGCTCGGAAATGTATTGGTGGTAATATTATTTTAAAAAATGTATCGCTGATAATAGTTTTTTTCTTCAAAAATATTTTTCTGGTAATAATTTTTTACAAAGTATTTCTGGTATTAAAACCTATTTTTACACTTTTATACTGCTTTTACTTCAGTTTCGGGGTTACCTATTTGCCCATAGCTGGGACCATAACAGGTGCTACCACCACGGGTCAGGGTGGACCTGGGAACACCAGCAATTAAGAGGTGGTTTCACTCTCCTCAAAGCCTCCTGATCAGAGGCTTTGCTGTTAGACGTAGTTTATCGTCTTCCCTGGACGCGGATGTAGTTTATCGTCATACCCAGGACGAGGAAGAAATAAGGTTATTTGTCTGATTACTTTCTATGGAAATAGCGATAGAGTAGCAAGAGGCTTGCAATGTTTCATCTTCAGAAAAGGAGTAGAAAATAATTAGTCAGGCACAAGGCCGCGTAGATGCTCTTGAATTATATCGAAACTGAAAATTGAAGACTGGGCAGCTCCTGCCCATACATGGCAGCAGTACTCCATTTTTGTCCTGATCAAGGATCCTATAAAGATAGGGGATAGCAGGAGGAGTCAGGTATTTACTGGAGCGGTAAGGGAACCGATTCTTTTTATATCTTTAATTTTCGATTTTATGTACAAGTTCCACTTGGGATCAAGGGTGAGATTAAGTCCCAAGGGCGCTCAAGGCACTGCGCTTCCCTGAGTGAACACCTATTTATCGCGATAGACTAAAATTTAGGGACGGTCGGTGAATATGGAACGATACTAGTTTGGTTTTTGTGGCATTCAATGTAATCAGCCAGTGTTTCCCCCAATGAGCTGTTATAACTCGGTAAGAGGAGAAAAAACCTGCCAAGCTCTGGTCATCTAAATTGTTGGAGGTGCACCTATATACCGTTGTATAGATCGGATTAGACCGTGAAGTGTTTCACAAATATTCATATATTACGTAAACTGCAATAGAAACCAGGATTCACTATTTACATTATTCGGACAATTGTCCTAATCTTTGTCGCTATATTTATTACAACATTTCGGCCGTTGTACGCTCCGGCCTTCTTCAGGTGATTGGAATGTCGAACTGAACCCTTTATTTCGCTCACTGGGGTAGACTGTTCTAGTTCCACGTACCATGTTTTAATGAATGTCAGTTATCAGTTATCTCATGTTAATTCCCCTCTCCAAGTTCTCCACTGCCTTGACTGGGTATTGAACTCCCACTCTTTGGGTCCTGTCACTGGATTTAACCAACGTCTTTATCCACTGTGCCATGTGTCCGACCAAGCATAGAAATGAATACAATATAGGAACCAGTATTAAGGAGTGTTAGAGAAAAGTGATAATAACAATAAAAATTGCAATATGAGCTCTGTTAAAAACATGAAATGATAACAGCAAAAAATTGCAATATGAGCACTGGTAAAAAACGGATTGCTGAGACATTAGGTTTATAATTCCCAGAAATTCATACACAGATGTTCTCAAGGACTCATTGACTGTGTATTTGGGCATGTGTTAAAGACTAACCATTAACTGTAAGAAGACAGAATGCATAGTTGTCAGCAAATGGGGCAATCCAACGTGTGAGTTACGTATCGGGGACGTGAAAATCAAGAAGGTGCGGAAATGAACTATCTCGGTAACAGACAACGGAAAGTGTGACACAGAAATCCAAAAGCGCATCGGAATAGCGAAGGATGATGTTCAGATATTGAGTAAACTGAGTATAGGTATAAGGAATCAGAAAATATCTTTAGAAAGAAAGAAAGTAGTGCTGGACAAAGATATAATAACTCATCTCTTATACAGGGAAATGCTGGACAATTTTCCTACCAGATGAAGAAGACACTTGACGCGTTAGAAATGTGGTTCTCTCGACGAATATTGAGAATACCATAGACAGAACATGTGAGAAACAAGGAAGTTTTAAGAGAATAAGAATTGTAAAGAAACTGCTGTTCAAAATCAGAAATAAACAACTGAAATATTTCGAATATATAATGAAGAAGTGTTGTATCCTTAAAGAAGGTTATAAACAGACAAAGGTGGTACACGAGTGAAGGAACAGAAACATACTCATAGATGAAAGAAAGAGAGGTTTATTGTAAAAGAGAATACACTACTGAAAGACAGGGGTTCGGGTAGCAGGCTAGTAATTCTCAAAGCAAGGATATTTGCCAACCGCCCCACGCGGTCAGATGTGGCACAAGGCCGAATTTAACGTGGGATATCCAAGCCCGTAGGCTCGGGCAAAAATTCCCCGTAGACCCCGTAAAAAAACGAGGTCAGGTAGCTGTCTACCTCCCCAGAAAACTCTGCTCTTCGGCATAGTCTCGTTTGGGTTTCTCTCTGCCCGAAGGTAGAGAGTTCGACTAGCTTAGCTGGAGACGAATCTCCAACTAATTGCCAAAGCAAGGATATTTGCCAACCGCCCCACGCGGTCAAATGTGGCACAAGGCCGAATTTAACGTGGGATATCCAAGCCCGTAGGCTCGGGCAAAAATTCCCCGTAGACCCCATAAAAGACGGGGTTGGGCAGCTGTCTACCATCCCAGACGAGACTCTGCCTTTCGGCATAGCCTCGTCTGGGTTCCTCTCTGCCCGAAGGCAGGGAGTTCGACTAGCTTAGCTGGAGACGAATCTCCAACTAATTGCCGAAGCAAGTCCCCAGGTATATCCTGTGCTCCCTATATATATATCTATTGATATAGTCAGGCGATACGGAATGTGGGACATTCCTTTACAACAAGTAGAAATACTTGCGGTATTTAAAACTCATAGGTCAGGTCATATGGAAGGCAAGCTAACCAAGGAAAGCAACAAATCTGAGGAATGACGGAACAACTATCACAACTGCAAAAAGTGGTTGTATATGAGAAAAAGTTACTTAGATCCAAAAATTATAAGGAGTTGTGGAGAGTCATGATCACCCATATTTTGAAGGGATATGGTACGTATAGATAAAAAAGAGGATTGATAGCATGAATGGGAGTTTAAAGGTATGTACTTTTCTCAAGTTTATTAATCCTAAACGACATTCTTATTCTTGGTGCGTTGTACCTGCAGAACATGGACGATCATGGCTCCTCACAATTTCCTCTCCCTTGTAGCCGTTAATAAACTTTGCCTTTTTGCTATATCTACTATTCCCTGTTCTGCCAATCATTTATTTACACAAGCTCATTACGTAGGTTATGCACTTTTTCTCTGTCCTTCTTGCCCTCAGTATGTCCTGTGAGTGTCAAATTTTCTAATCCCTCTTTTCTCAGGATGTGCCCTAGAAATTTCAACTGTCTCATTTTGATGATACGCATAAGTGTACTTTTTGTTTCCATTTTCTCTAAAACTTCGCTGTTGCGCATATGTTCAGTCCATGGTATTCTCAGCATCCTTCTGTAGAACCACATTTCTGTTGCCTCAAGTCTCCTCTTCATTTGTGATGAAATTGTTCAGCATTCACTGTCATATAGGAGGACTGATATTACGTAACGGTCCAGTAGTGTTACCTTTGTTTCTAATGAAATATTCCTGTTTCTTAAGACTTTGCTTAGCTTTTGGATGGCATCTTTCGCTATCCCAATGCACGTTCGGGTTTCGATACTTCATGTTCCGTTCCTTGTTATGGCCCTTCCTAGATAATTAAATTTTTGCACCTGTTTAAGTTTGGTATTTCCAATTTGAAAATCGTACTTTGGGCTATTTCTTTTGCTGACCACCATATATTCTGTCTTTTAACAATTGATATTTAATCCTATCTTCTCGTTTTCTTTTACAACCTTCTGTAGGAGTTTATGTAGTTTCCTTTCCGTGTCAGCAATCGATACTATCATTTGAAATCTCAATTGCAAACACCGATTCTTGTCTCACGTTCACAGTGCATGATATTTTATATAGGATTTTTCAAATAGGGAATTTCCTGAAAAATATACTACTTTATGAACTAATATAAATGACCATAAAATTAAAAAAAGGAAAAGAAAACGGTTAAATACAAAACCTCCCATTATTTAAAATAAGTAAATACATGAATTAATTTCTCAAACTAAAATGAAATAAAGACATTTTTAAAAATTCAACATCTACAGTAATGACATTTATTCACTTTCGTTTATCAGCCAATAAATTACATTACTTAGTAACCTACATAGTTTACCTTGACTTTCAGTTAGCTTGAAGTATATTTATGAGCGTTATTAAATTAAAAATATTAGAAAAACTAACATTTTTACTTGTGTTTATAAATTCTTTTTAACAAAATAAAATCCTTATATCTGCCTTGACATAGTCCATCAGAGGACGAAACGCGTTGGCAAAAGTTTTCCTTTTATCTTTATTCATAATTTCTTTTTACAGATATATTTTAGTTATATCTGAATTTTTACACACACACGCACACACGCGCGGCGCGCGCGCGCGTGTGTATGCGTGTGTGTGTGTATAAACTTTTCATTTTAGAATATTACAACGAAAAACATGTCAAAATGACTACAGTGGTGTTTTGATCAACGTGTTTTTATCAACGCATCTGATCAGGCGAATAATATGAATATTGCATTACTTTGAATTGAGTCCTCTTTTAAATTAAATGTTAGGAACGTTGGAATTGTACTCTATTCGTTCTCATTTTACCTGGATATATCATATATATATATATATATATATATATATATATATATATATATATATGGGGAAATTTTATGAAGTGGAAAAAGTTTACTTGTGACTCGTTTCGGCCTTCAGGACTTCATCGGACTAATTTTGTTATGTTGGTCGAACTACATATTCGCAGAGGAGTGCTGGAAATTTTAGAATTTTTTTTTTTTTGCAGCCAAATTAATTTAGAGTCTTTTTCTTTCTATTACTTTTGTAAGTATATATTCCACACTGTGATATTAGAAGATCTGCCAGAAATTATGAAATATTGTAAGAGCCAAGGCGCAACTTTATTGTACATGACCTTGTGATTAAGGCACTTTCTTGTTTTCTAATTGACTACATCGTAATCAATTATATACTCCTTTGATCAGAGTAGCATTATTTATCTCAAGATTGTGGTCAGACGTGTTATGGTGGGCAACCAACGCATTTTGTTATTTTGTAAAATGTCCCTTTTGTGTACATATATTTTGTTTAGATTTCTTGAGCTTTCACCTATGTATTGAGTCGGTTGATGTAACTTAATGTGGACCAACTCTGTGCAAACAGAAGGAGCCTTTCATTCGCTCCCCCAATCTTTTAGGAGGTTCGTGAGTACTGTTTTCCATTTTATACTCGCTGCCCTCGTGTATTTTCAAAACTGTATTTATGTCCGGTGGTATCAAGTCCTTGTTTATATATATATATATATATATATATATATATATATATATATATATATATATATATAACCCATTTAAACACACGCACAAACATGCTAGACTCTATTAGAAACATACTAGTAGAAAACACAAACATAATAACTTCATCCACTTGTACACAAAGATTACAAATAATGGAAGCCCTAATATTAAAAAAAGAAAAAGCCAACTCTTAACAATATTAACTACAAACAAGGCCACCATGTGCTAACCGTGTTAGGAAAATAAAAAAAATCTCTATAACACTCTAAAAGCATACACATAACGCACACACTCAATAAAATTGAAAAATAAATTCATCCTTGATAATGGCTAAAAGTATAGCCGAAAGCGCTCGGAACTATAGAACATTTGGACAGTTTCTACACACTCTGTATCCCCAAAAGAAAATTCTTGTGCGAACACAAGAAAAATTAATTAAAACGCTTAACCGTAGTACCATGTCTGTCATTTTTAATGAAACATGCATATATATATATATATATATATATATATATATATATATATATATATATATATATATATATATATATATATATAACCAAGTCTAGGATTGGTGTATACGGAATAAATTCCAATAACCAACAATTACTATTCTTAAAAGAGTGCTCAATACAAGGACGTATATTTATAAACCTCATCAAGAAGCATTTCCCCAACCCTGAAACTAACCCACTTAGTAAAATATTTAATCCTAATACCCTTAAATTAAGCTATAGTTGTGCAGATAACCCAGAGAAAATAATTAAAAAACATAACAACAGTCTTTAACAAGTATAGGGACTCAAAAAACTTGATTACTCACCAAGTTACAAACAACATTACTAAGTATAATGACACGAATAACAACTTATGTAATTGTAGGAATCCTAATAATTGTCCACTAAAAAATAATTGTATGACTAATTCTGTAGTTTATCTTAGTACAATCTCAACACTAGAAAATCCAAATTTAAAGAAATTTTACATTAGTAGTACCAGGAAACCATTCAAGGAACGTTAGCGGGGGCATATGCAATCTTTTAATAACAGTAACCATAGGTATATGACTTCATTATCCAAGTATTTTTGGAGTCTAAAAGAAAAGAATAAAACACCTGCGGTTAAATAGAAATTGATTAAGAAAGCACGGACATGTAACTCCCTATATGCCCCGTGTTACTTATGTCTTAATGAAAAATTTGAAATAATTAGATTTAAAAATAAGACTCATCTCTTAAATCAAAGATATGAACTAACCGTTAATTGTAAACACCGTTATAAATTTAACTTATTATAGGGGTCGTATACTTTCAATGATAATGATATGTCACTGTAAGTTTAATAGATTATTACTTTTATAACCTGATGGTCATCCTGTCGATATAAATGTGTATTGTGTACCTACACAGTGTTATGCATGTCTGTATATGTTTCTATGTATTTGTGCGTATGAATGTGTGTTTGTACTGCTGGATTATATATATATATATATATATATATATATATATATATATATATATATATATATATATATATATATATAAAGTAAGAAGGTAAAAGGGTGGAGAAGAGGAGAAGAGGTTTAAAATATTGGTGTATATGTATGTATATGTATATTTATATATAACAAGCTGTATTGAGTATTTATGTATATATTTGCGTATATTTCTCTATGTATGAATATGTTTATATATGTATGTTAGGATACTTGTATATGGTTGTGTGTATGTATATGGATATATGTTTATATATGTATAGGTATGTACGTTTATGTATATATATATGGTTGAATTTTTGTGTATTTTTGTATATATACGTATATATCTGTACTTGTAATTATAGGTATGTATATGTATGTATATATATATGTGTGTGTGTGTGTCTGTGTGTGTGTGTATGTATGAGTGTATGTATGTATGTTGACACCAATCACATCTGAACTTGTTTGTGTGTATGTGAAGGTATGTAAATTTTGGTTTGTGTCTACTGCTGCGTGTGTAACCCTATGTGTGTATATATGTATATGTATGTATATTTTTATGTGGGTGTGTGGGTGTATATATATATGTATATGTATATATATGTATATATGTATATGAGAGTTCGTGTATATTTGTATGTGTATACATATATATATATGTATATATATATGTATGTGTATATGTATTTGTGTTTATATGTGTATATGTGTGTATATGTGTATATATATGTATATATATGTATGTGTGTATTTATATGTATATGCTAGGATGGAAGTGGACTTATATATGTGTATAAGTGGATGTGTCGATACGGGTATTTATACATGATTATATATTTGTATATGTGGATGTATGTTCGTATGTCCTAGTATATGTATTTGTATGTATATCCTAGTGGCTTGGAATATATCATCGATACTAATTAAAATCTACTTTTGTTGGATAAGGATTTCTTATTGCTTATAGAATTAATCAACAACTGTGTGTGGTTATTTTTAAAAAATTATTATGAACTTTTATTATATTTTATCGTCAATAAGATAATATTGTTAGAATATTTGTGGGTTTCTGAGTATATATATTCCTATTGTTATGTGTGTATGTATGTGTGTATATGTGTGTGTGTGTATATATATATATATGTATATATATATATATATATATGTATATGTATATGTGTATGTGTGTGTATATGTATGTGTATGGGTGTATATGTATGTATATATATATATATATATATATATATATATATGTATATGTGTGTATGGGTATGTATATGTACATATATATATGTGTGTATGGATGTGTATGCGCTTATATATATTTATATAGGTGTATGTTGAATTTATGTTTGTATTTTTTTTTATGTATATACGGTTGTTTGTATATGTGTTGGTATATATGTATATTTGTGTGTTTAGTTTATATACGTATCTGTATATATGCATATGTTTATGTATGTATGTGTATGTATGTGTGTATGTGTATATGTATGTATATTGTATTTTTGTGCATGTATGTATATATATATTTATATTGGTTTGTTTATATTTTTTACCTCGCTGTGTGGGTTGATGCGTTTATACTTACTACTGTATGTGTATATATACATATGTGTATGCGTATATATATATATGTGGGTATTTGACGTATATTTGTGAGTATGTCTGTATGTGTATATATGAAAATATGTGTAACTGTACACTTATATCTGTAGGTAGTTCTTATTTTATATTACCTAATGTATAAGGCTTGTATCGAATTATATGTTAAATATATATATATATATATATATTTTATATATGTTTGTGTGTTTGGAATTTTCGTTTTTCATATATTAGATAATGTTATTTTTAAACATATATATCTGTTTTAATGTCCTTCCTTTCCATATTCTTTGTTTTTCTGGTCTATTTGACCATTCTTATCTATGCATATTTGCCCATATAAGTTATATTTTAATAAGTGGTTAGCATTCGTTTAATAACACTTTCAGTCTTGAATATTCTTGCTTGTTGTATCAGAATGTTTAGGTCAATGTATGTGGATGTGTGTACATGTATTTATCGGTGTCTGTGTGTATAGGAAATGCATGCATATTTAATTGTGTATGTATGTATGTGGATGTGTATTTATCGATGTCCATGTGTATAGAAAATGCATGCACATTTAATTGTGTATGTATGTATGTATGTGTTCGTTTTATTTCGTTGTTTTTTTTTTAATATATAAAGTGCCGTGGAGATGTCTCCTGTCTCGTCACCTATTTGTGTATGTATATATCTAAATATGTCTGGGTGCTTATGTATTATGATCTGAGTGTGTATATTGTTTTACGCGAGAGGTGAACACCCTATTCATACACTTGGAATTAAAATGTATACATTTTTGTCGGGAAGACCAGTTGAAATTAACGTCTGTTCTAACGTAATTTCAATGAAAAAAAAATTGAATAACATATGTATTTTTTCTTTTCTCATCAGTAGTTTTATAATTTTAAACTTAATAGAGATTAAATTTAGATTTTAAAATTGGTAATTCTTTACCTTTAATTTTAATATCAAATTTTATCATATAATTTAATACTTATTGTTTAGAATAAATTCTGTTTTAGAAAACCCCAACTTCAAAAGCTTTTAATAGCTATTATAACCTTACTTCGTTGTCAAGTTTTTTTAATTCCCGTATACTTGTATTTTGATTGGTCATCCCTGCTTATGTAACAGCGTTTCCCCTTACGAAGGATCGTTAATTAATTTGAAACTTTTAAAACCCTTTATTCTACATTCAACATCATCACTTGATAAGACACCGGAGGTGTTGAAACAAAATGGCTATTTTTGTAGTGATTTTATAACATATTTATGTTATAATTTTTAAATAAACAATTATATATATATATATATATATATATATATATATTTTAATTTTTTTTTTTTAGTTTTCCCGTCATCCTTGCGTTTTTCCGTTTTGTAGGAAAAAGTGAATACAAAAATTTTCGGCCACTTCTTTAGCGATTTTCAAGAGGGTTTTTGTTTTCGTTGTTAGTTTTTCCTCATGTTTTGTCTGTTTAAGTTGTATTTTATTTTTGTGATGTTTTGAATGTGTGTATGTGTGTGTGTGTGTGTGTGTGTGTGTGTGTGTGTGTGTGTGTGAATCTTTTTCCTAATGACAAGTTTTTTTATAAATTCCATTATTTTCGGATCATAGTTTGTTATTTATTATGCCTTGTGCTAATAACACAAGAACACCTGCCACCAATAAAACTGATAAATTTTGAAGTTTTTGTTTAAAAGTGCCAAGATATGATTAGGTAGCATATATATATATATATATATATATATATATATATATATATATATATATATATATATATATATATATTGTTTGTGGATGTTTACTGGAAAAGTGGTTGTGATTTTTACAATGTAAATGTTGGGACTGTTATCTCTACTAGCTTGACACCTTTCTTGACATGTTTGACTCAACAATAAAGGCCCGTATGAAGAATTGCGCCCACGGCAATTTAATAGGGTCTAAATTTGATAAGACTTGAAGATGGATAAGGAAAAGATTGTTAGATTACATGAATGAAGGCGACATGATTAGAGCTTGATGAGGGAAGCGACTCGTCGTACTCGCTTTCAACGTTCCCTATGTTCTTTGTGTCATTGCAAAAGGGGAAAAGGGATTGGCGTCAACAATTTGTCAGTCTCGTTAACCGTTGCTAAGGTAGACAGAAGCAATATGTACTTGTTTTCCATTTCCACCCCAAAGTCTTTTGACTAGGCTAAAAAAAATCTAAACTTATGTTAAAATTATATAGCTATCCATTACCTGATGTCACAAAAAAGCGAATTACCATGAAAAGTTATTATGCGAAATGAACACCTCGAAAAACATTAGCAGGTTTAAATGAGTTTATAATATTCACACAGACACACACACATATCCATGTGTATGTGAATGGACGTCTGCCAACAAAAAAAATGCATGCATATATATATATATATATATATATATATATATATATATATATATATATATATATATATATATATATATATTCTGTTGGCAGAAGTCATATATATATATATATATATATATATATATATATATACACTAACAACTATATTCAGCAATATATTTCAACAAAAGAATTCTTAACGCTTATACTTGAAAGCATATTATTAGTAATGGCTCACACACACACACACACACACACACACACACACACACACACACATATATATATATATATATATATATATGAGTATCCTTTATACATATATATATATATATATATATATATATATATTGTGTTTTTAGGCAGCAATCCCTATTTTATGCAAGTTTCGTTAAAGACGACCGACAACGATTAAACTTTTATTTAATTTTTTGTGCTAGTACAAGTGTTGTCTTTTCTGGACACAAAGTGTGTAAAATCTGTTCAAAATTCTGCATATCCGAGCCCGTTTGGGGGCACCTTGAGGTGGTGTAATGGTTAGCAAGCTTGTCTCGCTAGAACAATTACGTCTGAGTAGTGAGTTCGATCCTCACTGGGTGCCCCTTACTTTCGGCCTTGTGCCACATCCAAGCGTAACTTGGAAAATCTCTACCCGAGCGCTTTTGGCTATTCTTTTAGCCAATATCAAAGACGATTTTAATTTTTAACTTAATGTATATTTTTCATGTATGTGTCTAGAGTTATATGAATGGAGTTTATATATATAATCTTCATTCATATACCTCTCTCTCTATATATATATATATATATATATATATATATATATATATATATATATATATATATATATATATATATATATATATATATATATATATATAGTAATAAAAATGCCGGATTACAAATGCCGCCAATTCCTTAGAATATATATATTGTCATCCATAGACAGACTGTTTCGCAGCTCATCAGTGTGCCTAGACATCCGATTATCTCAAGCCGGGATCGAAACTCGGCTGCTTTGGTATCATTCGGAGATTTAACCCCTAAGCCATGGAGGTGAATTTAGACGTATTTATTTTTAGAAGCTTTAGTATAATGGATAGTGGCTTGAATTGAGAAATCACAGAGTCGAATTCATTACATTCACTTGCATGCAAATACCATTGGGAAAGGTATGAATACATCTCTTCTCCCGAAGTAGACTAGGACCTTGGTTGGTAATCGGTTTGGAAGAAAGACAACACTGAATTCAAAATTCGAGGACCGTCGTTTAGACATCTTATTTGCACCAATTCTCTCATATCACTCACCTCATTCAGTAACCATTTACCTCTCAAGCCTGTAATTGGTGAAATTTAAATAAAAAAGAGTAAAAAATTGTAAAAGGTAAAAGAAATATTCATAAATTATAATGTAGTACTGATTTTAAAAAGTCAGTCTTTATTTTAATCAGAAATATTTGACTATACACCATAAGCGATTTACATGTAGACGCACCCAACTCCAATTTAGGCGTTTTACGAAACATATATGGCGGATGAATTTATTTTTCAACATTATTTCCTTCTTTGAAAACGAGGTAATCCAGAGGTAAATATTATCATTGGAATTGAACATTATACTGTAAAATTGAGACGTTAAAATTCCTTTACTAACTCCACATGCAAGTCTGTAGGATACGATTCACCCGACAACACACACACACACACACACACACACACACATATATATATATATATATATATATATATATAGTATAATATTTTTATATACCAGTAGTATAAAAAATTTAGTTGATACTTGATTAGACGCCCTGTTTATTTATTCAACACTGTACTTATTTATTTTTCGTCTACCAGCCTGAATATTCGAGAAATCTTATTATATATAAAGAAAGTGTGAGTTTGTAAACAGTGACTACTACTGCTACTAATGCAATACTCTTCGATAAACGAATCGAGTTCTCTCAGGCATTGGCGTGTTTATCTAAAAATAAATACGCTTAAATTCACCTTCATCCCTGTCGTGCACCAAAGGCTTAGGTGTAGATTCTCCAACTGACGCCAATTCAGCCGGGTTTCGATCTTAGCTAGAGGCAACCGGACGTCTAGCCACACTGATGAGCTGTGATACAGCGAAACAGTCTGTCTGTGGATGTCAATATATATATATATATGTGTGTGTGTGTGTGAGAGAGAGAGAGAGAGAGAGAGATTAAATACACAATGGTAATAGCAATATCAGCCTTTTCCTTATAAGGAAACATTCGATATTCATTGACCGAGCATCCATTGCTACTGTCGGTTGAAATTTATAAAATCTTTCTAAAACAGTTTTTCAGGAAAAAAAAGGTTTCTCAAGTTCGTTAACTGTTATTGCTTTTTCCAATATTGATGAGGTTTCCTTCTTAACATTCTCTTTAAACTAGTGTGGAATATCAGTGTCTTGATTATTTCATTATTTTCCCTTCGAATTATATGCGTTATCCATTTCAGTTGTTGCTGCTGTTGAAAGTCTTCAAGTGATGTGGTTTCTGCTATTTGCTACAGCTTTTCAATTTGTTATTCTGCACTGCCAGTTCACAATATTCGAAAGACGATGGATCCGAGGAAGTGGTTATCTATATAACTGTCAGTTTAGATATTTCTGAACGAGTTTGGCGCCATACACGACATCCATATGGAAGTCTCGACGTGACGATGGTAGTAAAGAACATGATTCGAGGATTTAGATTAATGTTTTCATTTTGTAGAAATTTACGATGTTGATCGGAACCTCACCTAGTACAACCCATCCAATTTCCTTAACTTCTATGTTAAATTCGTTATAACTGATCCATATTTATAATGTTTAATTTTACTCATTTCACATGCCTTAAAGAAAACAAAGCAATATAATTTTTTAACTTTATTTCTCACAAGAAAGGCCTCTCTAAACAGTGCGTACGCGTTATAATAATATACTATACTTTTACTATACCAATAAATATATAACAAAGATAAAAATTTACCCTTAAACAATAAGCGCTTAAAAGATGGAACGAAATAAGGCAAAGTTTGGCGTGGTTTACAACATATCAACGTTTTCTCTGTTATTTAATACCGAATTCTATCGTTTTGATAAACAATAGAAAAGTAGACGTGTATTTTGTTTACACGGGAGTCAAAAAGGTAGGCATAAGTGTCGTAAATAGCTGTTCCATTTTTATTTGGCAGCGGTTCACCCCTCCACACGGAAATGTACTCGGCGTATTCTTGCTCCCAATCGACAGGGTGAATAAATATTTATGACTTCAAAGAAAACAGAACAAGCTAATTTTAAAAGGTAGATAGATATTAGGTTTTTACCTATATTCGTTCGTTTTTTTTTCTGCTGTTCTGTGATTGATCTTGAAGAATAAACTTTCGTGGCATTTGTTTGCTTCTTAGTAACTCTGGACATCCTATGGTACTATTGTCTACCATTATTGAAATTTTATTTTGAATTAGACACCCATTTGAGATGAAATACCAGCTAGATAAGAATGAGCATGTTAGACATCTTCTCTTTGCTTTTAAGCTGCTCGAGATATTTGTGCTGTGTACGGGGATAAAATGCTTCAAAACAACCAAACGGTCAATGCTAACGTGTATGTTGAATAAATCAACAGGTTCAAAGAGTGAATTTAACTGAAAAAACTGACCAGCGATATAGTGTGATTATTCAACATGGCAATGCTCGCCCCCCACCTGCCCAAATATGGAAAGAGCTCGGTTGAAAAATTCTGCAACATACATCATATTCTCCTTATGTCTAACTCCATTCTTTATTCTTATATTCACCTTCAGTCTACCACCTTTTTCGGTTGCTTTCTAACTATTTGAGGGGTGTTTCGTCCAACAACGATGTGGAGCTTAATATATGTCTTGGTGGATTTTTTCGAGTCAACACCTAGTGATTTCTATCGTCGAGACATTGAGCAGTTAGGAAGCCCTAAACAATGAAGAGGAATACATAAAAAGTATTAAAATAAATTTTAAAAAATCGAACAAATTTATATAACAATCTGATAGATAGATAGATAGATAGATAGATATAAGAATGTTGGTTATCCGAACTATTTTTAGGATAATGAATCTAATTGTAGAAAAGTAATTTATACTAAACACGTAAAAGATAGGTTGAAAAGTGTTGCTTTATTTCAAGCAATAAAATATGAATTAACACAGGATATTGCTCAACAGTCTGTGATATTTTATTGTACAAATAAAATTAAATTATCTATCACTAAAATAGCGACAATATTGATTCAATGAATCATGACGTCATTATAAAACTACATTGTTTCGAGCACAAGAAGTGCACTAAGTCCATTGATTACGCCAAGTTCATGTTAATAAAGTCCACTGATCTGGTGATCGATCATTGTTTAAAGTGAGAAATATTTAATGTCTGTTGTTTGAGGTTCTCATGCTTCATTGTTTTCCCTTTTATTTTTCCCTTATTTTTGCAATCGATAGCATTTAACAAAGAACAGATGCATTAATTTTTTTTTTACTAATGTTCACCCAATACAAGGCCCAAGAGCCACTCAAGGTAAAGGGTTAGTGTGGAGTTGTATTAATATAAGAAAGAGCAAGATAACAGGAAATATAGCTAATTCTAGAGGTCAGGATTTAATTAGCGAATAAAATTTCAGAGTTCAGGCTGAGACGTTACAGTTGATGTAGACTTTAGAGGGAACCGGAAGTCTAGTCCTAAGCAGGAAATCATGGATGAACCTCTACTCCTGTTCAAAAGAGCCGGGAGGATTGTGAACCGGACAGTGGGCAAACTGATATACTCCTATTAAACCATGTTGAATTTGCCTTGCATTTTCCTACTTTGCAAATCGTTGATAGCTTTCTTCCTAGTAACTGCATGATATATGTCGATATCTGGCTTTCCTCATCATTTACAATCTTGGTACTCCCCTGCTGTTTTTTCGTGATCACCCGGTTCACACACCTTCCACGTCCTTTGAACAGGGGTACAAGCTTATCTCTTGTTTTCTATTTCGGATTAGGTTTCCGTTTCCTTCTAAAGTCTTTTTTTTTCACTCCTAGTAACCCTTTGCGTCTTAGTGGCATTACCGCCTTACTTGGGTTGAAATGATTAAAAAATGTTGATTATATGATAACTTCTGAATGACTCTGGTTTGACTGTCATCGTTACAATCCCCCCCGACCATCTAAGCGAGCTGAGACTTTTACAGTCTGCTAATTCCAACTGTCTATAATTCTCAGTCAATTTCGTTGTCACCCATCGCTTTTAAAACCCTTCGTTGAAATTTTTTTATTTGTATGTTAAAATTATTTCACACTTTTTTCTGTTTGAATTTCTGGAATGAGAAGTTATCATTATTTACATTATTTATACTCGGACTATTATCCCCATCTTTGTTGTTATTACCACATCTTTTTCGACTGTTTTACCCTTCGGCCTTCATTAGGTGTTTGACGATCTGGGTAACTTCACAAACTAAGGCTTTAGTCCGATCATTTATTGCCTCGACAATAGTCAAATAAGTTAAAGCGTTGTTTCCTTATGTAGATGACATCGTAATTGGGAGTTCGATCCCTAGGCAGGATAATTCATATTTATACTCAATGAAAACAAAGCGACTAATAATAGCAGTACGAAAGAGGAACGACATGAGTTATTCCTAGACATGTACAGTGGAATGAAAATAATCTACCGCTCGTAGATTGAATCAAAGGCTTCAGTTCGAATTTCACCGGATCGAAGATGTATTGAAAGATGTAAATTATTTTCCACTGTAGTGATATATAAATGACTGCCTAATTAGCATAGCTAATGCATAGACTATATAAATGTCCAAGGCAGTAAGGGTAGGGTAGCTCTCAGTATACGAGATAAACGACTACCGCTGGAATGATAAAATACAAAGGAAAGCACACTTCCTAACGCATAGTTTTATCAAGTCGATCGACTGGTATTTTTTCACAGTAATAAACGAGTGAACTCTACAAAGCCGTAAAATCTATATATCTTATTCGGTTTATCCAAAATTCGGACTATCAGTATCTGGATAATAGACATAACACACACACGCACGTACTCACGCGTGCGTACGCTTTTATTCATGGCTTTCGTAATTTGTATGGACCTTGTCAGATATAATTTAAAATGTTTCAAAGATGCTGAAATAATGTAACTTGACAATCTCAAGTAAAAGCGTCTAACTGACAAGTACAATTTTATGTTCTTGGCAGGTTCAGTTGATTTATATATATATATATATATATATATATATATATATATATATATATATATATATATATATATATATATATATATATGAAAATACGCATATTCCTACTAAAACTATTTGGCATTTTTACATTTCTTGTGGAGACGTTCATGATGGTACTTGTCGGATATTCATGGTAACTCGACGATTATTATTCCAGGTAAGTTCAGATAAATTACTGACTCACCTTTTTTAGCCAACCGTATGGGATAATAATAAACAAAAATCTATATTTATGAGAAGGTGACAAGAAATCAAACTTGTCATGTCATTCCGTCTGTAAAGATGAATAAATCTTCTAATTTGTGGCATTATAGGCAAGTTGATACTGAAAATTAAATTTAAGTAGATATAGAACGTTTTGAGCAATGGAAAATATCTGATTATAGGGAGAGTAATAGCAGAGAAGATATTTTTATATATCGAATTATGAATACAATGAAAATACATTGTTATGCTCTAGATATCCTAGGTTTTAAGAACCTAAAAGCCAAATAAAAAATTGAGCAAAACTTTACATAAGACAAGTAAAAAAATCAAAAAGAAAAAAAAAGTTCTGTTAAAAGGACGTGTTCCCCTTGACACCGCTATTACCATATATGGAGTTAATATTATTATATGTGATGTATACTTAGTTTGACTGCTTGTAAAAGAAACATATACCCTCCATACATTTATATTATTCTTCAACAAAATGAACAGGAAAGGGTAAAACACAATTTAGGAAAGACAAAGCAGCAATTTGGTTAATGGAAATGGAAAATATCGGATTATAGGGAGAGTAAAAACAGAGAAGATATTTTTATATATCGAATTATGAATACAATGAAAATACATTGTTATGCTCTAGATATCCTAGGTTTTAAGAACCTAAAAATCAAATGAAAAATTGAGCAAAACTTTACATAAGACAAGTAAAAAAATCAAAAAGAAAAAAAACGTTCTGTTAAAAGGACGTGTTTCCCTTGACACCGCTATTACCATATATGGAGTTAATATTATTATATGTGATGTATACTTAGTTTGACTGCTTGTAAAAGAAACATATATCCTCCATACATTTATATTATTCTTCAACAAAATGAACAGGAAAGCGTAAAACAAAATTTAGGAAAGACAAAGCATCAATTTGGTTAAGAAACAATTTTCATTATATTGTAAAGGTTTTTACAATCGCGTAGAATTTTTATTTAAATCTTGTAGTTTGTTTGTTTAATTAGCGTTAAACTGAAATTATGTATGCGTTTGACTGTTGTTTGCGAGTTTAACTAAGAAGTTAATTTTGCAGATTTTGTGATTAAAGTTTCAAAAAGTGGAATATAGCAGTGACCTTTTTGATTGAAAATTAAATTGTTTGTTTAAAGCAACAAATTTAAATCGCCATCTGTAATTTTTATTGTATTAAAAATATATTTTTAGAATTTTAGTAAATATCAAACATGAAAGTGGATTTATACGTTTTTCCTTTGAAAGTTGATAACAAAAAGTTAAACTCTGTTTATTTATTATTTATTTAAAATATTAAAAGAAATATGCGAAAACAGTAGGAATAATTTTACAGCAGTATAAGAGGATTCGATTTGGGTTATTGAAACTGAAATTGTTCATTTTATGATGAAGATATAATCAATTGGGAACTGAGACCGCCTTCGAAAATAAAAAGAAGTATTCTGAAGTAGTTTAGGTTAATTACAACGAAACAAAAAGGTATTTTGACACATATGGTCGTAGAATTTGCCAAATTGTGTATTCAACGATTGATTTGTGTTAATAAAAAATAAAGTGTCTCTGTCGACACTTGAGTTTGAACATAGACCGCCAGGGAGCAAACACAGGCGATCCCATTATTGAAGTGTTGATCACGTGACCACAGAGGAAACGCATAAGGAGAAAGTCGCGTGACGACTAACCAATTCTAGTCTATCCAATATTACTAGGTATTTACTCTGTCTCCCCACTGAGCCGAGTTGTGACACAAGGTCAGTTTTTAAGGTAGAAACCCGAGTGCATACACCCGAGCTGGTGCAATGAGAGGGCGCAGCCTCGGGCAGCTGTTTCCTAGGGCTGGGCATGTCTCAGTATAATTTTCCTCAGTTGCGACTCTGACAGAATCGCCCCTAAGTGCACACTACCCAAAGACAGAGACGCAACTGAGAGACGATAAATAGATGTGTTACAAACTACTCAAGAGTAGTTTACACACTAACTCTTCTATTACTATACGGACCGCTATTCTCTACTCTACTTACTATAATATTTCTCTATTCGAACCACTACACGGATTATTAGTCGAGTGAGTATTATCGAGCAAGTATTATTAGTGCGAGATTATTCCAAGGCGTCTGACACCAGCATTGTTCAACGGCGTACTATAGTTATATCTGCGATTACAAAGTCTCTACTACAACGAGCATTATGAAAGTGACAACGAGTATTCGTTGGCATCTCAAAAGTGTCAAACGAGGGTTCGTTGTGTCACAAAAATTTAATTGATTGAATTGTTTATTAAACGACATGTCAACACCTTATGTGTCATTTTATACAGAAATTTAATTTTCTTGGGAGCTTTGAATTAATAAAAATAGGTTATATGTATTTCTGCTTTTAAACAATTGAATACATAGTAGATCAGGGTTTTTCAAACTAGATCCTTATGTGGGTCGCGAGATAAATAAACTGGGTCGCGACAAAAAAGAAAGAAAGAAAAAATATGCAAGTGAAAGCAAAGTGCAGAATATAAACAACTTTAAATGTTGCACAGCGCTCATAAATCATAGGTAGCTTTCATCAGTTCTCTCTCACAAGAGACCTCGCGCCAAAACTTAGCTACGAAGGTTCCCAACTGGAATCAGTTGCTTATGAACAAACAAGCACATCCATCTCATTAAATGACATTTTTTTTCAAATAGCATTTACTTTACCTTTGTGTCGGAATTTCCTTTAAATTTGTTTTTTTTAAAGTAATAATTTTATATTCATACAAATACATAATGCAAATAGATACCTGCAATTCCAATACGTGCGGATCATAAGAAATATGCATATGAATTATTGATGCTAAATAAATGAACTTAGTGAACAGTTTATTTTGATTTATTGCACGTAGATGTAATAGGTCGCAATGCAAAATGTGGTTCTTGCTGGAAAAAAAAATAGTTGGAAAAACGCTGTGGTCGTTGATACTCAGCTTTTGTGCATATACATGTTTATGGGGACATGATTACGAGAGGTGGGGATAGGTGTGTTTCATGGTATTTTTTTTTTTTTTGTTGAAATTATATTTTGGAATACAGTTTGATTTCTTTAAGAAATTGTAGGATATTATATGGATTAATGTCCTGAAAGGGTTTTTCCATGTTGGTTGTTTGATTTTGTTTAGCGGCATATCGAAACCTCTATGGGCCATTTAATACCGGAATCTAAATATTTTGAACACAGTTTTACGGCTTTAACTACAGATAAAATGTATTGTTGGTCATTTTCCTATAAAATTTATTGTCGGTAATTCTGATTTAAAAATGTATTGTTGGTAGATCTACTATAATTATGTGTCTTTGGTAATTTTTTTATATAATAATGTATTGCTGTTATTTTTACTATAGAAATGTATTTTTATACTTTCATAGTGTTCGAGGGTTCACTATTTGCCCTTAGCTGGGACCCTAACAGTTGCTACCATGCCGGACCAGAGTGGACCTGGGAACAACAGCAGGTGGTTCCACGCACTTCAAAACCTCCAAAATCCCAATCAGAGGCCTTGCTGCCGGATGTAGTATATATCGTCATACCCAGGACTTGTATTCGTCGAAATATTAAAGTATAATATAGATGTTTTAAATAAACGAAGATTTCATTTTATGTATTAATTTCTTTCTTAGGCTCGCTTAATTTCAGATAAAAACATCTATGAAAATACGTTTTTGACCTTTAAGTTTGAAATTCAGAACGTTTCACTAAATTGCAAAATTGTTATGAAGTAGAAAGTGAAATAAATAAATCAAGACATGCACCAAGGTGGATGGTTATGAAATGATGGTCTGGCAGAAAGTTATAAGTGTGTGGCAGGTAGTGATGGGGAGTCAAGATCAAATTCGCTACATACTTGTAATGATCTGCCACACTAACTCTTTAGCTCATTACCTTCACGGTGACACGCCTATTTTAATGCGCGAACCACCTTGCGATAATCAACTTTTCACACCAACAGTCAACGCTAGAATTATAGGTTGACTAAGACTAAACTAAGACTAAGCTTGACTTACTCTGGCATAAGTGTAGTGCACCAATTTAGAATCGAAATCACTACAATGAAGTAACAGTTTGCTAGATCAACTTTCAGTCCGTTACAACACACCGAGGTGTCCCATTGGCCATGACGGAATCGTTTCAAAACTACCCGCTCAGCAAATTGGTTAGAGTTGACATAGTTTTATGGCATGAAATCGGAAGATTCAAGCCACGCAAATAAAATACTTTAGGCAGTTTACGCATAGCTGATGGAGACGTGGCAAATGTTTTTTTCTCTCTCTCTCTTTTTAGATGACATACAATTTGCATGACTTGTTACTGATTACGCTTGAATTAGTTTGCTGACGTTGGCACAAAGAGATTTTTATTTTACTTATTGTGGTGGGAGAGGCATAAATATCACTCGTATATTTATCCGTCACCTTGGAGAAAACTATTGCTACTAATCTGCATTTCTGTGAATACATTCTGGGACAAATGACAGTTTCTCACTAATAATAATTATGATAATATCAATAATATAAATAAGAAATTTCCAATCATAATATTAGCGAATAACACACAATATCTCTGAAAAAGTTGTCATGACTTGGTATGAGAATTGTGCAAATGGCATGGTTTCAACAATGCAAATTAATAAAAAAAAAATTCAATCATGGGTCCAATGGACCCACTTTCTAATAGGAGAAGTCACCCACCAAAGTTTTATTTTTGTTCTAAATTTATTTCCTTTATGTAGATGATAGAAAATGAAAAAAAAATAAAAGTCACAAAAAATAAATCGGATAGAATAAACTGTAAGGGTGAAAAAAATCAGTTTTGAAAAGAAATGATGGATCCATTGAACACATTGGTAGACCGAGGTTTGATTGTAGTTGCACAGATCTGAATCTGTCATAGAAGAAAAATCAGTAATTTACCGTAAATCTTACATTTCATACGGATTATCCAATCCACGCCAGACGTTTTAATCACCGTCAATTTAAAAAAATTTGTTAAATTGTGCATTTCGTTGTTCCTACAGAAAGTGAAAAGCTTTAAAAATATCTAAAAGTTGACAGAGAATTTAAAATAATTGTGGAAGGTGTCAGTCACCGCCATCATTACTAGAATACTTGGAATAGTTTTGAGGGGTCTAGCATTGAAAAGAATGGAAAGGAAAAAGAATTGAAGCCATCCCGACGACAATATTAGTAAAATCATCTAAAATGCTGAGGAAAACGCTAGAATGCTCACTTACATTTAATCTTCAATGAAAGCTATCAGTGCAAATAATAATAATAATAATAATAATAATAATAATAATAATAATAATAATAATAATAATAATAATAAAAACCCGGCATGACAGAGTGGGCCAATATCTGCACTGGAAAAATTGCAACTTCTACGGGAAGGAAACTGAAAGAAACTTGTACGAACACCACCCAGACCCGGTTACGGAGATAGGACCTGTTACAATTCTATGGAACTACGCAATACACACTGACAGAACAATCAAAGCCAACCGCCCAGACATTGTTATTAAAGACCACAAACAAAATAAGTGCCTATTTATTGATATGGCAGTCCCTGCAGACTGCAATGTATCTTTGAAGATATTCGAAAAGCTGTCAAAATACATATCCCTGTTGTAGTTGGAGCCCTTGGACTGGTTGGAAAATATTCCAGTAGACTAATTGAAGTGATCCCTGGAAGTCCATGCCTCAAATAGATACAAAATTTTGTTCTGACAAGTACAACCCATTAATTAATAATTAGTATTTTTTTTTGGCAGTGGAAAGTGTCATGATGCCATTTCAAACCTTAGGCCCCTGGGCGGGACCCGAAAAGAAATGTGTAAACGCCAGATATCAAAGAAAATAATAATAATAATAATAATAATAATAATAATAATAATAATAATAATAATAATAATGTGCTATTGATTTGATGCGAATTGCTCTCACATAGTCCCTTATTATTAATATTATTAGTCGTACATGAAAGTTTCGATCAGTTTGCTTATCAAAAGACTTGTGAACTGCATTCGGTAGAATAAGAAGAGTTTAGTTATGCTAGCAAGAAATTGCAACAAAAACAAGGAGAATTAAAAATTCAGGACGAGAAAGCTTAAAAAACAGTAAAAGTAGAAAGAAATGACCTGCGTTTGATTACGCAGAAAACAATTGAAAAGGCAAAGAAAATCCCCAGTAAAATCAACCAAGAAGAAATACAATAGAACTCCCTAAATCCGAAGATTGCATAAACTAGACCTCCTCGAATTTGGACACATTTTCAAGTCCGAACTGTACCGAGGGAGAGATATTGTTGCAGAAAATAATATTAGCAAAAGTGAAACAAATTGTTTAGAAACAGAACCAGAAGTGCAGAAAATTATTGAAATTGGTCAGCTTCGTAATGAACACAAAAATCATCACTACCTTGATGCAGATGATGTTGTAGTATGATTCGGTCGAGAAGCAGGAATAGAAGATGATACTAATAACGAAGAGAGTATTCAAGATAGTGTTAATAGTGATAGTTGCAGTAGTAGTGAGTCTATATTAGGCGAATCAAAGAAATGATGAAACAGTATGATGAAAAAATGCAGAGAAGTCTATTAAAACACTAAAATTCATTAAGCAAAACCCTTGTTTCAATGACCACTGGAATATCCAAACACGCGCATTACAAAATGAAATTATCAGAAAGAAACTGCACAATCGTAAAGTGATAGAATGTCGTACTCGCATCAAAAGCGCTATCGAAACAACTGCCATTAACGCAAATGGGGAACGCAGCGAAATTCAGGAAGATCTGACACTGGACGAATGATAGATTTATAACTTTTATAAATTTTTAGCATTTCATAAAGTGTCTTATTTTTTCAGAAATTACAATATTTGTTTAGCACAATTTTTTTTCATTACTATTGGTTGTCAATTATTTAATTAAAAACAAATCAACATTATAAACTACTTTTTATATCCTAAACTCCAAAACTTAATAAAAAATTTAAGCTTACCACAGCATTCTTTTCCTCCTCGAATCTAAACAGTACCCTCAATACCGAACAACTTGGATGTTCTGTTTAGAGAAGTTGTACTGTATATAATAGGAATTTGTATCAAAGTCGTTGTAAACAAAACTCAATAAATAAGCAAAGTCACCTGAGCAGGGAAGAAAATATAAATCATATAATAAGCGAAGTCAGTGATTAGCTCAGGAGAAATATAAAATTTGACACGACTGAGTATGAAACACGATTCAATGAAAACTACAAATGACTTAGATTTGTTACATTCTATACACTCATACATGAATATGTATTAGAGAATAATAAAAAGCTAAGATTTCAACGAGATTTACAAACTGAAATGGATCGCCCAAATCCAGGCTAAAAGAGCAGATCTAGTCATCATAAACAAAACCAAAGAATAGGCATAATAGACAGGGTCACATTTTTCAGCTGACTACAGAATGTTAAAAGCAAGAAAAACGTGTAGGTGGTAATTGTTTCCATATGAAGATGATAATTCTTGGCATATGAAAGTGATAATTGTTTGGATATAAAGGTGAAATTTGTTGGGATGTGAAGGTGAAAATTGTTGGAAAATGAAGGTGACAGCATCAAGCTATAAAACATTAAAATAGGAAAATAATCATAGTTACTAAATGGGCTGCCTAAAAAGAGAGAACTATATCTTAGTTTTCTCCACTCTCCAAGGCTCACATTAGGCATTAATATACCTGTAATATGATAACACGTTAACATAACAGAAGGAAGGACTAGAATAACTAAAATGAATTCCAAAAATAAATTGTGTCTAAAGATATATTATTAATAGAATATATAAATATGTCAAACGAAATGCCATACATAGACATTTGTGCCTCACATAGAAAGTATAGATTATATGAAAACAATGAGGGCGTATGTGAATTGACGAATATAAAGTAGATCATGCTTGAAATGTTTCTAGGAGAGACACGGCCTGCCTGAGTGATATCTTTTATAGTTTTATTTAGCATGCATATAATTCACTCGTTTGCCGAAACGCCGCTGGATAACACATCTATCTTCGTCAGGAACTATTCAGGAACTGGCTATCGTCGCCCACGAGCTGTCATGTAAGCCTCACGGCCCTTTAGGACGTTAGTAAATTCGTCCTGTAAAAATGAAGATAAATAACTTTCTGCATCCCTACATTACCATTATATAATTTAATATAAGGTTAAACATTGATTATCGGAGTTAATTCAAACAAAAATGACTTAAGAATGCATTTCGAGTCAAGAGACATTTATTAAACTTCTCGTAGGCTGATACAAAACGGAAAATTAGAGATGCGAAGAGACAGTTATGGGTGCACAGGGGATTATTTTAGCCTTAGTTGGTAAACAGTCTAGGAGAATGTCAACTCTGAAATTAAAAGCGTAGAGAAATCAACAGGAAACGATTTTACTATACTTCTCGTGAATATTCATAATAATATAGTTTCTTTTATGTGTCGTGATCCTTCAGAATGTGGCTTATCCTAGCTCACCACAACTTCCTATCCCTTGCAGCTTTAAGCAACATTTACCTTCTGACAATCCAAGCACGTTAAGTAGATTAATCGTTGTTTCCTTATTCCACGCCTGCCTTGATGTCATGTGAGTGTCAAGTTCTCCAAGTCCTCTTTCCTCGTTATGTGCTCTAGATATTTCAACTGTCTCTTTCTGCTTCCATTTTCCTTAAAACATCCTTGTTGCTCACGTGTTCCGTTCAAAGTATTCTGGGGGCCTACATCTCTTTTGCCTCGAGTCTTCATCTGTGATGAAACTGTTCAACATTCAGTGCCACATAAGAGGACTGAATGCACATTTTGCATCCATTAGAGAAAAGCAAGCTGTGAAAATCCATGATCGTATATGATGTCCTAAGGGACCCCACGAAAATGCCTAACGGTCGTCAATTGTTCCTTTCATATTAAGGCAAAAGTTTCCAACATATTTTGGAAAAATCGTTTATTTATATAAATTTATAACATCATTATTCAGTTATTGAAGTATTTTCCTTATTTTCTAAAGTCCTTACATCCCCTTTCAAGTACACTGAGTATATACATGGTTATTAAAAAGAATGGACTGATTTCATGACGCATTGCTTCAGTTCTCAAGCATTGTCATGGAATGAGTCAGTGACCATTTGAAAGAGGAGTTTTCTAAGTTTTGAATGGCTGCCGCAGAGGCGCTGTAGTCGCATCGTATCTCCGGCAACGTTCAGTTGTTTGCTTACCCTCGGAATGGTGATTCCTCAGCAAAAGGCGTTCTGCGTTCTCGAGTTTGCGAAAACAAATACGGTTGTCACAGTGCAGCGTGCTTTTCGAAAACAATTCGACATCAATCCGCCCACTCCTAAGATCATTAAACGGTGGTTTAAACAGTTTCAAGAGAGTGAGTGTCTGTGTAAAGGAAAAAAAAGTCCAGGACGTCCACGAGTTTCGGAGGAACAAGTGACGAGAATCCGTGCTACGTTTGAGGGGAGTCCATGGAAGTCCATAAATCGACCTAGCCTCTATTTGGCGTCTAAATTTGAAAGCTAACAGACTACGCCTCGTTCAGGAACTTACCAAGACCTTGCTATTTGTGCTTGGCCTACGAGATCCCCAGACCTCACCGTGTGTGATTTTTTTTTTGTGGGGACACGTAAAAGATCGCGTTTATGTTCCACCGCTACCCGCTAACATCGAATAACAACAGCGATCAACTCAGCGGATATGCTGATACGCGTCTGTGAGGAATTCTCTTATCGCATTGACGTTGCCCGTGCTGCAGGTGGTGGCCACATTGAATACTTAAAAGACAGGAAATAAAAGTTGAATGCGGTTAGAATACTTGTGACTTCTCTGGAGTTTTCTATTGTTTTCTTTATTAAATTATTGCGTAATGAAATCGGTTCATTCTTTTTTAATAACCCCGTATAATAAAAGAACGATTTCGATTTCCCATACATCACTGGTTGACTTCATTGTCCAAACAAAAGTATTTTCCCCTCCAATGCGCCATTCAAACAAGCCAGTTGTTTCCTGTAGTGTTGGACAAAAGCAGTTTGACCAGATTCCAGCAATTTTTAATAAAGAATTCTCTTTAAATCATACCAAACCCCAAGGAATTCCCTAACCTGTTCTCATAGTAAAGATACTTCATAGAATATATAAGGCAAATAAGATCATTGAAGTTGCATGGATATCTGTTACCGAATGGAAATGCACGAAATTTTATTAAATATTTATTCCGGAATGTAAAGATAATAGGTATGGTTGGGGAAAAGATATACTTTTCGGAAACAACAGGGTCTCGATTAAAAAGTCTACTTTTTTTTTTAAAGAAAGAAAAATCCTGTATACAGACCGGCTAGAGAAAAGCGTTTCCCCGTTCGGACCTGTGACCCTACGTAAAAGCGGAGGGAAAAAGAAAATATTGGGGTTTTAATGGTGCCAGTCACCTGCTGCAAATATGTATATCGACTCCAACCAATCATCTCTGTTGCTGCTATTGTGACATAAACTGACTCCGTCATAAAGGTGTCTTTTATGAGTAGTTTATTTATTAAAATAATCTTTTCATTTGTGTATTTTTGTTGTTAATCGTTTCGTTGCTGTTATTTTTGGGTCTTTCTGTATATTTGTTTGTAGACTGTTCAGATACGACTCAGCTTTGGGTGTGATCCAGCGTACACCAGACGTTAGAAAGATTTGCTTAAAAAAAAGGTATTAGCTAAAAAATATGTCAGCCTATTTGTTGGTGTTTTTTCTTTCTCTTTTCGTGCTTTTTTTAATGTACACCAAGCGAAGAATACTGTTTTTGAGTCGGACAATCAATTTTTTTCTTATAAAACAAATAAGATATGATTACAAACGGCTTCTCTTTGAAGGACGTAACATGTGTTTGCGCCTTGCTGTGAACTGAACAGTATCGGGGATGATCATATGGATCATTTAATAGAATTCTACAAAAACCGAAGAACAAAATTAAAATAGAGAAATATGCTCTTCTTGCTTTCTTTTTCATGCTTTTTTGCATGGATGAAAACTCATGAATTGAGTTTTCTATATTTTGTATAAGTTAAAATAAATATCGAGTATCTGTGTTTGTATATATGTATGTGTAAAATAGACAATAAGTGTCGCCTTAGGCGAAAACAAGAAGTCATTGTGCGTGAGAGAAAGAGTGATGGAAAAAGGAGAGAAAGGAGATGAGAAGAGAGAAAATGTGTGTGTTAAATTGGTTTAATATGTCATGACAGAATCCAATGTTCAATTTTTGACACGGACAGTGGATAGTAATGGAACACTCAGTGAGAGGCAAATTTATTACCCAAGCAAATTGGTCTGTAAGACAAGTTTTTTTTGTTTAATCACACTACAGTAGATGTTCCCAGTGAATGTGCATAGATAGATTTAAAAAACTGTTATAAACAATAATTACGTCTACATCGGATATATATTTATACCTATATGTATGTCGCTATCTGCATGCTTACGTAAATGCATATCTGTGAGGTTAGTGAATATAAACATAGGAGATTATCATTTGCAAAAGATACAGCATTGCTTGTTTTAAAATTATCAATGCTTGATAATACCCCTTTTTTTTTGTTTTGTTTTTTGTTAACCTGGCATTTGTTCTATTGACCAGTCGCGCCATTTAAATATTTAAATATTTAAATATTTAAACTCTTAAAATCCTTAAAACTTATTCACGAAAAACACTTTTTTTAAGCAAATCACCTCAAGCAGGCGGGAATGCCACTAGCACGCAAGAGGTTACAGGGAGCAAGACTAAAAGTAAAGGGGAGTGTTTGTGAAAAGGATAAAGAGAAGGACAGGGATCAAGGTCAAGTTTTGGTTTGGTTTGGTTTGGTTTGGTTTACGGCATATCAAGCTCAATGGGATATTTAATGCCGACAAACTTTTTACTGCTGATAATTTTTATTTTCCAAAAATGTATTGCTGGTAATATTTTTTTTTTACAAATTATTTCTGGTACTAAAACCTATTTTTACATTTTCATAGTGTTTTGACCCCAGTTTGGGGGTTAACCACTTGCACATAATCGCGACCCCAACAGGTGCCGCTACCCCGTGTCAGGTCGGATCCGGGAATACCAGCAACCAAGAGGAGATTCCACACTCCTCAAAGCCTCCCGACCAGAGGCTCCGCCGCTGGACGTAGTTTATCGACTTACCCAGGACGCGGTTGTAGTTTATCATCATACCCAGGACGGGGATCAAGGTCAAGGCATCAGAAGATGTTGATTGACATTATTTTTGAATATTTGAAGATTATAGCTATCAGGGTTTGGATGTTGTTCTTCATAATTACCCTGGCTATTTTGCTAAGGCATAAAAATAAGCAAGCAGTTAAAAATATAGCAATGAGGATAACCATTTTATTTTATTTTTGCTCAAAGCTCGGCCAATCTATCTCTGTCATGCTCGAATGCTTTGACAGTGTTTTGCTAAGAATTGGCTGCTTGAGAACGTCTTTCACCGAATCCGATTGGTCACCTTGGAGTTCAATTTGAATGTTTAAAAGACCAACATCAACCATGAAAATTAACGATATTAAATCACAGAGTACAAAAATAGGTTACAGTGAATTGTGATTAACGGTAAAGATGTCAGCTAGCTGGATTCATTTATTTGTGTTTTTTATCAAACTTTTTATCAAGCCAGAAAATACTTTTAGGTTGTAAGAATCTTTTTGAGATTATAACAATTTACTGATACAAATTTTACTATTTGACACATAGCTATGTGGAAGAAGTAAATTAATTCCTTTGCTAATGGTATTTGCACATAGGTAACTATAACGAACCCGACTGGAATTGGAACACGGTTGTCCGATTTCAAACCCACACATCACAGCTAGCAGCACATGATATTCCCAAGCGGTTACCCATATAGTTACTAGCCAGGCTCAACGTTGCTTAACTTCGATGATCGGACGAGAACTAGTGTTTTAACGTGATAGGGATGTAAGCTTTCAGACAGTTGGAGACATTATATAAAAATCATACAAAATCGAAGCGTTATGTGAAATTTCAATTTCGACGCCCCCTCCAAACACACACCTTAAGAGTAGTCATTTGGACGTCGACTTAGGCATTTCGGTCAGGAAAGGATAATTAAATGCAGCGCAAACCTATAATCATTCTGCTAAATGTTCCTCTCCGCTTTCTCTATAACGACTACGTTTTTCTACCTTTATTTATTCAGTCAAGTTAGCTCGGACATTGATGAGTCTATCACGCCAACCATCACGGTCCTGTATCAAGCTCGGAACGTCATTAAGTTTTCTACTTGCTATCGATTTAGGCATTTCTATCACGAAAGGACAATTAAACGCAGCACAAACCTATAATCATTCTGCTAAACGTTCCTCTTCGATTTTCTTTGTTTTTTCTACCTTATTTATTTGATCGAGTTAGCCCAGACATTAATAAGCCTATCACACCAGCCATCACTGCCCTTCATCAAGCTCGGAAAGTCATTAGAGAGGCATTTTGTGTCATAAAATAGTTGGTGAATATCCGTGGTTGCTGCGCCACCAACTTGTCTTACTCCATGGCTAGGTGTCCAGAACAGTAGATCACTCGCGTGTTCTTCTTTTGCTCACAATCAGTGTCCTGCAAAGCGCATTCTGTGTTCGCGCAAGATCGTAGAAATATTAGGGATGGGTGCATATTGCTGGATGTTGCCTCCAAATGTTTAGTATAACTCTCAGCATATGAGTGTAGGTTCCATCAAGCTTAGACTTAGGGTTTTACTTAGTCCTTTAAATAGATTATATTATTATCATTATCCATGTTTTTACATTATACATCAGGAAAATTTCGTTGGAAACAAATAAATACATGGCAGTGAATGCTGGAAATTTCCGCAGAGATTAAGAATAAACTTGAGGCAATAGAAATGTGGTTCTACAGAAGGATGCTGAGAATAACATAAACTGAACATATGAGCAACAACGAAGAAAATGGAAACAAAAGAACACTTAAACTTAACATCAGAAAGATACAGTTGAAATTTCTAAGACACACACTGAGGAAAGAGGCCATGGAAAATCTGATACGCACAGGATATATTGAAGACAAAGAATCAGAGGACAACAGCATTTAACCTAATGATTTTCTATGTCTTTGTTTTTCCTTATATAAAAATAGAAAAGAGGGCTTAGAAAATTTGACACTCACAGGATACATTGAAGACAAGAGGGTCAGAGGAAAACAGCTTTAACCTAACAAACAAGCTTGTGTAAATGGTTGGCAGCAGAGGGTTTAGGATAAGAACAAGAGAAAATTTATTAAGATTACAAAGGACAAGAAATTATGGAGAACCATGACCGCCACCGTCCTGATATGATACGGCACATAGTAGAAGATGTGCATTATGCTTCTAGTCTCGCCATTTTCTTACACTGTTTCTTTTTTTTTAAAGTAATTGATTAAATGTGAAAAACCAAGCACAAAAAAGCTTCTTGGATAAGATGTCATATCACGATTTTCATAACCAATGTTATCATAGCGACATCATCGCGCTATTTCGTATTTAAGTGTTTATCCCAGGATTAACCAGGGTGGTACGCAGTCAACATGAAAACGTCACACACACGCACACATAAATGCACAATTTCATCATTCACTTCAAGTGTATGAGTAAACGTTTGGCCAAGTGGTTAGAACGTTATTGTTGCCACAATGAGACCCAAGTTCGAATCTCATCTAGGTTGATTAACATGGAGGTTACTTCTTGATAATATAGACATGGGAGAGACAATCCTACCTTGGAAAATACTTGAAGACCATACCACGGATTGATCCAAGTCTTGGGAGTGAAATTGGACAGACGTATCTGTCGGGAAGATGCCAAATGTTGTGCTAGTATGAAGTCACAAGTTATTGTGACTGAGGGCCGGAACATACTGGTCTTGTCAACTACTGCGCTAACACCCAAAAACTGTAACTAAGTGATCGTTCAAAATAGTTACAGAATAAACCACAGGTTTACTCTGTGAGTGCTGAAGAAATACAAATGTGCCTGAACTAGCGTCTGTAATAGAGATTATCAAGAATACTAGGATACTTTGAATCGAACGGACGAGCATACTCGGAAACGAGTAGCTATTGTTATTATTATTATTATTATTATTATTATTATTATTATGATTTCCTTTGATTTTTGTTGCATACACGTTTCCTTCCAACCAGAGACTTAAGGTCAGAAATGGCTTCATGACATTTTTCACTAATGGAAAAAAAGATCACAAACATTTTAGATAGATAAAGCTCTTCGTAATATGTCAGCTGTAAATTTTTTTTTGTACTTCTTTGAGGCATGGGCAACCAGGAATCTATCGGAACCTCTTCCAATCAATCCGAGGGCTCCAACTGCAATTGGAATTATTAATATCCTTCCGCGCCACATTTTTGAGATTTCCAATTCAAGATCCTTGCATTTTGATATATTTTTGAAGATACATTGATACAAAGATACATTTGATATATCTTCAAACATACATGAAAATCTGCAGGAACTGCCATGTCAATAAGAGAGAATATTCTGTCTTTGTGGTCTTTGATCACGATGACTGAGCAATTAGCTTTGATTGTTCTGTCTATGTGTATTGTAAAATGCCATAATATTGTTACAGGTCCTATCTCTGTAACGGGCTCTGGGTGATGTTCATACCAGTTACTTGCAGTTTCCTTCCCATAAAAGTTGCATATTTTCCAGTGCAGATATTGGCCAACTCTATTATTATTATTATTATTATTATTATTATTATTATTATTATTATTATTATTATTATTATTATTCACAAGAACCCTCGAGCTGAAATTAAGTTTAGTTCTGTCCTCAGACCGGAGGAACTAAATATATAAAGGTGCGATGGGTAAATTGTCGCCATTTTTATTTTTAATTTCGCGCATGCGCGTTGTTTGTTTTTGATTTTGTTGACTACACAGTATAGTAGACTCAGTTGGGAGAAAAGAGCACCATGACACAAGTAACTCCGCCAGAAATTTGGAAACGGCACGCTGTACTGCTTAGCTTCACACCAGAAGCTCAAATACGAACATTTCAGTGTGTTTGGGTGTCAATCTGAGGACATTGCAGAGTATTCAGAAAGAGTTAGATGAGTCTAATTGTGATTACGAAGGTACGGCAGCCCAGAAAACTCACATTGATCGTTCTGACAAGAAAATTCCCAAATTTGTTCGTGAGGGACTCAGACTCAACACAGAGGTCTACAAGTGCCTTGAGGAGATAGTGCTTCCAAAGGTAAAGAGGGTGGCTGCTTGAAGACCCTATGTCTGGCAACAGGACTCCGCGCCATACCACACAAGCAGGAGAAACCAGTCATGGCTGTCAGTCAATTTCTGTGACCACATCACCACTTACATCTGGCAACCTAACTCCCCAGCCTGTAACCCCCACCTGATTATTATGTGTGGGACGCAGTTGAACTCCTTGTCACACCAAAGATACACTGAAGGCAAAGATTATGGCAGAATTCACCAACTTAAACAAGGAGACCGTCCAGAAAAGAGAAAAAATCATGAGAACAGGTTCAACAGAAATGCAATAAAACATAAACAAATATTGTCTGTTGAATTAAAAAAAAATGTTAGGAGGTATATATCCAACACACACACACACACACACACACACACACACACACACACACACACACACACACATACACACACACTCATATACACACAAAAGAATGGTGGCGCTAAATATCAGTGATAGAGGATATGTAAATATAAGTAATGTGAACGTAGGTATCAACATTGGATGGCAACAGTCTATTTCATCCTTAAACGTAATTGTAAGACCACGTTTATGGAAGAGTAGTTCGACTAGTTATATATGTTGTTGTTTTTTTTACTGAGGACTATACGTAAAAGACCTCGTGCAATCTGCAACGTCTGCCAGTTACCCCCCGCGGGGAAATGTACTCTTCCCTGTGGTGATTATCGTCACCATCAAACATACACTACGTGGAAATAATATGACAAGCATTCATTGGTTAATCTCCTCAAAACTAGCTCGCTGATTGGTCAGTTCCGACCAATCAAATCGCCTGTACGCGACAAATCTTTTTTTCCCGCTAACTAAGGTTGAGCCGGTCACGTGGTACACCATCTTATATAAACAAAACACGAGTGGTTCTCTGCCTCTTCTTGTATCTTCTCTTTTTCGACACTCTTGCGTCTCATCTCTTTCTGGCAAAATGTAATCTTCAAGAACTCCTGTCTTGACCATGCAGTCAGACGTTAAAGAACATTACAACATTCACGCAAATACGAACTCTGAACTCTTCTGAACTCTTTACAAATACACAATTCCTAACATGTAACAGGAAATTATTCTTCTAAACTACAGTTTAATAATTAATTCTACCTTTATGAGCTCAGGTATAAATATTTTCAAATCTAAGAGACATAACTCTATCAAACCTTTTAGCTTATGTACATGTACACTAAGACCAATGAAATCAAATGTTATGTTTTGAATCATTATTTTCTGTCTTGTATTAATTGTTGTGGATGGAAGATTATTGAACACACCCAATGTTAAGCCTTCTCACCATTCAAACCGCCTGGTACTTTCTAACACTTCACACATCCCCAACAACCTTTTATCTGGGGTCTATTATATTATTCTAACGGCTATTGAATAAGACTAATTACAGGCGGGAAAATTAAATGCAAATCCTACACTTACTACGCATCTGAATGTCTTAAATATAAACCCTAAACTTATCACCCATCCTTTCATGACCTAGTTATTTAATAACAAACAATTCCACACAATAGTCATCACGAAAATACATCAAACAGGAAATAGCCATATTTTCCGCTTATAATTAGTTCCAAAAGCGCTTGTTAATCCTTGAAAAGCTTGCGAACTACTCTATTTGATGCCTTATAAAGCCCCAACATTCAAATTTAATATTACAACATTTTGGAGTAAGGCTACATACATATATATATATATATATATATATATATATATATATATATATATATATATATATATATATATATATATATATAGCACGAAGTCACAAGTCATCACAAGGGTTTCAGTGTGCTAGCTTTGTTCAGACTGTTGATCAGGCTAGATAACGCACTCTATCCCAGGTCCGCTCAGCATAGTTGCAGTATAGACCACAGCTGGGCTCAGTGGATGTTGAACAAACACAAATTTGTCTGAGCAGGCGTCTGCAATGGGGATTAGATAGCCGATATAGTAGACTGGCATCCTCTCTCTCTCTCTCTTTCTCTCTCTCTCTCTCTCTCTCTCTCTCTCTCTCTCTATATATATATATATATATATATATATATATATATATATATAGGTAAGATGAGAACGAACAGAATACAATTCCAACGTTCGTAACATTTAATTTCAAAGAGGGGTCAATACAAAGTAGATCAATTTTAGGATATTACATCGAAAACATGTCAAAATCGCTACACAATTGCAGTCGTGTTTTGATGTGTATCAATGCATCACATCGGACGACTGCAATTGTGTTGCGATTTTGACATGTTTTCGGTGTAATAGCCTAAATATATATATATATATATATATATATATATATATGTGTGTGTGTGTGTGTGTGTGTGTGTGTGTACGTGAGTGTGCTCGCGCGTGTTTGTGTGCTTCTATTTACTTGTCAACTTTCACGCCAAAACAAATACATTTGTGTAGATTTAGGTTGGCAATTTGGTTCACACGGAAGACCTTACCTGACTCACGTGAGCATGTCTGGGCATTGTACTTTCTGAAAAACAAAGGAGCTGTGTGAAGATTTATGCAGGATCTGATATGATCAACGTGTACGTACCGGTGGGATCGGGGTAAAATATAACAAAGAAAAAGAAAAAGAAAAAAAATAAGAAAAAGAACAAACTTTGGCTAATTAAGACCCCGGATATGCGCAGAATGTAATTACGAAACAGAAAGAACAGACGATGGAAACAATAAAGACGAATTTGAATTTAGAAAGTAAAGCAATAGCAGTGATTCAAAGTAAAACATAAAACAATAAATTTATTCCCTATGTCTATACCCATTTTAGTTCTCACTTCTGCTGATAGCTGCAGTCATGATGTGGCTAGTGGACAGATCTTACAGGCTGTTGATTAACCAACAAAATGCAAAGATTGATGTGACTTATATTAACACTAGATTTTTTTTTCTTATGCGTGTTGAAATCCTCACAGTATCTAGTATTGTTGAAGTTATCGCTAATATTTTTGTCTAGATTTACAAACTTTCGTTCAATTTCGAAAACCAATCGATGAAATTTGAATAAGCTGATTTGTTTTGAAAAATACTTTGACAAAAAAGTCTATTTTGTAGTTTAATAATTTCTTTAATTTAATTTAATTTTATAAGACTTTATGGTAAACAATATTTTTTAAGATAATTTATAAAATATAAATTATCTTAAAAAATATTGTTTACCATAAATTACCGAAAAATAAATTCTTAGGATTTCTTACTCTTGAGCATACAACATACAAGTGGCCAAGCGTAAATTTGTTTTTCTGTAGCCAAATTCCAACTGTTTGAAGCGTTTGGCCTTGTAATTTGTTTATAGTTCTCGCAAACGCAGGGAAAACTGGGAATTGAATTCTTGTATATGAAAAATTAAAGAAAAAGATATGCAAAAAAACAATATTGCATTTTTATTAAATATTAGCCTAGAAGCCATTCTTCAAGCGGACTTTAGGCTAACTCCTGCGGAGAGAAATTGGGCTTTCGGCCTTTTACTTTCAGCGTCCTATGTACGTGAGGGTTATAAGAATTTAGAAATAATAAAATTATTTTATCTTTATTCGGCATAATCTTTCTTCGTCTACGCAATCAATCTCCGTTGTTTGTTTGTTTATTTTGGGCGTAATTTTTCTTTTCTTTTAAGATCACAATTCTTTATTATCCTTTCACATATAGTCACACTTAAAGGACATTAAAGAATGCGAACTATGTAATATTTCGAATACATCACAGTACGTGTGCTAGAAAAAGTATAAAAAATAGCGTATGGGCAACTTACCGTGTCCCGTTTAAGTTTTAATTACGATTTCATTAGACGAAATCAATTGCAATTGCGATGAAAAGTGAAATTAAAGTTAAATCTTTAATAAAGAATTGTTTTTTTAAAACCTTTCACTCAGTTCGATATTTAAATTTAACTTTAAATGAGTTATTTATTTAACTTTTAATAGCTACTACCTGTTACTTCAAGTTGTTTATGATTCGCTGAGATCGAAAAAACGGACGGTCCGACACAAGCACATTGCGCCTTATTTATATAGAAGTATTTGTCATTTTACTCATATCTTTTAAAATATTGGGAGTATTTTGTATGTTAAATAATAAAACTTTTAATTTTTCCAAAAAAAAGTAAATTTATTGTACTAAGCTACGCACGCTGGTAAAAGTAATTGCACAACTTTACACTCCTCCCCCAAATTTGGTTTCCGTTGAATGACTGCTTTAGAGGGCGTAACAGACTAACGGAGGTCACATAATTTTACATGTAAATTCTCAAGGTCGTTAGAAACAATGAATGTTTGATTGCTGTATGATATCGCAAGTGAATGTAAAGGATTCGACTGAAATTCGAACTCAGCGCTCTGATTCCTCAATCCGAGCCTCTATCCATTACTCCACGGTGCCTTCCAGTCTTATACACACTGTTTAATAAGTAAAAAAGGAAGTCAATTTCAAACACGGAATAACCAATATAATAACATTTTAGAATATATTTATATATGAGTGTGTGTGTGTGTGTGTGTGTGTGTGTGTGTGTGTGTGTGTGTGTGTGTGTGTGTGTGGTTGACGATCGGCTAGTAAACCCTATTGCTGTTTGTGTTTTTTCAACGCCGACAAAACCTACCTGCGTTTTTTTATATTTATTATAACCCAAGAGCCACTCAAGGTAGGGAGAAAAATCAAGAAGTACACTTTATGAGATTAAGGTGGTATTCTAAGCGTTCGCTTAAATATGGCAGAAGGCCGAAAGTATGGCATACTCAGTGAGAATCAAAATCACTACTCAATTGTAATTGATCTAGCGAGACAAGCTTGTTAACCATTACACTACGTCGAAGTGCCCATAGTTGAGGAAGTTATGTTAGAAAGATAACGGTTAACCGTAGAATACTGTAACGATATTGAGCTGACCTTAGTTACAGTTCCTGGGAGAGAGAGCATAGTACTTGCGTTGTCACCATTTTGATCAAGGCCAGTACGTTCAAACCCTCGGTCACAATGACTTGTGCCTTCGTGCTAGCACAACCATGGACGACTTCCGAATGGTTCCGCCTACTCAATTTTACTCAATTTTACAAGAGGAAGCCGGACGAGGCTTTGCCGCAGGGCAAAGTTTCGTCCGGGGAGGTAGACAGGCCCTGAACCCGTTTATACGGGTTCTAAAGGGCATATTTTTGGCCGAGCCTACGGGCTCGGAGAACCCACACTAAACCGGCCTTGTGCCACATCCACCCTCGTGGGGCGACTGTTAAATATTAACAGTCTGTTGATTGCTGTCAAACTCTCCGCCTCGGCAGAGAGGAACCCGGACGAGGCTTTGCCGCAGGGCAAAGTTTCGTCCTCTTTACCGGTGGTAGAGAAAAATGATGTAATACCCAGCCACCAGTTAAACAGTGGTAGAGAAAAATGACTTAAGGCCCAGCCACCGGTTGAACGGTGGGTAAACACTTGTAACTAGTTTTATATATACTGTGAAACATTACATACCAATTATTTGCGAATTTTGACTCAGGAGCTCAGGCAAAAGGATTAAAATTGTTCAGGAACGCAGGGTTCAAAGGGTTAATAAAACCAACTGAACTTGTTTAACTTATTTCTGTTGCACATTACATACTTAACGGTCGTAGACTTTTAAAACGACCTCAGCATTTCGACAAAAAAACAATAAAAATCAGAAAAAACAATATAAAAACACTATTTAATGTAAGAAAATCGGACAGTTTAAATTTATTGTAATTACTAATACTAATTATAAAAAAAAACAATACTGCTTGGACTGAATCGGATCTCAAAGCAGGCCTGCTGCCAATGTTTGGAATAAGAAGAGCGACCTAGTAAGAATTTTCACACTAAAATTAGTTCATATCATTTTCACTAGTCGTGGGCGCAATGATTTTTAGTGAACCAGGTCCCCTCACCAATCCCGGTTGGAAACGAGCCTGAGTAAATGCTTAATTGTATGACTAAATCTGTTGTTGGCATTCCGTAGTCTAATTGGTAAGGTACTGTCTACGTAAGGCAAGCTCACAAGAATTAAGGATAATGTCGAAAGCTACTTCTTTTTTTTTCATTTTTCTATCCGTGCTGTATACGTAATGGTCGTTTTTATGTTTATGTTTATTTGTTTAATGGCATATCAACACTTTATGGGTCATTTAATGCCAAAATTTAATTTTCTTGAGAGCTTTGAAGCAATAAAAATATATATTATTCTGCTTTCACAATTGAATACATGGTAAATGATACTCAGTTTTAGTGTATGTACACGTTTGTGTTTTATGTTGTAGTTTTGTTGACGTTATATTTTGGAATATAGTTTGATTTTTTAAAGAAATTCTAGAATATTATATCGATTAATCTCATGAAAGAGTTCTTTCATGTTGATTGGTGTATTGTTGGTCATTTTATTATAAATAGATACTGTAGCTAAATTTTTTTATATAAAAATGTATTGCTGGTATTTTTAGTATGAAAATGAATTTTTATATGTCCATAGCGTTTTCTTTGGGCGTTCACTATTTGCCCATAGCTGGGACCCTAAATGTTCCTACCACTCCGGGTCAGGGTAGACCTTGGAACAACACGAATTGAGGGGTGGTTCCACGCCCCTCAAAACTTCCAATCTATCGATCATAGGCCTTTCTGCAGCGTGTAGTTTATCGTAATGGTTGTAGAATTTAGAAAGGATACTAACATTAAAATAAAATGAAATCAGAAGAAAGAACTAGCCTATAATTAATTATAAAACGTATCGACCATCTTAGAGTTTTGAAGGGTTATTTTTTGTGTTTTTTTTACACCACCGCATATATAAATCTTTCTTTGATATTCCCAGTCATTTTCTTGTTTTATTTTTTTCTCAAGAATCCTATTTTAGCTTCGTCTCATTTTCGAATTGAACACTTTTCGTCTCTCTCTGTTTTGCATATGCATGTATGAACACAAACATTCATTTTTTGCTGTAGGATAGCGTATGAGAGAATATGATTTACAAAATCTATATATCACACTAATAATGGGTCTATCTTACATACTATAAGTATAGAATTTGTCCATGCTTAGAATATTGCTACCACATATAGTCCAGTGCTCCTGCTATATATTTAGAAATCCTTGATAAAATCCAAAGAAGAATCAGTAATATTATCGAGACCTGACCTGGCATCTTGGCTTCAGTCACTTTCCCACCACCGTAAAGTTAGCTCACTGTGCATTTTCTATAAATACTTTCATGGTAATTGGTTGGATGATCTCTTCGCTATGGTACCTAAACTTTACGAATTTAAGCGCAGTACTCATCAAAAGTCTCATCAAAAACATTCTTACAATCTAAAAATAAATATCAACTGGCTTTAAATAACCTGCAAAAGGCTAATGAGCCGTTAAAAAAAATCGATCAAACGAAATATAGCATTTATGATAAGAAATAAGGTCGGACTAAAAAATTCATTAATTGCTGAAATATTACTTCTTCGCATGGAAAAGCATTTGATAACGATAATTTTTAATATCTATAAGTTTACCATTTCTCCATACTTAGAATATTGCTGCCATATATTGTTCGGTGCTCCTGGTATATATTTAGAGATTTTTGATAAAATCCAAACAAGAATACTGACCTGACATCTCGGCTTCAGTCACTTGCCCACCCCCGTTGGCACTCTCTGCTTTTTCTATAAATACTTTCATGGTAATTGCTCGAATAGAGACAGTGAGGTATTATGGTGGTTGTAGTAAGAACGGTACGGATGAATGTGGTGTTTTGGTGTAAGGAATATTGTTCGTACGATTGGGTCAGTGTTTGCGGCTAGCTAAGTTATAGTTAAGACAGATGAAGACCGTCCTATTTTCCCCAATCCCCCCTTTGGCCATGTGCCGCATTTCTGTACAGTATACAGAATAAATATCGCTCTTCATTATGGTACCTAGACTTTATGAATTTAAGCGCAGTACTAGATAAGCAACAAGGCCTCATCAATTTATAGTTGATTGGCTAGATTTTACCGTAAGTTCTATGCTAAGTTTCTTTTCTCGAACTTCTCGCTTGTGGGACTTCCTTCCTGCTCCATGCTTTCTAGCCAACTTTAATCTTCAAAAATTTTAATGCAATGTCAATCGCTATTTACTGTCTTCCTGAATACTTTTCTTTTGTTTTCGCACCTTAGCGAATGCTTCATTGCTTTCTAATCTTTCCCTACCCAGTAACCCCTTGTGTCTTAGTGGCTTTACTGCCTTGCTTGGAGTGAACTCGATTAATAAAAAATGACTTATTTTAAGATTAAAATATCGTAGAAAAGCATTTTTGAACACGGCGATAGGTGCTTATTTAAGATGTTGGCAGGCTGAGAGCTTCACTGACAGACATCTTTTTTTTTCTAAGGTGAACATATCTGTAAAAATTACGTTGGCGTCATTTTTATATAATTTTTAATGACCCAATAATCTTAAAAATTTAGGAAAATATTCTCCGTAATTTTATGTTTTATTGAATTTTATGTATTTCGGCTTTAATTTTACTATAGCTTATAGTTATATTTTCGGATAATGCCGAAACGCACTGATTTTTGTAAATACGCGCTATTTACAAAAATCGGCACGTTTATACATGCACACACAAAAAAATTGAACTTCAAAAATGTAAATGCAAAGTCAATCGCTATCTACTGTCTTCCTGAATACTCTGCTTTTGTTTTCGTTCCTTTTTAATGTTTTTGTTTTCTAATTCTACACACCCAGTAACCCTTTGTGTCTTAGTGGCTTTGTGCCTCGCTTGGAGTGAACTCGATTAAAAAAGAAAAAACTGAATGAAAAATTAAAAAACAAAATATTACGCATTTCTCTCATCGAAAGGACTTCTTCAGACTAAATAATGTTTTTATTTACGGAATCATATTATATATATATATATATATATATATATATATATATATATATATATATATATTGTGTATTTAGGCAGCAATCCTTCATTTATGCATGTTTCATTAAAAACGACAGACAATGTACTACGATAAAGCTTTTTATTTAATTTTTCTTGTATTCGAAAATGTGTCTTCTTTTTTAGATTCAGAGTGCGTAGAAACTGTCCAAATGAAAATAAAACATCCCTATAACTCTAGAAACATACGCACAACTCATACAGCAAATTAAAAAGCAAAAATAAAATCATTCTTGATAATCTCTAAAAGTATAGCCGAAAGCGCTTGGAATTACAGAACATTTGGATAGAAAAATGAAATAAAAAGCTTAATCGTAGTAACTTGTCTGTCGTCTTTAATAAAACATGTATAATTGAAGGATTACTGCCTAAATACACAATATATATATATATATATATATATGTGTGTGTGTATATATATATATATATATATATGTGTGTATATATATATATATATATATATATATATATATATATATATATATGTATATATATATATATATATATATATATATATATATATATATATATATATATATATATATATGTCGGGAATGAAATGAAGTACAACAAACATCGGTAACAATTCTAGATCGAGAAAACACTAAAGCTACTGTAATGTATACAAATAAACGCCAAATCTCACACTACTATTTATTCAGCTTTGCTTAGTGCGTCACAATGCTAAATAAATTAGACTGCACCACTCATACAAGCGGGAGAGAAATTTGCCTACCTTGAAAATTAGCTTTCGAAATTCTTAGTTTTTATAACCGATCAGTAATGCTAATGGAAAATGCGTCACTCTCTTGAGCGTGAGACATTTCCACGACAAATATCCCTTGTACATGTTATATACTATTGATGTCAAAAATACTTAAGATAAAATGTGACAAAATACGAAAATAATCTGTTTAATATCAAAGTTATAATTTCCAGTGTAAAATGGTTGCAAGATGGGCTTCAAGATAACATGAGGCAGTTTGGGACGAAGAATCGTATTTGCTAACACAAGATAAATATAATAAACTATTTATTTAAATCAGGCCCGTCGCCAAAATTGGGGTGGCGGTCTTTAAATTAGGGTGTTGGGACTTCAAGTAAAAAATTTTACACTAAAATTAGTTTACATCATTTTTACAGGAGAAGGGGTGTGCAAATGATTTTTAAAGGAGGAAAGGCGCCTCACTGTTTACGAAGGACCTGATTTTAATATTATCTATCACATATGATTTGAACATTTATTCCTTTTTTATATTTCATTTTTTTTTTTTAAAAGTATTTATTCACAATTTATTTTAATTCTTCTTTTTTTATTTTATATATTTTTACATTTTTACAGTTTCTTTTTTTAAGGTAAAAGAAAAGAAAAAAAGAGAAACATTTCCTTCTACATTATAAACTGACGACAAAAGAAAAAGACAGTCGCTTAAGCAAAGATGGCGACCCCGTTTGCACAATGATAAGTATCAAGGCTGAGATTACAAACGCATTAGGCTATGAAATCCATTCATCAATTATTTGATCACGTGATAGATCAAAACAGACTGGTGATGCCTTTTTAAGATTTACGTTCGAATATTACAGTCTGTGTTTTAGTCACGAAAAAAACAGCCTTCACAAAGTCACTTATAAATTACGGACAAGAAATATATATAAAATAACAATAATGCTCTCTATTAAGCATTTTTTCGGAATAACTTTGTAATCGCAATATTCAATTTTTTCTTCCCAGGTTTGAATTTTTGAGAATAGTTAGGCTTTGTTTCTACCCACGTGTCTTGTTATCTCAGTCTTCTATCTACCTCTTAATCTATTCAGACATCTATTTAAACTGATCTAGCTACCGCTTAGTCTATTCAGACCTATCTATCTATCTATCTATCTATCTATCTATCTATTCAGACCTACCTCTTGGTATATTCAGATCTATCTATCTATCTATCTATCTATCTATCTATCTATCTATCTATTCAGACCTACCTCTTGGTACATTCAGATCTATCTATCTATCTATCTATCTATCTATCTATCTATCTATTCAGACCTACCTCTTGGTATATTCAGATCTATCTATCTATCTATCTATCTATCTATCTATCTATCTATCTATCTATCTATCTATCTATCTATCTATCTATTCAGACCTACCTCTTGGTATATTCAGATCTATCTATCTATCTATCTATCTATCTATCTATTCAGACCTACCTCTTGGTATATTCAGATCTATCTATCTATCTATCTATCTATTCAGACCTACCTCTTAGTCTATTCAGACCTACCTCTTAGTCTATTCAGACCTATCTATCTATCTATCTATCTATCTTAATCTATTCACACCAATCTATGTATCCAACTTTTCCTTCTTTCTCTTTTATAAATATCACCCACCTCAATTTCATTTTTTTCTTTTCCTCTTTCTTACTTTCTTCACCTTGTGCTTTTCCTCTTACCTTTGCACCCATTATTTCTCCTTTACCCCCCCCCCACCCCTGTTCTTGTTTTTATTTCATTTTCTTTTCTCCTCTCTTTTCACAAATTATTCGTCTTTCACATCACATACTGATTTTAACTAGGACTTCCATTTCTCCCCCGCCTCACTATGCCCGCTTCCCCTTTCGTCCTCTTCATTTTCCTCTTTCTTTCTCTCTTATTTCTTTTTCTTTCCTCACTCTCTGTTGTTTTTCCTTTCATTTCAAATTTCATTCGACTCGACTTTTATTTTGTAAAAATTAATGGCAACGGACACAAGAAACGCGTGTTTATCATCACGTACGACACTATGACAAGGAAGATGGGGAATGTCTTCCAAGACACTGGGCCACTGTTTTAGTCGTTATTTAAGAACGTTAATTTCGGACACAGTTCCTTCCACTCCTACGTCAAAAACGTTTTAAATTGTGGAAAAATAAACAGAAACTTGTAAAAGCAATTCCTAAAAGGATGGAAGGAATTCTGTCCGTGAAAGCAACAATATTCACAAGACATGACTAAGACTGGGACAGGTAAAAAAATGATGAGGCATTCATTGATAACTGAATTCATAACTAATCTTGTGGCTTTGATTCTCTCTAGGTGACGATGCGTGATCTTTTTAAACGACTTAATGCATTATTGAACTGATTTGTATGTATATCAGTTTGTTCGAATGGATATATCTTGACAGTTCAAGTTATAACATTACTTCTTCTAGCATCGCACTACAGTGTACACACTAACACATAAAAACTGAGATAAAAACGATATATACAGGGTGCGATGAGTAAATTGTCACCATTTTATATTTTTTAATTTCGCGCATGCGCGTTGTTTGTTGTTGATTTTGTCGACTGCACAGTATAGTAGGCTCAGTTGGGTACCGACTGTGAGGAAAAGAGTACCATCACGCAATTTACTTGGCCAGAAATTTGGAAACAACATGCTTGGCCCTCGCTCCGGAAATTCCAATACGAACCTTTCAGAGTGTTTGGGTGTCAATCTGACAGTGCAGAGGATTCGGAAAGACTTGGATCCAGTCAACATCACTCCGCCAGAATGTTTTAAAACGGCATGCTGTACTGCTTAGCACTGACGCCGGAAGCTTCAATACCAACAATTCAGTGCTTGGGTATCAATCTGGGGACAGCACAGAGGATTAGGAAAGTGTTGGATGAGTCTAATAGTGATTATGAATATATTTGGTGTGATCACTAGTCATGACGTCGTTATACCGCCCTTCATCTTCTCACAGGGCCTCAGACTCAACACAGAGTCCTGCATCAAGTGCCTTGAGGAGGTAGTGCTGCCCTAGGTAAAAATGGTGGCTGCTGGAAGACCTTATGTCTGGCAACAGGAATCTGCCCGATGCCAACCAAGCAGTAGAATCCAGTCATGGCTGTCAGACAATTTCTGCCAGCACGTCATCCCTTACATCTGACCCCACCCCAGTCTGAAACCCCATTGATTATTGTGTGTGGGATGCAGTTGGCTGAGAAACCAACAAAACTCCATGTACCACCAAAGATGAACTGAAAGCAAAGATTATGGCAGAATTCACTAACTTAAGCAAGGAGACCGTTCCGAAAAAGATGCAGGAGATTTCAAAGTCGTCAGGAAGTCTTGGTTGAAACCAATGACGATTTTATTGAATAAATTTACTCTTTAGTATTTCAAGATATTTTTGGTAAATATATCTGTTAAAATGCGATGTCAGTGTTAATTTCATTTTTTGCGTAATTTAGACGACAATTTATCCATCGCAACCTGTATGTTTAATTTTATTTTATGTCACATATATGATGTGTAATTATACTACTATAAACCCTTTCTACTTTCTGTATTTTAAAAGTCGCCAACAACTCCTTGGAATATTGCATGAGATGAGTCCTTTGAAATACCTTTGCGCCGAAAGTATTGATGGAGCGAAATCCATGAAATTGGTCCGAAACGATAGAAGAAAGTGAAGAAAAACACTTCATCAACTATATATGGTCAAAAGACGACCATATCCTTTATTGGATATCGGAAAAAGTTATGATCTATCTGTTTTTATATAGCAAACTTTCTGATTTTTCATCACTAGTAAAAGGAATGTCACGATTTATAAATATATAATGAGCGCTCATTCGCGTCAATGTATGTGAGTTCTTTTTTTTTAATTGTTTGTATGGACGTATTTGTGGGTGTTTACTTCTCCACCCGATAAGCTCAGTTACAGACGCGTCTGTGTCTTTCTTTTAATAATAAAGACAAACTGAAACCCGAAGAATCCCAAAGAAACGAAATCCAAAACTGACAATTTAAATCTTCTTTCATCCTCTCAGATGCTTAGAAATTTAGGATGTCTTGAATACCGTAGTTGTTCGCCGGCCTCATATTTCACTATGATTTGTATACTTTTATACGTGGCAATAGAGGATTAAGCACACACATACACACGCGCGCACACACACACACACACACACACACACACACACACACACACACACACACACACACACTTAGTAAATGCAGTATGCGACCTCCCGCAAACTGCTATGCTTACCAGCATTGGGTACTGCCTAAATAGTGTTTTTTATTTTATTTTACAGTAATAGATAAAATATTTTTTACGTGCGGTGGTATGGTTAACAAGTCATAAGCGGGGAGAATAAAAGACAAGTTTGGTGACTATTAAAAGTTAGACTGAGGATATTGATCATATGTGTGCGTGTGTGTTTGTGTGCGTCTGTGTGTGCGCGTGTATGTGTATGTTTATACGCGGTTGCGCGAAGTGGCCACTCGAAAAACAGAATCGGAATAGTGGGTTCGAACTTCCATGGAGGCTTCAGCACAAAGACGAAGGACATGAATTTCTTTCTCGATGTTCAGCCTCATTGTCAGATAACTTGACAAAAATATTCTATTAAACTCAGTAGAATACTCCAATAACAATGGCGATAACAATATATATATATATATATATATATATATATATATATATATATATATATATATATATATATATATATATATATATATATATATATGAAGCATCTCATGGATGCTTTTTCTAATGCATGCACTGCATTGGGATTGACTATTAGTTTGAAAAAGACAGTCATGTACCAATCAGCTCCAAGGAAGCCATAACATGAACCAAGCATCTTTGTCTATGGTAAAAGGTTGAAGGCTGTTTGCGCGTTTGTGTATCTTATAAGCACGTTGAACCTATTCTGTAATCTTGATGTGGAAATTTCAAACCGCATACAAAAAGCTAGCGGCGCATTTGGAAAACTTAATAAACATCTGTGGCCTCAGCACAGAAATTCAGTGAGTACAAAGCTAAAGGTCTTTGGTGTATGCGTGCTTACAGCACTTCTTTATGCTTGCGAGTCGCGAGTGGTTTACAGCATACAAATGAAAAGACTTGAGAGATTTCACCAGTACTACTTACATCGTATCCTTGGCATTACCTGGCAAATGTTTGTTAGTGATGTAGAGGTGCTAGAGAGGAGTGGCTGTGATAGTATTGACTCCTTCATACTAAAACATTAACTTCGGAGGGCAGGTCACCTGGCCAGAATGGATGACAGCTGCATTTCCAAAGCAATTGTTTTATGTTGAACTGTAAAAAGGGAAGAGAAATGCCGTCAAACCTGGAAGGCGTCACTTTGATGATGAGAAAAGGAGGCATGCAAAGCTTAAGAGATGTGCGTAAAGGCGTCCTCGTTGAACTTTCTGAAGACACATGCAGGCAGCTCGATCTGACGTATACAAATTATGGTAGAATGTGTTTGTCGACGGCTTGTCTAAGGAGTCAGTTGAGAGCACGCCGACGGTGAGTGGCAATTAATTATAAAGCTGTAGATAACCAGCAACTGAAATGTGCTATTTGCGGTAAGACATGCGAGTCCAGAAGCGGTTTCATCCGATATTTTAAATTGCATGATAATGTAACACCCGCTGTTGCACCTCTTAATTGCCCTGTTTGTGCCAGAGTATGTGGGTTCCTTGGTGGGCTAAAGAGCCACATTCGTTCAGCACAGTAGTAGATATCTCCAAAAAGATATGTACTAATGCCCGTACTTGGACACGAGTTGGCATTGATATATATATATATATATATATATATATATATTGACAATTTATAGCCGATTCACGGATAACGTCCGTTTCACCAGCAATCTACACACTTCCATAAAAAAGAAACCAACGCAGTAACGCTTTCGATCTGATAAGGAATATGGCGACACGCTCGACTTGAAGTGACAAGTAACGAATTGTTTGCTCTCACTGAGATATATACATGCACACACACGTAAACACACACGTGAAACCGATTCCACTCACTCTTATCTTATTTCTATTTATGTTAGTGTTATGGTCCAGGTTAGGAGCAAGGAAGAACAACACGAACACAAGAGTAGAAATAACGAAGATATATTACATGGAATAATAATACAAGATGTGGAAGGTGTTAGTATGACTGTCAGTCTGGTTTGGAGTGAACTACTATCGGCTGGACATGATTTCTCACTCACTCTCTCTCTCTCTCTCTCTCTCTCTCTTGAGAGGCGTAGTATACATAGTGTTAGGAAGAGTTCATTCTGTAGTTATAGGTAAGGACCCATAACATTTAGTCATTCAATCAACAAAATAGAATTTTAAAAAAAGACCCCCTCATGTTTCCATTGTGTATATATAAAGAAAATGTAAGAAAATGTCGTTGTAAGAAAATAAGTACGTTGAGCTTTACAGTAGCATGTGCTTATCAATGCATCTTTCAAGTGGCTCTCTAGTCAGCAATATTGCGCTTGTCTTAAATGTAATTAAGGAAAAATACAAAGAGAAACATAAACGCAATTGATCAAAAAACAATCCTTGTGACAGAAATGCTTATCATTATTAACCAATAAGAAAATAATATCTGACGTACAATGAGAAAATTAGCCACGGGATGAATAGGCTAGTGTATCCCTCTGAAAAGTGTTGAATTAACTTTCTTTCCTTTTCCTCAATTAATATGCACCGCACTTGGACGGTCATGTGACCCCCAAAGGCCAATCAGAGGAGTTCAGCATGTACAGAGACAGCCTTTTGATAGACTCCACTAAAAGAAAATGCATTCCAGACGCGTGACATGCACATACAGTCTCGCAACATAACATGTCGGACTTTTGGGCAAAGTCAGTCTTTTTAACATCCATTAGTTTTCCCTTTCCTTTACTGGGTTAGCATGTTTTCTTTATAGAAAATACAAATTTCAATAGCGGAATTGTTTAGGTAATTATCTACTTTCGACGACGAAATACTGCCAAGGCCGCCCACATATATTTGTTAACCCAACAAAAGGACAGTTAAGGAAAAGGTTGGCAAAAGAGAAGTAATGCATAGGACGTAGAATGTGATAAAAATGTAGTAGATCGGTTCGCCTATTGCCCGGTTCACAATCCTCCTCGGTCTTTTGAACAGGACCAAAGGTTTATCCCGTGTTTCCTGTTTAGGATTGGGTCTCTATACTCTTAACGTCTCCGCCTGAACTCTGAAATGTTATTCACTAATTAAATCTTGACCCTTTCAGGTCTCGGTTTAGCCGTTATCTTTCCTGCACAAATCCAAGAACTTCACTTCTTGTCCTTTCTTAGGCTAATACAACAACACGCAGTAACCCTCTACCTAGAATGGCTCTTGGGTCTTGTAATGCGAAGAGTAGTATAAATATATTTATAAAAATGCAATATAACTCTACTAAGTAAATAATCTTAGCTGTGTTCAAAAGTTTCCAGAGTTTTATATTTTGAACAAAAAATTATTATAGTTCTGCTCGTTCCTTATTTAGCGAGTACATTACATTCTGCCATTGCCGGAGATAAATAATGGACTGTTCCGTTTTGGGCGTGAGGAAAGATGGTAAAACATATCAGAGACACTGTTTGGTTTCAGTGAGAAAAAGAAAGAAAAGAAGAAACAAAAAAGGAAGAGGGGGCGATAACAGTCTCATGCATTCACCGTCTGCTTCAGTGAAATGAAACATGTCAATTGTGAATCTTCATTTTTACCCTTTAATTCTTTAAATAATGGCTTGCATTCATGCTTATGACTGCTATTGTCATATTTTGTAAAAGCTGTTAAGCTCAAATGTTTAATGATGCAATAGACCAATTCCCACGAGTATTTTATAGTCATAGAACTCGTAAGGAGCTTATTCAGTGATTAACTTAAAAATTGTGATCCATTAGAAAATTAAAACTCCAAAAACCGGGAAATACTACTAACCATCATTATTATTATTATTTCATTTCCTTTTAATCACTCCTTTGTGTACTCATTTCTTTTCGGGTCCCGACCAGTGACTTGAATTCAGAAATGGCGTCATGACATTTTCCACTGAACAATTGAAAAAACAAAAAACAAAAAAGAACAACACATATTTTACATAGATAAAGCCCTTCATAAGGTGCGGGTTGTACTCGTGAGAACAATTTTTTATATTTCAGGCATGGGCTGCCAGGAATCCCTTCAATGAGTCTATTGGAATCTTTTCCAATCAATTATTATTATTATTATTATTATTATTATTATTATTATTATTATTATTATTATTATTATTATTCATTTAGTCAATACTTTTCAAACAAAAAAGTATTCAGGGAACTTGTATTCTGGAACTAGTGCTCGCATATTGTATATAAGTTGAAACAAAAGTTCAATTTTTTTTAGATGTCTGTAGATATTTCAGCCGTTGTGTCCACCGGTTTTCATAAGGTGATTGTCGATCCGGATAACTTTCAGGGAATTTTCGAACTGAACACTTTATTTAATCTACGGGGTTACATTGTTCTTGTTCCGCTATCCATGTCCAGGGATATTTCGCTTAGTTATTTCCCGCCTCTTTTCCACTACATTTCCAAGTACCCACTAACAATCCGAGGGGATTAAACTCGCAATTACAATCTTACCAAATTCAATTAACTCTTCAATCGATTCGGCTATTATCCTATGGGACAATTCTGAATGGAGAACGTGGGGCCTTAAACCTAAACTACCTGCTGATGAGTACGACATGCCACTTGTCACTGGGTCTTCACTTCAGGGAAAAGAACGTATAGAGGGGATTAGAGTTCTACGGAAAAAACATGTACAAAGTAGTATAGGAATGAGTTCTATGTAAAGGAACATGTACAGAGGGGTATAGAGATGGTTTCTACGGAAAGAAACAGAAAAAGAGTATAGAAATTCTTTCTACAAAAAGGAACATTTAGAAAGGAGTACAAAGATGAGTGATACGGAAAAGAACACATGCAGAGGAGTACAATGATAAAGTTTACGGAAAAGAACATATACAGAGGAGTATAGAGATGTCTACGGAAAAGAACATGTTCATGGAAGTATAGTGACAAGTTCTACGGAAAGGAATATGTACAGAGGCTTATAGAGACGAGTTCTACGGAAAGAAACATATGTATTCCGTCTACGAAAATGTACAAAGGGACATAGAAGCTTCTACAAAAAAAGGAACGTCTACAGAGGAGTATAGAGACGTCTACGGATATTAACATGTACAGAGGAGTATAGGAACCAGATCTACGGAAATTAACATGTACAGAGGAGTATAGAGTCTTCTATGGAAATCAATCATTTACAGAGGAGTATAGAGTCGTCTACGGGAATGAACATGTACAGAGGAGTATAGAGACATCTACGGAAATGAACGTGTACAGAGGCGTATAGAAACCAGATCTACGGAAAAGAACATGTACAGAGGAGTATCGAGTCGAGTTCTACGAAAATGAACATGTACAGAGGAGTATAGAGTCTTCTATGGAAATGAACATTTACAGAGGAGTATAGAGACGTCTACGGAAATTAACATTTACAGAGGAGTATAGAGACGAGTTCTATGGAAAGGAACATACCGAGGAGTATAGAAGCTTCTACGGAAAGGAACATGTACAGATAAATACAGAGACAAGTTCTACGGAAAGGAACGTACAGAAGAGTACAGAAGCTTCAGTGGAAAGGAACATGTACACAGGAGTATAGTTCTACGAAAAGGAAGATACAGAGGAGTATAGAAACTTCTACGGAAAGGAACATACAGAGGAGTACATAGATGAGTTCTACGGAAAGGAACATACAGAGGAGTATAGAAGCTTCTACGGAAATGAACATATACCAAGGAGTATTGAGACAAATTTTGGAAGGAACATGTAATTGAATCAGTACAGCAGACATACAATATTTAAATTATTTAAAAAATTTAATCCAGAAAATTGTAAACGGCTGAGCAAACATGTCAACAATATTTATATTATTTTATACTTCAAAATGTTTTTTTCAAGTAGGACTTTTATGATATCTGATATTCTTATTGATATAATCTTAACAATTAGAAACGATGTCTGATTTTGTATGCAAGCTAGAAGTATTTTTCATTTCTTATTTACTAAACGCCATCTAAAATCTTTTGTGATTTTTCTCAAACCAAACTTGGATTGATACGGATATTTACCTAGCGTAGCTTTGTCCGACACGCCTTTAATTCATATAATGTAAACGTTAACGGATACTTGGATTACATCAGACAATTTAAGGTAACTTGTTTCTTTCTAACGCTTTAGAAACTGTTGCTATTGCAACTCGCCATGTTTAACATCATCATCATCCTCATCATCATAACAAAACTTGCATAAAACCGACATTTTTCGTTTTCTTTTTCTTCTCCATGTTTAACTGCCAGTGCCATGAGACTACCTACTCCTGGAATGTTTCTCAAATATTTTCAACCTTTTAAGTTTTTAATGTTACTTGTGCTTGCAACGTTTAAGACACGTCCTTGTAATTTCTATCTTTTCGTGCTGGGGCGAGTTCATATCACAATGGCCATAATTCTTGCAAACGACTCGTAATGTATCTGTCTATATTTCTGAGATGAGGTATTATGTACACTATTTACATTATTCAGACCAAGCATACAAATGAATACAATATGGGAACCAGTAATAAGCAAAAATTTTATTTTAACTTTTTGCCAATTTTTCAGTGATCAGCTGGAATGATGATATCCCTGAACTTCTGACTTGATTTGGTGATCCGTTTTAATTACAAAATCCCAGTGAACTTTATTTTTTTAATTCTCTGGAACCTTCCAGTTTTTTGTTTTTTGTTTTTATTTACTTTTCACCCCAAGCAAGGCGGGAGTGTCACTAGCACACAAGGGGTTACAGAGAATGGGAGCAAGAGTAAAGAGGCGTGACAGGGGAAAGGACCAAGAGAAGGGCGGGGAATAGATCAACGCATCTGTAGATGTCGGTTGACATTGCATTTGAATAGTTGGAGATTATAGATATCAGGGAAGCAAGTAAGTTGAAGGGAGTTCCACAGACGGGAAGTGCGAGACATGAAGCTATTGGAGTAGGAGAGACGGCTACATTTAATCATTTCGACAGTGAAAGGGTGGGACTGAGATGTCGACCTAGTGGCACGTTTAAATTCATGCAGTCTGGGAACTAGCGAAAATAGCTCGTTGGAGCACTTACCGTGAAAGTATTTGTAGAAAAGACAGAGGAAGACGACGGCACGTCTCTGAGAGAGCGACTGTAAACGAGATGCTAGATCAGGGCCAACCACATTGCATATCCGTCTCTGACCAGACCATATATGACAGCAATTTTGTACACTTCGACGTGGTCTAATGGTTAGCAAGATTGTCTCGCTAGATCATTTACGACTGAATATTGAGTTCGGTCAACACTGGATGCCCCATGTATTCGGTCTCGTGTTAAATCTCAGCTACTCTTAGAAAACCACTATTTTCAGTTGACACCTCGACATGGTGTAATAGTTAACAAGCTTATCTCGCTAGATCAATTACGACTGAAAAGTAAGTTCGGTCCTCATTGGGTACCCCATATATTTGATCTTGTGCCATATCTAAGCTATGCTTAAAAAATTCACCATATACCATTGGTTTTGAAGGTAGAACAGTATTCTTTTCAAAAATGACCAGTGGATCACCCTCACTACCCAGCATTTTTCTTTTATTGCTTTTGAGCCAAATTACTGTATCTGCTTATTTTATGACTGACAATCTCCCCGCTGTCTCCATATGGTTTTCATTTACTATTTTACTCTGACCTGTCTATGTTAGAGTTAAAATAGCTTCATGGATAGGAATTCAGCTTATCCTATATCCATGCCGTCTATTTTTTTTCCTGGAGTTATTGGAAAAAGATCTGGATGTAAATATCCTTAGCGTTTCTTGGGAGAGGAGGCGAATTTGCTTTCGCCTTGAACGTCAAGTACGCCTATAATTAGTTAAGTAAATATATCATGGATACATTGTAAATTCTACAAGTAAACGAGCATAAAGAAAACATACAAAACTATTTACGCTAATGTTCCAAACGAGATTGACCTGTCTTGAAAATCAGCAATGAAAAACTGAGTAACAAACGACCAGCGCAAATAGCAATCATTCAACTTTCTATAGATAGATATAAGCAGATGGAAAGAAGGGTTCAACTTACTATGATATCTATCTTGATTAGTGTTACTCAACCTTTTTAAGAAACGTCACACCTAGGATCAAATGAAAATATCACCAGGGTATACATTTAAATTTTATGAGAGAAAACCATAGATTTAAAAAAAACTAGAGACACAAATATGAACCTACTTTATTTCAATGTTTCTATTCAGCTATTTGTGCAGCTTATTCAGTGTGATACATGCGCCTGGTGGTTTTTCGTAATTTAGTAACAATATTTTGCAGTACACTTAAGAAGTTCGTGTGGCACACTAGCGTGCCGCGGTACGGCAGTTGAAAACCACTGATCTATCTATCTATCTATCTATCTATCTATCTATCTATCTATCTAGATAGATAGATAGATAGATAGATAGATAGATAGATAGATAGATAGATAGATAGATAGATTTGGGTGCGTGTCCGAGTGGTTAGAACGTTCGAATTCTGACCATGAGACCCGGGTTCGAATCTCACCACGGTCGATTTGTCACGAAGGAGACTTCCTGATGTTATCGCACTGGATCGAGGTCGATCCCAGCGTGCGACACCTTTGGAAAGTGCCTGAAAATCATACCACGGCTTGACCCAAGCCTTGTGAGTGAAATTGAGTAGACGGAACTCTTGGGGGCCGTCGATAGCTGTGCTAGCACGAAACCACAAGTGATCGTGGCCTTGTTCAAATTGTTGATCACGCTATACAACACGCTCTCTCCCAGAAACTGAAACTAAGGTCTGCTCAGCATAGTTGCAGTATAAACCACAAGTGGGCTCTGTGGGTGTTGAATAAACACAAATGTGCCTGAGCAAGTGTCTGCAATAAGGATTGGTTAACCGCACTAGTAGACGGGTATCCACGAATACGAGTGACCAGCTGCTATTATTATTATTATTATTATTATTAGATAGATAGATAGAGAGATAGATACCAAAAGTGAAGCAGGGTATTAATTCCCAGTAAGTATTACAGATTATACAATGACATAAATATACTGATTGATGTTGAAGCAGGAATATTGTCTTGCACTTAATTTTCCAAATCTATCTGACTGCCTTGAATATCAACATTTAAAAACCTGACCTTGAAGAACTATTACAAGCACCAGAGGCAAACATGAAACTATCTATGCCACCAAGTCGACCTCGGAAAGAGAGTGTGTGCTAAATAGATTAAGAATCAGAAAATATAAGAGAAAACTCGACAGAGTATATAAAAGAGAGAGTGGAACAAAGTGGGAGAGATTATTAACAAAAAGCGTGAGAAAGTATGAATGAAAGAGAGAGAGAGAGAGAGAGAGAGAGAGAGAGAGAGAGAGAGAGAGTGAGCGTATGAGTCAGAGAGAAACAGGGTGACTGTAGGATACAAACTCGACAACTTTCATTGGGGACGATTTCTCTTTCGATTAAAATTCTTTTGTCATAACAAAAGCGGCACGGACCGATCTTTGACGAAACGGAGTGAATCACACGAGAAAAAAGTGGTAAGCTCTTTTGCCAAGGTCGCCCACAGAATTACGAACGCACGCAAAGAGTAGACCCACAGGACGGCGAACTCGCTACAGACGCGTACGAATAAGTACACGTGAATGCCGAAGCACACAGAAAATCTATCTACAAGCTCATACAGGTTCATGCGCTTATAGATATATTTCCTGACAGCTAAGATAATCTATTTGAAAATATTGGCGGGAAGGGGAACGGGAAGGAGACTAGGATATATAGAAGACATATATGTGTGTGTGTTGTAACGAACTCTTTCTTTTTTCTTTCCTGACATCTGCCTCTTTTCTTATAATTGTCTTTAGTCTTTTCTCCTTTTCTTTCTTCTCGGCGTTCTTGCTTTCTTTTTCTAGTCTGGTTTTTTTCCTTCTTCTCTTTTCTTTCCTACATTTGATATTCTTTCTTTTTCTATCTAAAGAGTGTTCGAATAACTTGAACTGATTTTAAATGTGAATTAAATTTAAGCGTCTAATGATTTTTTTTCTTTTTCTCTCAGATTTAACAACTTAAGTCTGTGGTAATTTCAACCATGAAAAGATTAACAATCAAAAAACGTGTTAAAGTTATCAAAGCGTATTACGAAAATGGACGTTCAAACAGAAATGCATTTCGCGCACTGCGATTTTTTTGGTCAATATAATTGACCAACCGAGAGTGCAATTGGAATCGATGTAACGTTGTTGCGGAAAGGTCCAATTCCAGCGCGCGATGACGAATAGAGGTGTTTGGATTTTCGGCCACATTCTCGTGCACTGCAGCAATGTTTTCAGCTGAACGGCGTAAACGAGCACGCAATGGTGTTTTCACGTCTTCCACCGACACAGTTTGTTTGAATTTACGAACAATTTTTCCAATTGCACTCTTGAAACTTTAACACGTTGTTTGATTGTTAATCTTTCCATGGTTGAAATTGCCAAAGACGTAAGTTATTAAATCTGAAAGAAAAAGAAAAAAATCATTAGACGCTTAAACTTAATTCACATTTAAAATCGGTCCAAGTTATTCGAACACTCTTTATATTAAACACTTAAGTTTCTCTTGCATATTGTGTTAAATCCATATACACGCACAAAATCCAGAGATGGATATGCAATGTGATAGGTCCTAATCTGGCATCTCGTCTACAGTCACTCTCTCACACACGTGCTATGGCTTCCCTCTATCTTTTCTACAAGTATTTTCCTGGCAACTGTTCTGAACTTCTCCACAACAACGTTACATCATTTCCAATTGCACTCTCGGTTGGTCGATTATGAAAAAAAAATCGCGAAATGCATCTCTGTTTGAACGTCCATTTTCGTAATAGGCTTTGATAACCTTAACACGTTGACTGATTATTAATCTTTCCATGTTTGAAATTGCCATAGACTTAAGTTGTTAAATCTGAAAGGAAAAGAAAAAAATATTAGAAGCTTAAATGTAATTCACATTTAAAATCGGTACAAGTTATTGGAACACCCTTTAGATAGAAAAAGAAGGAATATCAAATGTAGGAAAGAGAAGAAAGAAAAAAATCAGACTAGAAAAAGAAAGAAAGCAAGAACGCCGAGAAGAAATCGTTAGACGCTTAAACTTAATTCACATTTAAAATCGGTACAAGTTATTGGAACAGCCTTTATTTTCTCCGATGCTTTCTGTTTTTAAGGCTATTTTTTGCAACCTGTTTCTTTTCTTCCTTTCTACTGCGTCTGCCTTTTCTTTTCCTTACTTCTTATTTCTTCCAATCTTGTCTATTTTTTTCTCGAGTCTTTTTTTTTTTTTGCCATTGCTGCATTTATTTTATTCTTTTTACCAGTTTCTTCCGGCCGTTAAGATTTCTTTTTCTTGCCAACATTCTCTTTTACTTTATTTCTTTTCCCTTAGAAAATACAAATTATTGTTTTATTTCGCTCGATAATAACGAATATAATGCCGGTAATTATAATGATAACTTTATAGATAAATTATAAGACCAAAATAATTAACGTCTGTTAAACAACGCTGAAAATTTTCTTCAATTTTCCAATTAATTATCTAGGTTGCAAAAATTTCCAGACTAATGAATATAAGACAATCGTTTTCACTATAATTTTAAATACGTTATTGCTGTCTTATTTATTATTTTTATTCGTCTCAGTTATTTTCGTTTAAACCTTAACAAAAACAGAAACAAAGAAAAGGCAACATGATAATTCTTTTTTACGACGGTCATTCAATAAATAAGTTGAATTTTTCAGTATAAGGACTTCTAATACAGATAGAAGCTTACTCTTTTTTATTTTTTTATTTTTTTTGTTTTACTGCTTTTTCACATGGATTTAATTTCTTTTGCAGATTAAAAAAAACAAAGATGGCCGACCAAGAAACATGCTCCAGGATTGAACAGGGGTCAGTTATCAAGTTTTTGGTTGCTGAAGGGTGCAAACCAGTTGAAATTCATAGGAGAATGTCAACTGTGTATGGTGGCACATGTTTCAGCCAAAAAATGTCTATAAGTGGGCTAAATTGTTTAAAGAAAGACGGAGCAGTGTTAAGGATGAAGACAGGCCTGAGAGGCCTACAGAAGTGAGGTCTCCTGAGGTGATCGAATCAATCAATGACCTCATTCAGTCTGACAGAAGGGTGACAGTGGATGACATTGCAAGGACTTTGAGCGTATCTGTTGGGACAAACGCAGGGGTCATCAGTCAGAAGGAGTCATCTTGCATCATGACAACGCAAGGCCTCACACAGCAGCCCAAACGGTGCAGACCATCAACGAGCTGGGCTGGGAACTGCTCCCTCATCCCTCTTACAGCCCAGACCATGCCCCTTCCGACTTTCACCTGTTTGGTCCCTTGAAAGCGTTCACGAGAGGCACGAAGTTTAAAAGTGACGATGAAGTCAAAAGTGTTGTGAGCGACTGGCTGAGACATCAGTTCAAAGATTTTTACACTGAGGGAATACGGAAGCTTGTGCACAGATGGGAAAAGTGTGTGAAAGTGCTGGGAGACTACGTTGAAAAATATAAAAAAAAGTAAGCTTCTATCTGTATTAGAAGTCCTTATACCGAAAAATTCACCTTATTTATTGAATGACCCTCGTAATAACTGTTCAGTCAATATAAGGCTAAATAGCAACTCAATGTATAGGATTGTATAGACCAAGAGTTCTCAACCGGGGGTCCACAAGGGCTCTAGGGGTCCATGTAATATTTCTGGGGGTCCACAGGAAAAATATAACAAATGGGGGGTCCACAATGAAATTTTGGTGGTCCATGAAGAAAGCCAACTCAGAATGGTTTTTATTATTAAAAATTAAATTTCTACTATAATTTACACTATATTGAAATTTATATATGAATTATTCTTTCTTTATTTCTTTTATATAGGTACCTCCACTGAATTTTCGATACCTGAAGTTTAAAATTGATTGCTGCGTTATTGCTTTTCCAACATCTTGTTGAATCGGGATTTAGTCGTGTTTCTTAACTGTTATCAAACGTTTGCAATAGATATGACATTGTGATCTTCGACTATCATTAACATCGATGGAACCAGATATAAAGAAACTCACTGAGCAACATCAACCACAGGGATCTTAATGAATAAATATGCCTTTCTTTTTTTTTTCTAATCACATACTTAAATTGGTTTATTAAAATTTCTAACCAGTGTGCATAAATAAATGCTGCAGTGAATTCAATTGCCTGAAGAGCTCTGCTCCCCATGGGCTTGACCTTGGAAGAAACATTGTAATATTGTAATAGAAGATATTGGTCAATAAAAATTATTATTATAATAATTATTACTATTATTGTTGCTATTATTATTATTATTATTATTATTATTATTATTATTATTATTATTATTATCATCACCATCATCATTATTATTATTATTATTATTATTGTTGTTGTTGTTGTTGCAGAATAATTTATTTGCATTAAATTAGTTTTCATTCAAAAATAAAGCTTAATTATATAATATTTCTTTGATTATTAAAACCTCAAAATTTTGATTAGTGGAAAATAGAATAGTGTTATTATGTCAAATAGCTATCAAGGTGTCCACCAAAAAAAAAAGGAGGGAAAAGGGGTCCATGGGTAAAAAAAAAATAGATTGAGAACCACTGATCTAGATAGAATGAAGTTGTTGTGTGAACGGAAGAGGGTGAGGTAAGAAGTGATTATCATGAGGATATGTAGGATAGATAACAGTCAGGCCTTGACATGAAGTGGTTGAAATCGTAGTGATCGGGGAAGTATCCTTTCGGTAGTCTATTCCACAGAGTTGTAGTTCTTGGGAAAATGCCGACCGAACGGAACTTCCTTCTTACTAATAGAATACGAAGTGCGTGGGGCATCCGAGGTTACGTGGTATAACAGGTCTTAGCTGTCAAGGTCTGGACTGGTGGAAATAATGAATACAGCTCGTTTAAGATTGATACAAACTTTTTAAAAATTAAAGCAATAAATAACTTAGCAAAAAAGGCAACATTAAACCAGAAGTCATTGTGTTTTGAAATCAGTTTACGATTCTTTAAAATCTCTTGAATCTTTTCTGTTAATTCGCCCTCAAAATATTAATTCACCTAAATATAAAACGAATTTATATTTACTAAAATTCACACGAAATTCTCCCAGAGCGAGGACCTTCAGTTGCACTCCATATGCGTGCGAAATTTGTTTACAAATTAAAGCTTCGGTATATTATGTTTAATGGAACAGACAAACAAAAAAGATTTTTTTTTGAATTCCGGACATTACTTCCCATAGACATTAGTAAAAGCGTAGTACGGTGAAGTAATAGAAACCAATAAAAGTGTATATATAGACTGAGGAAGTGGTTTTTTTTTAATAGATTATAGGTCGAGATTATATATATATATTTACATAAATATATATATATATGTATATATATATATATACATATATATACATATATATATATATAAATATATATATATACATATATATATAGATACATAGATATAGATATATAGATACATATATATATATATATACATATTTATATATATATACATATATATATATATATATATATATATATATATATATATATATATATATATATATATATATATATATATAGTGAGAGAGAGAACAATAAAGAAGAAATGAAAGGAAAAGTTTAACGAAATGTGTCTACAGTTGAATAAGCTTCAATAACTTCAAAGTTGCATTGGAAGTATTTTTCTTTAATGTCATTCTTGAAGATCATTTGAACGTCAGCGAAGACGATATCTTTTTGAAACAGAAAATCTAACGGATTCACTTTGACGGAAATAAAATAATTGGTTTCAAATGAATTTCAACAATGACATTCTAAAACAGCTCCGTTACAGAATTACCCACGATCTCTTTTTATATATATATATATATATATATATATATATATATATATATATATATATATATATATATATGTGTGCAAGTTTCGTTGAAAATTACTGACAAGGTAGTTTGGTTGAGTTTTCTTTTATGTAATTTCTCATGTGTTCGTATAATTTTTTTCTTCTTTTCAGGACATAAATTATATAAAAATAGTCCGAATTTTTTCCAAGCGCTTTCGGCTATACTTTTAACCTATTATCAAAGAGAAATTTCCTTTTACTTGATTTTACGGATTATATGGATTGTTTCATGTATATTTCTAGACTTATAAGAATTTTTTATTTTCCAAACACCGTCAGCACCCGTGTTTTATAGTTGATATTATTGAATGTTGGTTTTCTTCTCTTTCTTTTTTTATTAATAACGTTTCCATTATTTTTAGCTTTTGTGTACGTTTGCATAATGCGATTATATTTCTATCATCAACGAGTATGTTACGGATAGATTTTGATAACTTTGGTATTTAAATGAAACCTAACTGAGCTATGGTCAATGAGATGTAACGGGAGTCTTCTTGTTAAACATGTTGTAATATATCCAATATACTTATATTTTTAAACGTTATTTGTAGTGGATACTCGTATTTCAATAGAACCTTCGTTTATTTATTAAATAGCATATTTATTTATTTTCATCAACCAGACTGAACATTCGAGAAATCTTATTAAAGTAAAACATGCACAGTCCGGAGAATATTCGAACTGGAAGATGAAAATGAATAAATATACTGTTTAATAAATAAATGGATCTTCTACTGAAATATATAAGTACCCATTAAAGATAACGTTATCTGCCGTGTTAATATTTATTAATACCCCCCCCCACACACACACACACACATATATATATATATATATATATATATATATATATATATATATATATATATATTGATAGTAATATTCGGTTGGAAAAAAAGCTCGGATAGCACAACTTGCAGATATGTCAAAACAAATCGGTACCCGAGAAAAAATTGGAAAAAAAAGAAACAACTAAAAACATTTGAACAGGGCGAAACAAATCGTCCAATGTCTTAAGTCTTTAATCCAAAGAAAAAACCAACAACCATATACATATATATATATATATATATATATATATATATATATATATATATATATATATATATATATAAAGTCTATTTTTGCGATCATGAACAAACCCTATCAGTATTAACAATGGCTTAGCAGTATAATGGATGGTGGATGCTTACATAGACTCTAGTCGAGTTTAGCGATCAGTATATATACATATATATATATATGCACATTTCATTGAAAACGACAGACAAGGTGCTTTTATTCAGTTTTTTATACAATTTCTCATGCAATCTAATAATTCTATAAAAAACTAAATAAAAAAGCACCTTGTCTGTCGTTTTCAATGAAATGTGCATGAAAAAAGGATTGCTGCCTAATTACACACACACACACACACACACACACACACACATATATATATATATATATATATATGCACTCACACAAATTCATACAAGCGAGTCTTCAAAGGTTTTTGGCTTGACCAAGAAGTGATATCAAAATGATAACAACGTTAGATATATATTTTTGAAAATCTGTCAGGCCGATAACTTTTCAGCATCCGTTCGTGTGTGTGTGTGTTTTTTCTCTCTCTCTCTCTCTTTCTCTCTCTCTCTTTCTCTCTTTCTCTCTCTCACTCTCTCTCTCTGTGTTTGTGTGTGTGTCTGTGTGTGTGTGTTCTTGACAATTATATTGCGTAACTAACGAGATTGGTTCATTTTCAAGTCGGTTTAAATTGGCCCTTGCGTAGCACTGTTCTGAGACATGCAAGGTCAGTCGTCTTCATAAGTGAGTCGCGCTATGTACAGCATAATTATTTATGATTTTTTTTCGTCGGGAACGCAAATGTGATACGAACCTCGAAATTCTAAAAGCGTTGGTTTTTGAACATTTTCTATATAAAAAAAATCCCACTAGTTTTCTTGCTGGCATAAAGGAAAAAATTTTAAAAAACTTAACAGAAGTGCCTTGTCAGGCATTTTAAATGAAACATTATATATATATATATATATATATATATATATATATATAATATATATATATATATATATATATATATATATATGAGAATTATTTTTATAAATATATATATAAGGACCTCGCCCGCTACTACAGTTTTACCGTCTGGATCATCAGGCTGGTTTGATTATTTTTATTAAATAATCAAATCAGTCTAGACATCCGAAATGTGAAACTGCAATAGCAGGTGAGGCTTTTATAGTTTTTTTTAAGTAACGTTCTGTATGAACGTTACTTAAAAAAAAATTGCTCTATAATTTATGCATTGGGGTCTTTTTAAATTGGTTGCAACTAAACAATTTTGGAATAGGTTTTTCCCGTAATTGATTTAAGTGAATTAAGATCACACACACATAAACACCAACAAACTTATACATATATGTAAAAATTCTGATAAAAGTAAAAGTATATATGCAAAACATCAATATGAATAAAGACAAAAGGAAAACTTACCTTCGCCGACTCGTTTCGTCCTCTAATAGACATTTTTAGAGTCCATCAGAGGATTCATCAATCTATTTATCTACCTATATATATATATATATATATATATATATATATATATATATATATATATATATATAAATAAAAAATAAAAAGACTTAAACACTACATTTATATATTATATATCCGCGGTACTTATTGGAAAGTGCTCAGTATCAGTGATAAAGCTAGCATACTTAGTTGCAACCCTAGGTTTCACGCGTTTATGATCCTCAGACAATTTTTTTTCCCTGCTTATAGGCAATTTTTTTAGATATAAATATTTAAGTATGTGCTCTGTTTATAATAAACAGTACTGACAACATTTACCGGCATGAATATCCGAGAAATTTCATAGAAAATATGTGTCTCCGTCAGGAATTGAACCTGTATCCTTCTCGGAGCCATCACATAGCCTGACGTGTTATACTATATAGCTACAGAGGAAGCGTCAAGTTAGTAAGTTCAAATTACTGTTTTTAAACTACAAATTTGCCATGATTTTTCTCGAACGCTCATATCTACTTGTAGCGTATCTTAACGTAAACAAATGACATTATATATTATGAAATAGTCTAAATCCGATAATTATTTTAATATATTTTCTGTTTATACGTTATTTCTATAGATACAAATATTTAAGTAAATGGTCTGTTTATAATAAACAGTATTAACAACATTTACTGACCTGAATGATCGAGAAATTTCATAGAAAATATGTCCTCCGACACTTCAATATTTGTATCTAGAAAAATAACGTATAAACAGAATATATATATATATGTGTGTGTGTGTGTGTGTGTGTGTGTGTGTGTGTGTGTGTGTGTGTGTGTGTGTGTGTGTGTGTGTTTGTGTGTGTGTGAAGAGATAGTGAAAGGCTTGTTATAAGTCGTCGTTCATTAAAACATATTACTTTCAATTTCAATTTTGACATGTAAAGTATATTTCTTTCCAGCCAGAGGCAATTTTTTCAATCGGTTGTATATCTTGCTGTCTCTATCATCCTCTGTGTGTAAAACAAACACACACACACACACACACACATACACACACACAAAGTGTCTTCTCTTTTGCTGGTCATGTTTTCGTTTACACCTCAATGCAACTGAATATTTACAAACATTTTTATTCACCGCTTACATACGAAAATGAATTAAAATTTGATTGAAGGTTTGCCTCTGGCGTCAGCAGTTTACGTAGAACAAAGTCTTTGTGACAAGTACGCTCCCTCGCGAAAGACAGCTGCATTGCATCTTCTTCTAAACAAGTTTAATCGTACCGTCAAAAAAATTACGGAAATATTTAAATAATTTTGTAGTTGCTTTGGTTATATTTCTGTATGGATAAACTGGGCTTTTATCTATACAATTAAATCCTTTTCATGTAAGAAATACTTCTGCTTTTTAAAAGTAAAAAAAAATCTACTGAAACAAAATACCATGCGATACATTAGCGACGTGTTCCTATTATTTAAACATTGTTACATGACACATATTTGCTGAATGGCATTGAGGCATGACTCCTGTTACCATAACAATGAAATATCTCATTAAGTAGCACCGTTTATATGTTAAGATATGTTCATGAATTGTCTGTGCGATTGAGTATATGTGTGTGTATGTATGTGTGTCTGTGTAAACAGTTAACAGAAGTTAGAAAATAAATTCTAGCTGAGTGATAATATGTTTGAAAATGTTTGTGTAGTGTGTGTGTGTGTGTGTGTGTGTGTGTGTGTGTGTGTGTGTGTGCGTGCGTGCGTGCGTGCGTGTGTGTGTGTGTGACGGTTGAATTTTCTCTCTTCCATCTCTCGGTTTTTCTATTAGGAGTCTTTGGTTTCATTCAAACCAATTTGGAAAACATAAACATCATTCCGTTTCATCTTTGCTGCTTTTGCCAAAATCCAGCACCCGTGGCGAGTGCAGGGAAGCAATGTGAGATCGGGGGTTAAAAATACCAAGCAAATTTGTCTTTCTTCGCCAAGAAATGGGATCTTATTTTCGACTTTGCTTATAATAGTTCGGCGTCGTATTCAATTTTTTACAAAATACTGTCTACCTGCCAAATCAAAGAATATTTCTGAAAGCAGTGTTTACATAACATATTTCCTCGTAACACTTTCTAATCATAACACTACTGACTTACCAAAAGAAAAGAAAAAAGACTTGGGATTAGTACCCTGTTTTTTAAGCTACGTCGAAGTTAAGTTACCTTCGAGCCTGGACAGTACCTAGCTTGAGAATAAACGGTGTTGTAAGCTTGGACGCGCGGGTGGTGTAATGAATAAGCTCTCGGAATTGTTAATCGGAGAGTCGAGTTCCAATTTCAGTTGGGTTCGTTATATTCACTTAAACGCGATTACCCTTGGGAAAGGTACGCATCGATTCCTTCTCCCCCCCCACCCCAGATGTGGGTTAATTAATAAGATTTCTATAACTAAATCACTGTTATCTGCACCCTACCTCAAATCTAAATATATTCTAGAATCTAAAAATATTTTCTGGTTTTAAATAACCTTCAAAAGCTTAAAAAGACGCCAAAAATAAATAAATAAATAAATCTAACCACGTCTCAACAGATATAAATATTTGTCGCTGTCTGCTTTTTTTGGTTGGGGCGTGCACTTAAAATCGGCACTGCCAACCGCAATAATCTTTTTTTCCCATATTACTGTAGAGTAAGGATACCAGATATAGAATATGAGATAAAAAATTAATAAAATTTTATATAAATATTAATAGGGATCCAGTTTGCTATGTGAATTGGTTGTAAATGAATCTTTCTACGGAAGCCCCAAAAAGTAATAATATGCTCATTTAATCAGTTATTTTACAAAACCTTTCTTTTTTGTCCTATGTTACTATCGATTAAGCATTCCAGATTACGAGTTTAATATTTTGTTGTTTTGTTTTTTTTAATTTTATGAAATCACGTGGTATGAGCATAGATTTTTTTCTGTGTAATGGGGGGGATCAATTCGTAATGAATTTACATAGCAAACGGTTATTCCTATTAATTTTTTTAAAAAAACTGATAAAGTCGTTTTTTGATACAGTGTAACCCGGATATAAGAGAAACCCGGATATAAGAGATTTATCTGGTCCCAAATTAGAGCCTGTGTTAATGTATATATAATAGACCAAACCCTGATATAAGAGAAAACCGGATATAAGAGACTTCTTCTCCGGTCACGACAACTCTTTTATATCCGGGTTACACTGTATTCGTAATCTGGAATTTCTTTACGGTTTATCAACCCTCCCTTTGTGGATTGTTTTAAGCCGAAACATATTTCGGATTGGTGGAGGTTACTTTACAGTACCTGGTTTTGCCAAGCGGTCTCTCATCTAAGTACTGACCGGATTTGACACTGCTTAGCTTCAGTAATCGAACATGAATCGGCGTTTTTAGCGTTATTTAACCGCTAGCAGAAGTGCTTAATCTAAAGTAGGTACCTCCATAGATTCGCTAAAAGATGAGGTTCTTTCAATTGATAGAGCTGAGACAGTCAACTGGGAAATATTTTCTGAAGTGTAAGAGATAACATGAATAAAATGGACATGAGAAAAATGAATTCAAACGGCTTATGGAATAACAAACAACGATGTGTTGATGACAATAATGCTGACAATGCCATTCAAAAAGCAGAAAAAAGGTGATAGACTAAAGAAAGCTGGGAGAGGGAGAGAAGAGGGAGATTGGAGAGTGATAAATATGTCAACAATTCAGCCAGAACCGTGACACTTTTCAAAGGCAAAGTTCTTGAGCAAAGTTGATGGTACAACATCCAGGTCAAAGCTCTTCACTGCCCAAACTCAGCTCCCCGCAATCTATCACCTTTCCTTCCGCCCTCCATTACCCAGATCCCTTTCCTTCTCTTACCACCTACATGTATTTTTTTCTTTCTCTCTTTTAGTATACATGACTGTGACGTATAGCCACCTGTTGTTATGAAGAGTGAGAAATGACCTCAAGCAGCGACAGATTCTAACTGACCGGGAGTCGACAACGAATCAGTCAGTGAGTCACGCTTCCTCTCCTTCCTTTCCTATATCACTTTACTTTCCTTCTCCCACTCTATGTTAGAAACCACCTTCTTATTCTTATTCATTATAATAAACCTGCACGGTGTCATAAAATAAATGAGTTGTTTGAGAAATAAGTTATGACTAAAAAATTGTATAAGTCATAGCTATGTATTTACATATCTGTACGTATATCACTTCAATGTCTGTTGTTTATATTCAACTGTTTGAACTGATTAATTTCTTTCTCTCGGTATACCGGTTGTAACAACAAAATTGTCCAAATCGTGTAACAGCGTGGGATAACTGTCTATCCCAAAATGTGTTTAATATCCAAAAAACACTGAACTAATTGGGTTTCTTTTTCCCAGGTTTTCATATAGGACGTTTAGCATTTATCGTAAAAATCATTGAAAAATCCTTTGTTATTCAGCTAGAAAGAGAACAGGTTAAAATCGTTTTGTGTCAGACCCATTATACTTTCCCCCAATGAGCAATGGTGAGAGGAAAAGGATCATTCAGGCCTTCAGTAATGGTACCAACATTCATCCATCTTCAAAGTCGATTTAAGAACCATCACGAGAACGGTGAATAAGTTTTAAAAAAGAGGAAACAGTAGAGAGTAAAACTTGATCAGGAGGTCACAACAGCAAGAGGGATCATCATCTCAACTTAGAGCTGGATACATTCTTATTGTTTAAAGTAGAGTCCAATAGTGTTATAAAAACCATGGAGAATTCCAGTATGATATCTTTAATCATTTCTAAGATACAATAGTTCAAAGCTTAGTCTAACAATTGGGCAATTTTGCTGTTACACGCCGCATATGTATATAAAACATTGAAAACTTTTAGAATACGGGTATGCTTCTAATGCTGATTGTGTTTGGGATATTTAAAATCAATAGCGATAAAAATAGAAGCGATAAAAAGCTGAATGAGGGAGCATCGGTTATACATACTGGGAACTAGAAATTTAAATATATATAAAGCGAAATTGAACAATCAATATCATATACATGGATATATATCAGATGTGACAAATTTTCATGGAAAACTTTTGCACGCACGTGAGTAAGGATTAAACTGAAAATGAACCCCCAAGTAACGACTCTCGTTTCGAGTAGGAACTTCAGACTAATAGTTTTATCGATGAAGCTATCTTTATATATATATATATATATATATATATATATATATATATATATATATATGAAACTCTGAGTTTCTCTCCAGGTAAGAAATATATATATATATATATATATATATATATATATATATATATATATACGCACACACAAAAATCAAAAGTGTTGGTACAACCAACAGAAAACATGTCAGGTCACCAAAGGAAAGCTCCCAAAAGAGAAAAAAGAATTTGCTAACACCGAATATAACAATACCCAAGAAAACCTACACAATAAAAAGGAAAAATATAAAAAATATATAAGAAAGAACAACTGATCAAAAGGCAGCTACCTACCTAAACAGTAACCAATAGTGCTCTCCGTCGAGCTTATTAAGACGAATATATATATATATATATATATATATATATATATATATATATATACATTTGTGAGTATGTCGCCAAGAAATGTATACACTCTTCCGGTATATTTTCGGACGTTTGAAAATACGCATATTTTTCTCACTGAAACCCCTCTTTAAATCTTCTCTCTGTTAAATTTTAATTCCCCCTCCATCTTTAGACCTCCCTGCCCCTCTCTCGTCTGTTACCCCTCTATATAGATCTCATGTCCTCCCACACTCTCATACATATACTCTTATTATTTTTTTCCCGGAGTTGTTTTTTCTGTTTTCTTTTTGAATTTGTAGGTCTGATGAATTGGATCGTTTTTACGATTCCAATGGAATAAATTATGACCATGGAATATTGGTGTTTAAATCTTTTTATTACATACATATATATATATTTTATTACATACATACACATACACACACACACACACACACACACACACATATATATATATATATATATATATATATATATATATATATATATATATATATATTGGTGACCTGGAGAAAAACTCAGAGTTTCATGCACAATGCAATTATCAGATGCTGATTGAAAACTTACCGTCGGATAATTTAAATATTGATATTTATAGCGTATTTTAATGATAGTGGATCAGTTCATTTATTTACGAGTTTATAAATCTAAATGTCCTCAGGGAGATTGTATCTCCAACAATAGAAATAATATCTATGTTGGACACACGACAACAACGCTTTCACGTAGACTAAGTCTTCACCTGAATAACACGTCCAATATTTCTAAACATTTACAAAAACATACCTGTTCATCCTCGTCGAAAACACTTCCATACATTTCCACGAAAAGAATAAACAGAAAGTAAAAATTCTCTAAGCTATTTATATAAAAAAAATTGAAACCAAACCACAACATTTTAAAATGTGTGCAATAGATAGTTTTTAAATGTTAGCGCTTGTCATTAATAGTTTTCCTTTATCTAGCAACTACTCAAGTCCGGAATTTTTCCAAAGCATACCTAGTTCCTTCCCCTTAAACGGTGTCCGTCACCAAAGCCATGACAGAGCGTTCCTGACTCCACATATAAAAATGATAATTTTCGGATGACCACAACAATTTTTGACCTTCACAACCATGAACACTAAATACATACTCTATAATTAGCAATACCCCGATGATGGCATTATGCTATGTCGAAAGTACTCGGAATGAATACAATATGAGCTAACATGAAGTTTTCCTCTCGTCTTTTAATAACTGCATAAAAGCTTATCCGCGAATATGAAAGGATCCTATCGAGAATAAGTAGACAGAACATGTGTAAATTATTTAGCGAAACCTGTCTTAATATATATATATATATATATATATATATATATATATATATATATATATATATATATATATATATATACATGAGCCTATATAATAATATATCTCCGAATACAAATATATAACTATAATTTAAATACAAATATGCACATCTAATATGTAGTTTTAAATATAATACAAATGTATGTACAAATATCATGGCATATCCACACACACACACACATGCACACACACACACATGCACACACACACACACACACACACACACACACACACACATATATATATATATATATATATATATATATATATATATATATATATATATAAAACTGAACATAGAAGTCAATACTTAGAGGCGACAGTCTGTTTCATGCTAGATGCAATCGTCAGGCCACGTGTGCTGTTATTTTTCTCGGCTATTTATATATACGAGTCAGTGGTGCATTGTGGCTAGTCTATTTTGGCCGTTATTTTACCGGAAGTCGTTTATTTGTTTATTTATTTATTTGGGTTAAGTTATTTTGCTTGTTTTTATTTATTTTTATTTTTTATTTTTATTATTTATCTTATATATTTATTTATTTTTATTTTGATCGGTGTTTTTATTAACGTAGTAAAAATTTGTTTATATATCTTATTTAATAGTTTTGTTTTTGTTTGGGAAGATAATTAAAGCTATTTGTTGAATTTTGGGGTTGATTGTTGTAGTTTGTTCTAACTATTATTTTGGCGGGAACAGTTTTTAATTTGTTTGTTACTTCATTTATGTATTTGGATTGATTATCTTTATTTGTTTTTTCAAACGGCTAGTTTATCGGTATCGGTTATTAGTTTATTTATATATTAGGATACAAATATGTAGATATAATATATATATGCATATATATATATATATATATATATATATATAGAGAGAGAGAGAGAGAGAGAGAGAGAGAGAGAAAGAAATGACAAAATATATATACATACAAAATACATATTATTAAAAGAACATAAACATACACACAAAAAATAGACATATACTTATATATACTAGTAAATATATAATCATACATTTAAATATGGACGTGAAGAAAAAGTGATAAATAAATATGTATATATATTTTAAAAAAGATGATATATGACTTAAATTTAAAACAATGTCGTGCAACATTTTTCAAGAGATATTTATGCGTCTGTGTGTGTGTGTGTGTGTGTGTGTGTGTGTGTGTGTGTGTGTGTGTGTGTGTAACGAGTTAACAGAAGTTAGAAAATAAATTCTAGCTGAGGGATAAATAATGTTTCAAAATGTATGTATAGTGTGTGTATGTGTGTGTGTGTGTGTGTTTTTATATATATATATATATATATATATATATATATATATATATATATATATATATATGAATAAAGACAAAACAAAAACATAGCCAACGCATTTCGTCTTCTGGAGGGACTTTATCAAGGGAAATGTCTTGATAAAGTCCCTCGTAGGACAAAACGCGTCGGCTAAGATAAGTTTTTATTTTGTTTTTACTCATATTGTTTATTTACAGATATATTTTTAGTTATATCTTAAATTTGACACACATACACTCACGCGTGCGCACGCACACACATAGACACACACACACACACACACACACATATATATATATATATATATATATATGTTCACTCCACTCGCTCGGAATATGGCACAAGGCATAGTGCCACGCATACATAGGATTAGGGACAAAAACTGATCAAGCTTCCTTGTCATTTTCCCTTTCAAGAATACTTCAAGAACGCCAACCCTGTGACTATTACTACTAAAAAACAAGATTTTGTTGGATTTTATTTAATAAAGTATTTATTAAATAAACAATTTTTTAAAATGTTCTGAAAATTTGCACAAATCAACAAGGAAAAATAGAAAAATAAAAATTATCCTCATATTCAATTCGAGTTTTGTCTCCTCCCTCAGGCACACTAGCCTTGCCCCCCAAGTGGTCCCTCTCATTTTCTGATTGTTACTGATACTATCGCATTAAAATCAGTGTAATATCTGTATTTTTCCTACTTAAAAAAAAACGCTGTACGAGCGAAATTTTAAACTAATTCCTGCGGAAGATGTAAATGGAGCATTTGACCCAAATAAGAAATCATGGATTTTAACTATGTATTTATAATCAGGATCGCGAGTATTGTAATCCATTAGGGTCGTTGGGGCAACACATGTACTGCAGCTGTAACAGCATTGATGGGTTTGGGGCAAGATAACCAGAATGGTTTGAATTCAGAGTTTTCCTTCTCCTAGACTGGTTGCTAATCAAGTCTATAAGGCCCAGTCTATCCTATTATTTCTGAAGTGTTTTTGCACATAAATGAATGTAAGGAACTCGTTTGGTATTCGAACGCGACTCTCTAATTTCTCATTCCGAGCCGCTTTTAATTACACCACCGCTCATCCATTAGGTATCGGACGATAATAATCATACATACTAGAAACATTTGAATCACAATTATTTTCGCCCCTTACTCCTCTTGCCAAGCCTTTTCTTTACAAGAGCCAGATTAGACCAAAAATAAAGCATTGCTGACGTATCTGGGCTGGAACAATCCATTCCTCTCTTTACAGCCTTGACGATTCCCAGGTAGACAAACTTATCGACTTCCTTGATGTCTTCTTGATGTAGTCTTACTGTGTCTTGTTTGTTGTTTACCCTCATGACCCGCGAACATGCACTTGGGTGCCTCTGATAACTACATATTTTTGTCAATCATTTCACACAAAAAAAGGAAGCAATGCCACATAGAGGCAAGGGTATACTGAGGGTGAAAGAGAATGAGAAGACTTTATTCAGGAGAATAGAAAATAAAAGAGCAGGATTCAGGAAGATAGAAGATGGCAATTGGCATTGCAATTAATTTTTTGTTGAAGATTGTAGGTGATAGAGAGGCAAGAAACCGGAAGAGAGTTCTACAAGGGAGAAGTGTGAAAGAAGAAACCATTAGAATAGGACTTTTTTTTTAAGCGTATCACCACAAGCAAGGCTGGAGGCCACTATCACGCAAGGGGTTATAGAAGGGTTGGAGGAAGAGCAGATAGGAGTGGTAAAGAGGATGTGAAGAAAGAGAAAGACAGTGGATCGATCAAGGCAAGGGGGTTACAGAAGATTTGGAGCGAGAGCAGATAGGAATGAAAGGTGAAAGGATGTGGAGAAGGGAAGTGGATAGATCAAGGCAACTGGAGATGTCGATTGACGCTACACTTAAATCGTTGAAGATTGTATTTGTCAGGGAAACAGTAATAGGGAAGGGAGTTCCACAGGCGAGATGTGCGAGACATGAAGCTATTGGAGTAGAAGAGACGTCTACATCTAACAGTTTCAACGGTGAAGGGGTAGGAACGGGATGCCAGCCTCGGGGGACGTTTAAATTCATGAGGCCTAGGGACTAGCGAAAGCAGCTCCTCGGAGCAATTTAATTTAACATTAAATTGGTTATTCATTGCTAGTACTACGCTTAAATTCAAGCGGTCGAGGTAACAATCAGGATAGCTCATTAGAACAACTGCTATTAAAATATTTATAGTAAAGAGAGAAGGAATCGACATAAAGGCGGTAGAAAAGTAACTGATGTCAGGTCAGGTCCGATTACATTACAGACTCTTTGGATTTTCTCGAGAATCTCAAGGTCTTCTCCACAAACTGAAAAGTTACGGTGTCTTTGAACTGATCCAGTCTTTCCTATCAAATCGTGAAATGAAAGTAATCCTGAGTGGCCACTCTTCCAGGCCCTTTCGTTCTAATGCAGGCATCCCCCAGGGCCCCATTCTTGTTCCTAAATTGTTTTTAATTTACATTAATGACCTTCCTGATGTCATCAGCTCACAATTTGGCATCTACATTGATGACACAACAATTTACTTACGATCGTAATCTGATCAGTTTGATAAGGTGAAAATGGCACCGTCCTGGGTATGACGATAAACTACATCCGTGTCCTGGGTAAGACGATAAACTATAACCGACAACAAGGCCTCTGTTCATGAGTTTTTTTAGGAGCGTGGAACCACTTCTTAATTGTTGGTGTCCCAGGTCCAACCTGATCCAGAGTGGTAGCACTTGTTAGGGTCCCAGCTATGGGTACATAGTTACCCCCACCCAAACTGGGATCAAAAAACTACCAGCAAACATTTTGTGAAAAATTATTACCAGCAATAAAAATCTTGTCAGCATTAATTAATCCGTTGAGGTTGATATACCGTAAAACAAAACAAACCAAACCAATAAAAATGGCAGCTGATATCCAAAACGACCTTCAGTCTGTTGTTAACCGGGGCAAAGGACTGCTTGTTAATTTCAAAGCATCCTAAACTAAACTGCTCTCTATTAATCCTCTGAGAAACCCCTCTCTGCTTTCTATCAGCAATGACTGAGGCTGACCTCCAAGAGTGGCTCGTTGCGCCTTCTCGGGCTAACATGGCTGACATGAAGTGGAAAGACTATATTGAATCCATTGCTAGGTCAGCTGCTAATAAATTTGGTACACCGTGTCGTACTAGGCTATTTATCTCTCCAGAATCTATCTTAGATATTTATAAGTCTATCATTCGCCCATGTTTAGAATATTGCTGCCACATATGAACCGGTGCTCCCGTTGTTTATCAAGAGCTCCTTGATAAAATCCTAAGAAGAATCAGTAATGTTGTTGGCCCTGATCTGGCATATCGGCTTCAGTCCCTTTCCCGCCGCTGTAAAGTTGCCTCCCTGTGACTTTTCTATAAACACTTTCATGGTAATTGTTCTGGTGAGAACTTCGCTATGGCGCCGAGACTTCATGAATTTAAGCGCAGTACTAGACTGGCGACGACATGTCATCAATTTACAGTTGGGTTCGCTAGATGTACCCGTAAGTGCTATGCTAACAGTTTCTTTTCTTGTACTTCCCGCTTGTGGAACCCGCTTCCGGTCCCACGCTTTGCAGCCAACTTTAATCTGCCAAAAATGTAAATGCAATGGCAATCGCTATCTACTGTCCTCCTGATTACTCTTCTTTTATTCTCGACCCTTAGCAATCTTTCTGTTTTCTAGTTCTTCTACATCCAGTGGCTCTTTGTGTCTTAGTGGCTTTACTACCTTGCATGGGGTGAATTCGATCAAAAAAATAAAATAAAATAAAGATATAGAGTAGGAAGACCAGGTCAGATATGGCAGTAATATTCAATGCATGGTTTTATTGCCTTTATTTTAGCTTTCCATGAGTTATGCAATGACGGACAATAAAAATAACATTTTAACAGTTATTACATGATTACATAAAATATGCCCCTTACAGTCGGTACATTTTGTATCTTGCACCATCTGGGAATATTTCTTAACAGAGTTGGAAAATCGGATTTAATTATGTACAGATTAACAGTAATGGAATTTTAAATCCTATTTTAACATTACATTTAATTTCTTTTTTGAAATGTTGAAATAAACTTTTTCGAATAAGAAACATGGAAATGTTGACCGCTGAAACTTACGTTGCAATTCATAAAATAAGGTACGCGGGCACCTCAACGTGGTGCAATGGTTAGCGAGTTTGTCTCAATTACGACTGACTCGTGAGTTCGATTCTTACTAGGTGTTCCATACTTTCGACTTTCTGCCATGTCTAAGCTATGCATAGAAAATTAAGATGCGTTAAGAATTGATGCAGATTTAATTGGCTCTTTCGAAGCTTATAATTTATTAACATTTTAAGGCTGCAATTACGCGTAGCGCCTTCGACGTTTACAGCCATCTACTATGATTGGAGGATCTTTAGCTTAAACTTTGTTGGAAAGAGAAAAAATCAAAAAAAAATCTGGGAATACTATCAGCAAAGAGACAAAAATCAAAAATAGATTAACCTGGTCCCTTCGTTAACAGATTGCTCTTATCTGAAGACTGGCATGTAATAAACAATATATGAACACCGAGCGTGCTAAAAAAGGCCCGAGAACTATTTAAAGCCATGTGGTGGGAAAAGTAATGAGGTTAATGCTGTTAACGAATTTAAAGAATGTTTAATTGCCTGAAAAGAACGATAGTACTTGAAAAGAAGTTACAGGAAAACAACTTAATTTAGAATATTTTTCTTGTACTAGTATAAAGTGATTAATTTGAGTTATGTCTGTATTCACCCAGGGTGAGTTGATACCACTTGAACCGGAGCTCAAAGTCTCACGGCTAAAACATCGAACACAGATCCCTGTGCAATAAACGAAATCATAGCGAAATGGGTTTTCATTTTCATTGATTTCTTTATAGTTTTGACTACAAATTTTCCTTTCATCTACACTGGTTGAAGGGACACTTCGACGTGGTGTAATGGTTAGCAAGCTTGTCTCACTAGATCAATTACGACTGAGTGGTAAGTTCGATTCTCACTGAGTACCCCACAAGGCCGAATGTATGGGGTACACCAAATTGTAAGAAGCACTTCGACGTAAAGTAATGGTTATAAAACTTCTCTCGATAGATCAATTACGAAAGACTAGTGAGTTCGATCCACACTATGTGCTCCATAATTTGGGCCCCGTCCTGGGTATGACGATAAACTACATCCGCGTGCTGGGTAAGACGATAAACTACGTCCAAAAGCAAGGCCTCTGATCAGGTTTTGAGGAACGTGGAACCACCTCTTAATTGCTGGTGTTCCCAGGTCCACCCTAACTTGGGGTGGTAGCACCTGTTAGGGTCCCAGCTATGGGCAAATAGCTAACCCCGAAACTGAGGTAAAAAGCATTATGAAAATGTAAAAATAGGTTTTAATACCAGAAATACCTTGTAAAAAATTATTACCAGAAATAATTTTTTCAAGGAAAAACAACTATTACCAGCAATATATTTTTGAAAAAATATTACCAGCAATACATTTTTTTAAAATAATGTTACTAGCTATACATTTTTTGAGGAAAAAAATATTACCAGAAATAGATTTTTGACAAAAGAAAATATTACCAGGAAAAAAAAGTTGTCGGCATTAAATAACCCATTGGCGTAGATATGCTGTAAAACAAAACAAACCAAACCATACTTTAGGCTTGTGCTGCACCTAAGCTACGCTTAGAGCATATTGGATACCGCGACGTGGTATAGTGATTAGCAAGCTTATCTCGGTAGAACAATTACGACGGAGTAGTGAGATCGATTCTCACTGAATGCCCCATGCTTTCAGCTTTGCAACGCATCTAAGCTGCGCTTAGAATATCGCCGTCACTGGTGGTAGCATGTAAATTTTACGGAAGTGGTTCTCTCTTTTTTACATTCCAAATCTCTCTGTTTGTCAAATTAGGGACCTGGTCTGTTTCTTTAAAAGAAAATCCATGATTTTTTTTAAATGGATATAAAATGTCAAGATTATTTGAGAAATGGTTCTGTGAATTTTTAGTAAATAGTTTCTGCGAATCGTTGATAACCCATTGAACGCCATCACCGACTAGTTGCCCTCTCAAAGTTAAATAGCTTAATTCGCCCTACGGTTTTACCCATATCTTAGTTAATCGTCTGTTTATTAATTCGAACGGTGATTCACCTCGCCACGTTATAATTGAAAGCATTTTTTTTCTCACAGATCGTTGCATTTCTCTTAGAATTTGCTTGTATATAAGGAAACTGAACTATCATTAAAAAAATCCAAGTTCTGAAAAGTCTGCTCAGAAGGGTTTGCGATTGTATAACTGTATATCACCATACATCACTTCAAAAGGCTGACTGATGACGTTCGGACATGTACAAATACACAAATAAATGAGTTGGCCGTTTATAGCTTAGATACAGTTGTTCCCATTATCTACAGTTTCACTGATCATTGGTCAACGCATATATAACTACGAGTCATAAGTTATTATTCGTTTTGTCTTCGGCTTTGCGTTGTCACGCAGCAGAACAATATTTTTCCTATTCATGATCGCAGGACACGTTTAGTCTAAACTTGTATGGACACGTTGCAGCTGCTGGATGTATAAATGTGCATTATTGTTTTATTGCGTTTTAAGAATCCTAAAGAAAAAATATCCCGACAATCTATCCACATGAACAACATTAGTTTTCTTCCGTTGAACTCATCTTTGGGGGTCGGTTATCACGATTAATCCTTGTCAATCCACTGCTTTTAGCGCCGAACATTGTCGTTTGGAACCCATTTTTCCTCAATTGTCATGATATACTTAAAGAAGGATTAGTTACAATGATACATTCGTTACTATAAATCGTTCCCAAAAATGTGAATTACTTATGAACTCAACCGAAAAGTATATTGTTATGATTATCTTATTATATTATTGTTGTTAATATATTGTGCCTAACTTATGAATCAGACTCTTTGTATGTATCTACAGAACATTTAGGATTCGGTACTATTCGTGGTTTTGGCATCCTCTAGTTTTCTCGGAACATATCCGCAGCGGAAAAAGTGCGTGGGAAGAACGACTGTAAGAACGGCAATTTATATACAAGTATATGTTAAAATAATCAATGCTGATTTTCTTCAAACGAGAAAACAATTCTCATAACTTTTCGCTCTCTTTAGCATTGCCGGGTTGAGTTAATTTTAGTATCTAACTAGACCACCTGTAAACCCGTTGGGTTTCTTTAAAAAGGGGTTCATGATACAAAATGATGAGGTAACAATATTATCAAATTTATTATTAATTACATATGTTTATTTGTAAGTAAAGACGGTAAAAGAAGGTTTATTATTCCACTAGGGTTTCATTGTTAACACACTGCATAAATATTTGAAATAATAGCTTAAAGCAAGTGTAATCGTTTTCAAAATAATAGATGTACTTTTTGTTTCTTCCTCGCATTTATTTCGAAATACGTAACGGTAGCAAATCAGCGTGCATCTATTTACTTATTTGCCATCAAGTCATGTGACACAAAATGGCCTCTTCATCTTTCAAGGAATTTTTTTATTAAAATCAAGTTCTAAAGGAGTATAGTGAATTATATAAATATATGCTGTGTTATGCATATTTAAATTTATTTAATAATTTTTTATAATTTATTATAAATATTTATAATTTTTCACACACATAATAGTTGGAATAGGGCACTTCAACTAACAAGTTTGTCTCGCTGGATCAAATACGACTGAGTACTGAATTCAATCCACAGTGGGGGCTCCACATTTTCGGCCTTGTACCACATCTAAGCCACGCTGAGATAATCATTGGGCTCCTTGACGTGGTGTAATGGTTAGCAAGTTTGTCTCACTAGAACAATTACGACTGAGTAGTGAGTTCGATCCTCACTGGGTGCACCATACTTTCGGCCTTGCGCCACATCTAATCTACTCTTAGAAAATCATCAAAATAGTTGTAATATAATATGAAAGTATTCGTTTATATACGCGGATTGATATGAGATTGTGTATCGAAAACAAATACTGACTTTCCTATTAAAAATGCTGCGAAAACAGAAAAACGACCCTACTTAAAGTACCCCTAGTCGAATTTTAATGACATTCGGTCGTGCGCTCGGCAGGGGATGAAATTGGTTGGAGTATTATACATCGTTTAAACAGTATCTCTGGGACACACATACATACAAGATTAGTGTTTTAGTGTTATATAGATATTGAACCTAATGTAACTATATAACGCCCATATTTAAAATGAGATATTCCGTTGTTAGATTACCAGGAGACATTATTGAATGCCAGTAAACGAACATGCTTCGCGTTACTCCAAGAAGGAAATATTAGAAAATAAAGACAGATCATGTTCAAGTATCGCTCTTGCCAATATTGATGGGTGGGTCCTTCCTCACCTTTACTATTAATTAAATATTTCGGACATTTGTGCCGTAAAATCGTCCATAACTAAAACGATCTTAGGAGACAAAGTCTAAAAAATTAAACACACACACACACACACAAAGTTATTTAATTCACAACATCTATGAATGGAATGATTGACTGATTTGTTTTTTACGGATTATCAACCTTTTACAAGTTATTTAAAGCCAGAAATACTTTTAGATTGTAAGAACTTTTGGAGATGATAATGATTTGCTGATACATGTTCTAATAATTAACTCATAGCTGGGAGGAGGAGAAGTGAATTCATACCTTTCCCAAGATTATTTGGGCATAAGTGAATATAACGAACTCGACTGGAATTCGAACTCGGCTCTCCGATTAACAATTCCGAACCATTATCCATGACACCACCCGCACATCCAAGATTACAACACCTATTATTCCTAAGCGGTCACCCGCATAGGTATGAACGTTGTTTAGCTTCGGTGATTGTACGGGAACCGCTGTTTCAAAATGATATGGCCGTTAGTATCTGCGAATGGTTTCAGTATTAAAAAGCTAGAGTCAGCAGTATTACCCAGCTCGTCGACAATCGACCTCAAAAGAATTCATCGAAGCTATAAGCAATCACAAGTACGACTTATGTTCATCTAAGTAACTCCCCACTCCAGGAAACATAAAACAGTAGCAGAATTTCTTCGTGATACCGGTTAAAACATCTATCTTTAAGCACCATGTCAAGAATATCTCTGAATATGCACATTCTTTGATAGTATGTAATGACAAACTGTCTTATAATTACAATATTGATTCGCTTGTCAAACTTTTTCCAGGTTATTTAAAGCCAGGAAATATATTTTTCTCATTTGTTCTTCAAAGAATCTGAATTATTAATCTTGTCGTTTTTTTCAATTGCTTTCACACTTACATTGTAAGTACGATACAGTATTAGTGGTTGCAATTCATGCACATTTATTGCAATTATAGCTTACGGCCACATCATTTTGAAACACGTTTCTGTAAGAACTCCGAAGTTAGGCAATTTCGGAAAAATAACATAACAATCTCTGTTACAATATACATTAAATCAAAACTTGAACTGAAGATATAATTATTCATTAAAATGAAAATTATAATAAATTTGTTGCATAAACATATGTTGTAAATTGTTGGTGAAACACACCATTGCAATAATAGAGAAAAGTTTTATTCAACAAAAATAGCCACAATATATTTCTGTGAATAGAAAGATATTATAAACTCATAATTAGCGGACTGAAAGAGTAATAATAATATATATATATATATATATATATATATATATATATATATATATATATATATATATATATATATATATATATATATATATATATTATTAATGCATGTTTCATTAAATAATATAGACAAGTTTTGTCTATTTATTTTATGTAAATTCTTTTCATATCGTCTGATAGGCTTTCTCATTGAAAGACGAAAGAAAAACACCATATTGATACAAGTTTTTTAAACTTATCTAAGGTTTCGGCTTACATAAGACATCGCTTATGCATATATATATATATATATATATATATATATATATATATATATATATATGTAAAAAACCTAGTGAGCCAGAACCTACCTACCAAGGTTTCACCTAACGTATCTTGTTCTACGGATTTTGTTCAACTTAGAGTATTGAGCACTTTTACGTTTTTATTTAATTTACTCTGACGATGTTTTTACTTTTGACTCGGCATTACAAATTGTATTACCTTTTTTTTTCTTCACATCGCCCGAGTATAGGTATTAAAATAATACATAATATGTATGTATGTATGTGTGTGTGTGTGTGTGTGTGTGTGTGTGTGTATGTGTGTGTGTGTGTGTGTGTGTGTGTGTAAAGAATATAAATCATTAGTCAGGTAGAGTGACAAGACACACCGTAGAAGACAAAGTGACGTCTTTCCTCCCCCTACAACTGCACCACACCGTGTGCTACACACTCTAAATGAGCTAGGAGAGTAGTGCGAGATAGCAAAAAAAAAAAATGCTGCTAAATAGGAATCGTGAGTACCGTAAAAAATGGGGTAACAAAGCACACCATGTGACTAACGCTGAGTTAAGAGAAAAAATATTGCCGACATATCAAATAACTTTTGTAACAATTGTTATCAACACGTACCTAATTTGCGTTTTATTATCTATTGTGCTAATTGAGTGCATTTGCAATCTTTCAAATAAGAGGGGGGTTGCGCTGAGCAAAAATTTCTGAAAACGTGTACTTGTGTATAATACGACCACCCATTTTTGCTTTTAGTTTACGTTCAAAGTTTTTCTTGTTATGCACAAGAAAATATGATAATTAAACATGAATGCAACTAAGAAAATAGAAGCAAGAAAGGCAAAAAATAACAGAGAAAAAAATGATAAAAATGATACTCTCTTCGGCAAGTTTGCACCTTCGTGCCTGCAAAAAACGGTGTATCAGAAGAACGGATTTTCCCTTGACATCGCTATTATTTTAACTACCTCGGCAATGTTTATTTGGTTTGAGAAACGATGATGAAAATTATAATAAAACCTAAATTTATGAAACAGAATCTATACATTTTCTTTGTTCTTGAGAATTGATAACAAAAATAATAAACACTATTTATTTATTAGATTGTTTATTGGAACGATTCGCAAAGCACCGGCTAATCGCCAATTGATTCGAACTTTATAACGTGGTAAATAATAACGATTTCCTTATAGCTGGTTAACATATTTTAACAATTTAGTAAGTGTTTATCAATTTATAATTAAAAATTGTTATATATTTATTTCTTTATAAATTGGTAAATGATAAATATTGCATTGCATTAAATTTTATAATGTTGTAAATATAAATATTCTTGTAAATAGACAATCTAATAAATAAATAGTGTTTGATATTTTTGTTGTAAATTCTCAAGAACAAAAAGATATATAAATTCACTTTCATCATATGCTTACGCTATATTACAATTCTAATCGTCGCTTTTTAAAATAACAAACATTTCCGAGGATGGAAGGTAGTTAAAATAATAGTGGAAAAACCATCTTTTGACACTTTGTGGGCACGAAGTTCCAAGTTTGCGCTGTCTTCAATGTCAATAAAAGAATAAATATTCGCAGATCGTGATAGCTATTACGAAGATGTGATTAAATATACTTTAATTTTAAAAAAATTATTCAGTATTATTATTGTTTAGGTAATAAAAATTATAACATAGCACAAATAGCTATATTGTGGAAAAATATACCCATCATTTACATTATTTGTATTATTGTGCTCATCTTTGTCGCCATATTTATTACAACGTTTCGGCCGTTGTACGCTCCGGCCTTCTTCAGGTGGTTGGAATGTCGAACTGAACCCTTTATTTCGCTCACTCGGGTAGACTGTTCAAGTTCCACGTGCCATGTTTAGTGGATGTCAGTTATCAGTTATCTCCTGTTAATTTCCCTCTGAACAGTCTACCCCAGTGAGCGAAATAAAGGGTTCAGTTCGACATTCCAACCACCTGAAGAAGGCCGGAGCGTACAACAGCCGAAACGTAATAAATATGGCGACAAAGATGAGGACAATAGTCCGAATAATGTAAATAATGTACATAATAACTCATCTAAGAAATATAGACAGATACCCATTATTTTTTACATATTTATGGTTATTTTTTAACTTTTATCAAAAACAACAT